>CM049573.1:4200923-4730227 GCA_027123335.1 Amphiprion clarkii
TAAATAATGTTGACATCAAAAATGGCAATTTGACAACAAAAATATACTATGCTTTTTTAAAAAATAAGCAAAAAATATTGTTATTTTACAGATATCTGCCATTATTTAAAGGAAAAATATGTATGTGAGCACTGAAAATGGTACATAACTTTTTTTAATTGTCATTTACAGATTTTCGCTTTTTACAGTATTTAGTTCTAGTTTTGCTGAATCTAAATCAGCTAAAATATCACTATTTTCTAGATATTTGCTGTTATTGCCACAGTTTTTCAACAGTACCGTAATCTAGTGGTTTTTTTTTAACATCATCAAAGCTGTTTGTATAACTTTTCCCCTCCATCTTCTGTAAAATCTACACCTTTTCAGATGTCATACGAGATGTACCCTGTGAACAATATTTATCCCTGCTGGTATTTCTGTCTCTTTGTCCTTTCTGGCCCTGATTAAAGCTGCTCTGTTATTATGTATTGTGATACCTGCTGGGCCCGGATGAGGTGGGGCCACGTTATGAAGTACAAAAAACAAAACAAAAAAACGTCTTTCTGATTCCATTTCACAAAGTCATCTGCAGCGAGTCTCCTCCACCTTGAGCTATGAAATGCTGATGTCACCCGAAGCGCTCACAGGGTGTGTTTTTATATTTAAAAAAAAAAAAAACCTGCAGCGGGTGACACATTGAACTGCAGTCAGGAATGCAACCCTGTGAGGAAAAGATGAGGGAGGAAACAACAATAGAGGGGGAGGAGGGAGGGAGAGAAAGAGGGAGGATAAACCAGTGTGGCAGGTTTGCGTCACTGTACACAGTCCATCATGCAAAGCTGATGGAAACAGAAGACAGAGAGGAGCTGATGTCACTGCGGAGTCTGGAGAATAAAGCAGCACTGTGGACTGAAACGCTCACAGAAGGTAAGGGAAGCTTTGTGTGACCGTACCTGAGGAAAGGTGTGTAGATTCTGCTGCGTTTGTCCGTTTAAAGGCGGTTTAAAGGGAGCTGTGTTGCCCCGGTTACACAGATGGGACCAAACAGAACAGGTGTTTCTGTAAACTGACACTCACCTGCACGGGGAGAAGCAGCAACGCCGACCGAAAGCTGCAAAAAGCTCTTAAAACTACACATTACCAAGATAAACCACTTTAGAAATGTAAGTTGTGACTAAACTGCACTTAATTATAGGTTGTTAAAGTCTAAAACCAAGTTTAAGGCACTTTTTCTTTAAAAAATCTTTAGAAATCTTAAAAAAATAGTACATAAGCTTTTTATTTTACTGCTATTTTACAGATTTTTTTCCCTGTTTTGTTAAATTACAGATGAAAAAAATAGTAAAAATCGCTGAAAAAAACATAAATTTACACCTTCACTGACTCGCAATGATAGAATTATATTTTATGAAGCCAAACCAGTTTAGAAAGGTGTTTTTTTCTTAAAAAATCTTTAAAAATGGTACATAAGCTCTTTGTCTAACAGCTATTTTACACATTTTTAATTTTTTGTTAAATTACAGACAAGAACTAGCAAAAATCACTGAAAAAACTCACAAATTTACACCTTGACGGACTCCCAAAGATCTGAAAATCTGCAAAAAGCTTCATAAAATTATACTTTATGAAGTTAAACCAATTGATAAAGACAAGTTCTCCTGCTGCATCAACAAGGTGACTTAACGGCACTTAATTATAAGTTATTAAAGTGTAAAATTAGCTGCATTCAATTAGCTGAACTTGAGAAAACTAGTTCAATACTAATCACATTTAAAATGGCCACAGACATGCTTTGCCATATATATTCCTTTATATTTCAGGCATATGGGTTCTGTAAAGTGTCTTGAGACAATTTGACTTTAATTGGCGCTATATAAATAAAGCTGAATTGAATTGAATTATTTTCAAAGTTTAACACGTTTTTCTTGAAGCCTTAGACTCAGAACAAACAGTTTTCATTTTTATAGATGTTGAATTTAGTACTAAAAAATGGTAAAATGGTAAATAACCTTTTTATTTAATTGCTATTTTTCTGATGTTTTGTTAAATTACAGATAAGAACCAGTTAAATCACAGAAAAAAACATAAATTTACACCTCGACTGACTCCCAAAGATCTGAAAAGCTGCAAAAATCTTCGCAGAATTATAAACTATCAACCTAATTCAGTTTAAAAACATCATGTGACTCAACTGAACTGCTCTTGGTTAATTATAAGTTGCCAAAGTGCAAAATTAGCTGTGTTTAATTGACTGAACTTGAAAAAACAAATTCAGTTCAATAAACTTATTAAAGCTATTAAGTCATATTAACCAGTTGCATTGAAAATGGTCACAGACATGCTTTTTATTTATAAGTAAGTAAGAAAACGAGCACACAGTGAGGAAAAATGTGAACTTTTGCATCATTTTGGGCAGAATTTTAGTCATTTTAGGCAAATTTTGGACAACTTTCAAGTAATTCTGCACAAGATTTTAATCATTTGGAACAAACTGAGTCAATCTGGAGAAATTTTGAGCCATTTTGGATACGTTATGAATTTAATTTTGACTAATTTTGTTTCTTTCTGATTTGTGTCATTCTAATGTTCTGTTTCCATAGAGCTACAGCATTTTAGATTGCAGTGAAAAATGAATTATTTTACAGATATTTACGATTTTTGTCCATGTTTTTACAGTTTTTGAGTGTCACAGTAATCTGTGTTTTTCAAAATCTACCAGAAATAAGTTCTGGTTGTTTCTTTAATTCTAAAGAAACATTTTAAACTTAATGTAACAAAGACACATGACAAGTTTCTACCACGCCTGTCTACAAATTACAAAAATTAAGATTCTCTTAAGATTCTCTCTCTTGAGTTGAGTGAACTCTCAACTGTTAATTCATTCAACTCATCATTGTAAGTCCAAATGTTATAAGAACTCATGCTTTTAAGTTGTTAAATGGCTAGAAAATGGTTTTTAAAAAGACATTTTAAGTGAAATTGAAACAGTGTACTCAATATAAGAAGTCTGTTTTTATGCTACTTTTGTTTCTTACAAACTTAATTTAATTGAGTTGAATGAATGCTCAGCTGTTCATTCATTCAACTCATCATTTTACGTCCAAAATGTTACAAGAAATCCTGTTTTGAAGTTCAAAAATGGTCTGAAAACAATTAAAATAACAAGAAAATAAGCAAAATTCTTTTGTTTAGATTAAGTAAACTACAAAAGTTAATTGATTTGATTCAATTCTTTTATGGTTTTTAAAGGAACAGACAGTGCATGTAGTAAACCCTCAGCTCACATTCTTTACATATAATGACATTTAAATGACTAATCAAAGATAATTTCACTGACTTATCAACGACCCCTGTCTCAGGTTTTATCAGTCAGTGATTCTATCTTCCTCCATCAGGCTGTATGTAAATCAAAGCCACTTTGTGCTCGTCTTATCTGATCTTTTTATCTGAATCCACCAGGACGAGGTTTCGACCTGTTTTTTTTTTTTTAATTCTGTGAGACTGAAACAACTGCACAGAGACTCATTGTGCCACTCTAATGCATTGTTTTCACCGTGCGGATTGCAGTTCGGTGGGTTTTTCCAGTTTTCAGTGCAGGTTGGTGATGCTGACTGGTAGTCAGGAGTATGTTGCTTGTGTAAACAGACATTGTGATGAATGTGTGCAACTCAGGCGTTAATATTATCTTATTATCCAAGTCCTCGCAGCTGAATGGGCTCATTGAGTCAGTGTGAGGGGAATGTGAGGAAGGCACCAATGTGTTGCAAAGTGAAATAACTGACAAAACTTTAGAGTTTACACTGGGACGAATGTTAAACATAGAACAAAGTATGTTGTTTCAGAGCTACACTGTTAAAATTGGAGGTTTTTAAATAGTTTTTTTTAGTTTGGAACAGTTTACTAGTATTTTACGCATTTTTCCCTGTTCTATTAAATTACAGATAATAACATCTAATACTAATATCTATCACTAATATATTACATGTTAACCATAAAAAACAGGCAAATTTAAAAAAAAAAAATCAAATTATAGATAACAATATATATTAACTTTCATGTTAACCATAAAAAGCAAACCAAAACTTAAACAAATATATATTATGCAAATTATTGATAAAAATAAGTATTAACTTATATGTATGTACAGACAGTAACTGTTTTTAGTGAGGGTTTTTTTTGCACCTATGTGCCCATGTTTTCAGTATTTTTTGTAGCCTTTTCACTTATTTTTTTGCCCTTTAACTCTCTTATAATGTTCCCATCTCCTTCATTTACTCACTGTTTCATGCTCCGCTGTAACATGTGGCGTTGACTGTCCTTCGCCACTCTGTGATTCTGTTTGACCGTTCTGAGTGGCCACAGCGCCCACAATCCACATATCACAACATTCCTGCACCAAATCCGTTCTGAGGATGGAAATTTGTCCATTTTTATGCCTGGCAGGCAACGGGAGCTGTTCACTGAGGCCGAGCCGGAGGACCGAAGACTCCCGAGGAACCGGAGGAGGTTCCAGACCACGAAGCAGAGGAGAGTCAGGAATATCAAACTGTTTGAATGGAGGATTTGTTTCTCCGATGACAGGAGAGCAGCTGTGACACTGTTGGACTGCTTTTTTTTTTTTGCACACATGAAGTGCTTCCAGAGTCCAGTCCAGCTTGGATTTGCTTAAATATCACTTCTCCACTCCGTTTTTGGGATCTGGCATTAGACAGGAGGTGATTAAATCTGTTTACTCTCAGACAATGGACTTGTCTTTACTCCCAACTTCTGACTACAACAAGCAGAGGATGGCGACAAGATTCACTGTCCGATCGGCCAACTCCCCCTCATACAGTCTTTCTCGGAGGCTGGGGGTGAGGAAGAGGGAGGAAGCCGGAGAATGTCATGCAAATGGCACAAACACGGAGGAGGACTCTGGTTGTCAAGCCAGGACGAGGAGTTGCATCCAAGGTCAGAGCGAGGAGAAGGAAACCAAGCTGAACCAGAACGGCACAGCAGATAAAACTACCCCAGTAGTTGAAACAAACCCTGAATCTGAAAGCCGAGGAAGGACAGAATGGAGGAGAAACAACCTGCCGAGTAGAAGTAAGAGTTTAGACTGGAGAGCAGGCCAACGAAGTCCTGATCGTGCCACCAAAAAAGGAGGGGATGTCAGCAAATGGGCTGCAGTTTTGGAAGAGGGAAAAGAAGTTAAAAGTGGCATGATTGGCAAGGCAACGTCATCACTTCAGGGTTATAATTCTGCAGATGCGAGTGGCATTCGAGATTGGAACCAACAGATTTTGGACCGGACCAGTAGGGGTCAAACCCTTCCATCCAGGTTGAGACTCACGGAAACGTCGTCTTCAGTCGGGCCCAAGGGCGGTCAAAGTATTCTAGAGCGGATACAGAAACTTTTCGGGTCGGCCGGTTTCAGTAAAGACTCACCAATCCCTGAAATAATTGGGGGGACCTTCCCCAGGCGTTTCTCGTCAGGAGATACCGTCAAAAGTCCTGTGCAAAAGATATGGACACCAAAAGACCCAATAAGCTCGGAGGCTTTGCTTTCTCCTGGGAGAAGCCAGACAAGAGAGAGGTCACCAGGGAGGCAGGGACAGATCCAGAGCAGGTATCCAGAAGAAGGTGCAGGTAACTGGGGGACGAGGTTTGTAGAATCAGGCACAAAGTCCCTGGATAGAGCCAGGAGTCGACGCACGGTGGCGGCTCAGAGTAGAGCTGCAAGATTGATCAATGCAACTGCACAGCTGGACAGTTTCTTAGAAGAAGTTTCTCTTAAGGATTCAGAAAAAGATGAGAGTAAGGCAATGCTCGGAGAGACCAAAACTAGGGGAATAAATGGAAGAGATACAGATTATGCAGCAAACGCTAAAACTGACTTGAAAGCTGCAGATGAGGATGTGTTTGAGATGAATCCACATAAAACCACACCAACAGAGAGGAAGAAGCTTTCGGAGATGTTGTCCTCTTCAGCCAGCGTCAGGAATAAGATCAACCAGTTTGAGGCTTTGACGCAAAGAGCTGGAAGTCAAGTCGTGATGCCCAGACGGACGTTTTCGGTGCCGACACAACTCAGCAGAGGCCATGATGGAGTGAAGAAGAGCGGTTCGGCGAAAGAAATAAATAGACTGAGAGAGGGATTTGAGGTGGTCGATAAAGCCAAAGAAAATTTGATGGGAACAGGAAGGAAGCTTGGTTCAGAAAGATCTCTATCAGTCGATGAGGTTGGACTAAGATTAGCAAAGAAAGAGACAACAGGGAGTATTTCTGATGATTTTGGCAAATATTCCAAACTAAAGAACACATTAGAAATCCCTCTAAATGGAGGAGCAGAGAGGCGTAGCAGAAAGTTTTACTTTGATGAGGCTGATTTTGTCAAAGTCTCGAGTCCTGAGGAGGCAAATGAGAAAGAAACCAATGATACAGTATCTCAGAAAACAACACCGTCAGAAATCACTTCACCAGTTAGTGACGATGACAAGACTCCAACCAACACCCCAGACCTCTCGCCCTTTATTTCACCTGCTGAGGATGCCACTCCAACTGCAGACAAAACCAAAAATGAAAGCACTTCCATCTCCACACAATCAGTCAAACTTCCAGCTCCAGACTCTTCGCCTCTTCGTCATCCTCTGGCCACCTCCTCCCACAGCAACCTGCCAGATCTGGTCTCTCCGGATGTGAAAACATCCAATCCAAAAGGGAAGAAAAGGGTAATGGACATGAACGCTTGGATTGCCGGATTGAATCCGGACTTTAAAGGCTGGAATGATAATGAGGATGATGATTATGAGGATGATGATGATGAAAGCACACAAAAGGACGAAGATTCAATCTACGATTCGGACTCTGGGGAATCTTCAGTGACCGTCACAAGTAATATGAGCCAGTCAGATCGCAGGAGCTTCTGTATGAGGTAGGTATTGTTTGTAATAAGCTTTTAGGTTTGACTGAGGTAATAATTAAAGCAGCTGATTGACTCTTTGTGCTTCCTGTAGTCTTGCAGATTTGTGTAACTTTGCTGGAGCCGACTACGAATCGGAGAATGACAGTGATGAGTGGCAGTCGATAGGCCGACGGTCTGCATCGCTGAGTTCGGATGTTTCAGCTCTGTCTTGTGTTTCTGTTCTGCCTACTGAGGAGCTCAACAAGCTGCTGGAGGACGTCAGGAGTCTTGGCGACAACACCCTGCAGGTACAGACAGATAAATACATTCTTTACATGCATGCTGTTTTATTGCTGTAGTGATACTGTGTCCACAAATATCTGGAGGGATTGTGTTGCTTCATCTTTCTCTTTAAAGTCCCCAAAGGTGTTCTACTGGATTCAAGTCAGGTCACATACTTGTCCAGATCGTAGTTTTCTTTGTTTCTCTTTGAAACGCTATCATGCTGGAATATTCCTATCCTTCAAGCTTCTGCAGACTGGGAGTCACCTTGTCAGACAAGTACTTTGGTTGATCCACAGATATTCATCTATTAATATCATTTTCCCAACATCTTTTGTACTCATGCAGCTCTTTATCATCACACTCCCAACTGTGGAGTTAAAGATGCATTTAAATATTTCACTTCTTCTTCTCTTCACTTTTCCTGTTGTGCATGAAAAATCAAAAAACGTTGATAAAACTTCCTGTTTTGCAGGACTATAATGAAGTTCAGGTGGTGGTTCTCCATAAGGAGGTTGGAGTCGGGCTGGGCTTCAGCCTGGCAGGAGGCGTGGACCAGAACAAGCCCATCACTGTGAGTAACCACATCCTCCTGCTCTCTTCGACGAATATTTAAATGCAGTGTTGATAACTTTTCATTTGTTTCTCCTCCTCAGGTTCACAAGGTTTTCCACTCAGGCGTGGCGGCCCAGGAGGGCTCCATAAGAGAAGGGGATCAAGTTTTATCCATTAATGGCACTGCACTGAGCGGTAGCGGCCACTGGGAGGCGCTGAGGGTCCTGAAGAGGGCAAAGACTAGGGACATGGCCGTGGTGGTCCTGAGGAGGGGAGATGTTAACGGAGCCTCCAAGAAGGAAGTTCAGAGAAACCACCAGGGACCGACACTGACTCAGACAGGTGAGACGTCAGGATTTACCTGAGAGAAAGACATTAAGTGCAGGACCTTCTGAATAAATATTTGTGTTTTTCTGCTTCTCGTAGGTCAGCGAATGTGTTTGCAGCTGCAGAAGAACAGCAGAGATCTGGGCTTCAGTCTGCAGGGAGGAGAAGGATCCAAACTGGGGAACCGACCGCTCACCGTCCAGAAGATCTTCCAGGGTGAGAAGAGAAATATTAGAAGATTTAACCTGTTCAGTCAAACGGGCTTCATTTGAGAAGCACCTCTCCTTCAGATGAAATGTAGTAGGAAGCAAGAAACACCAGAGACAGCATCAGTCAAATACATACATACATATATATATATATATATATATATATATATATATATATATATATATATATATATATATATATATATATATATATATATATATACACACACACACACACACACACATATATATACATATGAAGAAAAATTTTTTAAAAATCTGTGGAATATCTGCTAAAATGAGAAACATACAGGCACAAACACAGGTTGAATAACTTTCTGTAATAACCTGTAATTATTAAATTCTTTGATTTTAATTTCAAAAATCCAAACATTACTTTAATTTTAAATTTACATTTAAATTTTTTTATATTTTATTATACATAAATTTTATTACTGTATTTTTTTCTTGTTTGTTAGTATGATCGAAACATAAATAAATATATAATTTGATCCCTGAAGCTGCAGGGCAGATTCAGTTTTTAATAATGTCCTGAATAAAGAAAAAAAGGAAATCATCTGTTTGTTTTTAAAATGAAAACAGATATCAGATAAAAAGCAGTTAAGTAAAAGGCAAAATATTTTATTCTAAAATGTTACAGGGAGAAATTGTAGAGTAGAACAATAAGGAAATATATATTAAATAAATAAATAATTTTATTTTTATGTTTTTTATTTTATTTATATATACATATATATATATAGTATGATAAATATAATAATAAAATATAAAAACTTGAAGTTGTGCACTATTTTAGTAAATGTACACAGTTATTTTCAATCATTTTTAAACATTTCCTGTAGTAATCTCCTCCAGTCAAAGCAAAGAAAAATAAATATATAATTCCAAGATTTTTATATTGGTATTTTATGATGGAGGAGTAGAGGCAAAAATTGTTGGTGGTTTTCAAGAAATATTTTTATTACTTGTCCAGAGAAAAGAGAATTCGTATTTCTGTGATAAACTTAACTTACTTCATATTTCAGCTGTTTCTTGAACCTCTCTGTTTTCCCTTCAGGAGGTCCCGTGGACCAGGTGTGTCCTGGAGATGAAGTCCTGGAGATCGGAGGCGTCAGCATGCTGGGGATGAGACGTCTGGAGGCCTGGACTCTGATCAGAAGACTTCCTGCTGGACCTGTGGACGTGGTGCTGCGACGGCCTCCCAAACATCTGGAAGCATGAGGAGCATCCAGCTGTTTTAATGCCCTGCAGGGATCCTCAACATACCACAAACTAAACTTAGCTTTGTGCCTAATGTCATTAAAACTATAATTTATATGTATTCGTGATAAAATTCCAGGTCAAAGGTGTATATTTTTCTCAGCTCGTGTCTTTTTTTACAGGATTCCATCTACCTCATAGCCTGGGAGATTTCTCTATCAGCCATGATTAAAGTGCACTGACGGCTCTAAACAGTTTAATCAGCTACAAAAAAACGAGTAATTTGTAAACACACGTTGTACTATATTGTGAATAACTGCATATAGAGTTTATATTGCTTTTTAATAAATGCTAACAAAGCTGATGTTTGCTCTTCTTGCGTCCAGCTGTTATATTATATTAGAACTAGGTGAAAGAAGTAGGTAGAAGGAGAAGTAGGTGAAAGGTGCTTTGTCTTTTTGTTTATCACCAAATAGAATAGTGATACTCCTCAAAAGCAGATGTGATAAGATGAAGACTTTCATCCTCCAGCTTGTGCAATCTCGGTGTCAAGGTTCATCAATATAACTGTCCTGACCTCAGAATATCACGCCACTTTTTAGATGAAATGAGGGTAAAAAATGACAAAAATCTAAGTTTTTTCCACAGATACAGGACAGATTCTGCACATGTAAGACCCACTGTTGCAAAAATACATCAGTTCTACTTTTTTAAATTATTATTTTTTAAATTATTCATATATATATATATTTATATTATGTTTGCTAATTTTTGTATATTTGGGTTTTACAGATTTTTTTTATTTTTTTTATATTATTTTACCTTTTTTTTTTCCATGTTTTAGGTTTTACAGGGTTAAACAGCTTATCTGACTTATCTGGCTTTATTTCCATCATCTGCCTCTCTGGAAATTACCAGTGATGACACCGTTCGTTCCACCAACGCAGTGCTTATTTGGATTACGTAATATATATTAGGAGTCCAGAGTTCAGGGAAAGAGGTCACGGCGCCCGAAAGGAACATCAAAAATAACAGTCCTTCTTAGATCATCCCTAATTGTGTAATTAAATATCTCCTGATGAAAAGCATTTCATCAATGCACTTTCAGATTATCTGCAAGAATGATGATTAACAGCTGATTAATTTCAGGATAAATATTCACTCATAAAAATATTAAGCCCAAAATCATTCAGACATTTGGATTTATAGTGAATTTTTGTTCGACCAACAGCTTATTTCTGGCTGGAAATGATGTAAATAAGCAACAAAACATGGTAAGACACCATGGTAGAGATGTTAATGATGAATTTTTACATTTTTACTTTAAAAATCCACATCCAAAATTATTCACACATGCCAAAATTGTCGGAAAGTGTTGAGAAAATGCAGCTTCTATGATATTCTAAATGCTTTTGATAACTTCTATCATGTTCCACATTGTTCTAAAACACTCTAAAATGAAAACAGCTGATGTACTAGTTGTCCAAATATTAATCAGAAATCAATACATACTATATATATATATATATATATATACACACACACACACAATATGATATAGTACCTGTACTTTCTCAAAAACGTGACATTTTCAAGAGAAATAAATGTTTTGGACGTGATATTTTAAAAATATGTATTAAAAACAATATTAAAATGGATAAAATGCCTCATTAACATCATCTAACACTATGTCTTACTCTAAAGGTAGACATAGAACACTGTTAAGTACACAATTATTTGTCCTTATTTCAAGTTTTGATTTATTTTTACCTTTTATTTGACTACCAGGTTTCTTCTAGCTGGAAAAGACAAATAAGAGACAATAAGACATTATGTTAGACGTTAAGGATCATTTTTACTATAAATGCCATGTCTAAAATTCTATTCTAAGCTTCAAATTTACATCTAAACAGGCTACAGAAGCTGCATGTTCTCAAAAAATGGGAGAATTTCAAGAAATATAAATATTTTGCACATGACATGTTAAAAATATGTGTTAAAAAACAACATTAAATGAATAAAATGTATCACTAACACCAGCTAACAAAGTATATTGTGATGATGGTGATCAATCCCACAGTTTCACGCAAAATTATTTATTCTTATTCCAATTTTTTTTTATTATTTTCTAACTTTTATTTGACCAAGGAGTTTATTTTGGCTGGAAATAACATTTAAAAAAAGTGACTAAAGACAGTAAGACATTGTGTTTCGGATGTTAATGATACATTTTTACTTATTTATTAAAAATGCCCAAAATTAGCATTTTAACTTAAAATTTAATTCAAAACGGGATGTAGAAGCTGATTTTTTCTCAAAAATGGAAAAAAAATTGTGACAGTTTCAAGAAATATGACTGTTGGACCTGGCATTTAAAAATATACATTAAAAAACAACACTGAAAGAGCTAAAATGCATTTTTAACATCATATAACACAATATTTTACTGTTTTTTTGTCACTTTATATGTCATTTCCAGCCAGAAGAAACCTGTTGATTAAATAAAAACTCACTACAAATCAAAACTTGAATCTCAGCTAATGTGCAAACAGGTGTTTTCATGTTTATATAGTGTTATACGTTGTTTATATAGCACAAATATGCAAAGACTCCTAATAGCCATAAACTTCTGCAGCTGATGGTATCATTATCAGGACTCTGCTGTATATTCTGTACATCCTGCAGCTTATTACCTGCTGCTGTCATGACATAATCTCAGCATTTATGGCCTCTGCTGGTCTGGTCTAACGTGACGTTCCCTGCAGCAGCCAATCCTGAGAGGCGACGACCCAATAAACGGCTGACAGTGTTTGTCCAGAGCTCAGGAATCGGCGCTCGGCTCCTCGGATGCTCAGCTGGAAGTTCACAGACGCCGTGAGATGAGAAGACAGATTTCATTTCTCCTCCAGCAAAGATGAAGTTTTCACGGAGAGTGAAGAGCGCTCTGGTGAGAGAGTGCATGGCCGAGTTCCTGGGAACTTTCGTCTTGCTGGTAAGTGACATCTCCATCTTTGATCCCATCTTTAATTTAGATTTTTAGGGCTCTTTAAGTCCTGCCAAAAAAAAAAATAAAAATGAAATGAAAGTTTTAAAATGCATGTTAGAAAATAAATATATATAATAGCCAAAATAAGCCAGAAAGAGAAGCAAATATTAAACAATATAAATAGTCGTTATATATTATGCCCTAAATTTAAGAATTATTTTACTAATTTAAAACTAAAATTATGCAATATTATAGCATAAAATTAAAATTCCTGTTGTCACTAAATTAACAAAGCTGCTGCAAATGAATAAATAGATTAAATATATTTTTATATTTTAAATTATAACATTTAAAATTATATAAATACAAATATATGAATAAAAATATATAGATTAAAATATTAAATTAAAATATATAAATAAAAAACTTAAAAACTAAAAAATTTATAACATTTTCAAGCACTTCTTTAAAATTCAGGTGACACTCAATATTCACTGTATTATTCACATAATATATATTTTCTTTCCTATTTTAACCCTGTAAAACTCAAATACAGAAAAAAATGAGCAAAAATAATATCTATACAATAAAAAATAATAATTAAAAAACATAAACCGATGTATTTTTTCAACAGTGGGTTTTTACAGGGTTAACTGAGTCAGACTACAGCTATTTAAAGATGTAAAAATCAGATCTATGCAAATTATTAACTAATTTAATAAAAAACGAAAATATGGGCATGAATAAAGGGTTAAAATTTTGAAAAATGGGATCATTATTTTTGTATATTCAGCACACTATCAAAAACTGAGTCTGCCCTGCAGCTTTCAGGGATAAAATCTATATATTTATTTATATTTATATCATAATATACATTTTTAAAATAATTGTTAAATTAATTAAAAAATACAAATAAAATAAGTACAATGATGAAATGTATATAATAAGATATATTTTTTGATTAAATACAATTTGAATAAAAAAAAATGTTTGATTTTTTAAAAAAATAAAAATAGCAAAGCATTTCATAATTACAGGTTATAGAAAATGTTCAGCCTGTGTTTGTGCCTGCATGTTTCTCATTTTAGCAGATATTCCACAGTTTTTATTTATTTGCTTGTTTTGGATTTAGATCTATGTATTAACATATTTTAGTTTATTTTATCTGCCGTTTGAGTTTACTTTCTCTTTTTTCTGCAGTTTACGAGTTTAAAATGGTTACACATTTAGTTACAAAGGCTTTGCATGAGTCACAATTTCTTTGCACCACTTTCTTCTAACTGTACAAACTACATCAGAGCCCATGTATTGTAACAACATGGATCCATATCCACCTAGTGTGAAATAATTTGACTTGAAGTTTTTGTGTCATCGTGCCGGGAGCTGCACAAAACCTAAACATAAGGGAATATGATTGAATATTAATGGTAATATAATTCCTGTAATAAATACATAATGCAACGATGCTCATTAGCGATTAAAAGCCCATAAATGCTCCTCGGCTCTCATGTGTGTGTTTTTACTTCTAACATCTCATCTGCAGATAGATTTGAGTTATATGGTGTCTTTTTATGGTTGTTTTGATAAAACGCTTCCATTGTAAAGTGTAGCTTTATGAGATGATAGAATGAATTATATATTTGAACAAATTCTCACCAGAGCTGCTGAGGAATTGCAAAAAAAAAAAAAGTGCACCTGTATCTGTTTAAAGCGACCTTTGATGTCGGTATTTGTTTTTCTGCAATGGAAGGATTGTTGAAGTTTGACTTCTCTTTATCTGTGCTGCAGCTCTTCGGCTGCGCGGCTGCAGCTCAGGTGAAAACCAGCAGAGAGACGAAAGGCATGTTTCTTTCGTGCAACATCGCCTTCCCTGTGGGCGTCATGGCAGCCATGTACCTCACCAAGGGCATCTCAGGTAATATACAAAAAAAAATAATGCCTAAAATGGTAATGAACTTTCTCCTATTTAACTCTCTCAACCAACACTGAAAGATCAACATAAAACCCAGCAGAATTTATCAGCCTGATGCTTCTCACTGTGCATTTATTGCACTTATCTGCCGACAAGCGATAACAGATTTGTCTTTATCTCACTACAAAGAGTCATTATCAAGCTTAAGATGATGGTTTGGAAATTACTGACGGCAGATCAGCAAACTTTCTAAACAATGTGTTCTTGTTGCTTGGCTTAGTTTTCTTTTTTCCCTACTTCTTCACTATCTCATGTGATCAGTACAGCATACAACATACAACATAACAACAACCTGTAATTGCTTTTAAACACTCAACTATGGTCACTTGAATACGGTTTTTAAAAAAAAAAAAAAATCAGTGTTTGCATAATTATTCACCGCTTTCGAATCAGTATTTATTAGAGCCTGAAGTCTGTGTTGATCTAAATCACTCTGAACATCTTGCTGCTGCCATTTTACCCCATTCTTCTTCAGGTCTTTGTCAAGTTATACTGGAATTATGAATTTTCCCTCTACCTTAACAAGGCTTCCAGGACCTGCTGCTGAGAAACATCCTCACATCATGATGCTGCCACCTCCATATTTCACGTCATAATACTTCCAACACCAGGCTTTACATCATGATTCTGTCACCTCTATACTTAACATAATGATGCTGCGGCCACCATATTTCATATCATGATGCTGCCCACAAAATACATTTTAAAAACTTTTTAAAACATTTTTTAAAAACCTATGTGACCCCCTGTGAAAAAAATAATTGCCCCCCCTAAAACTAATAGCTGGTTGGTCCCTTGGCAGTAGCAACTGCTGTTCAATATTTTCCATAGGCTGTGTCTAGCTAGTCTTTCACTTCGCCATGGAGGAATTTTGGTTCACTCTTCTCTGCAGAATAGGTTTAATTCAGCCACATCAGATGATTTTCGAACATGAACTGTCCTTTTCAGGTCTTACTACAACATCTCAGCTGCATTCAAGTCCGGACTTTGACTCAGCCACTCCAGGACCTAAATTTTCTTATTTTTGAGCCATTGAGAGGTGGACATCAAACACTGAATGTCATCTCAATACTCCATTCTGGCCATGAAGCACGGTGGTGGCAGCATCATGACGTGAAGTATGGTGGTGGCAGCATCATGATATAAAGCATGGAGATGGCAGTATCAAGTTGTGAAGCATGGTGGTGGCAGTATTATTACATGAAGCATGGAGGTGGCAGTTTCATGATGTAAAGCATGGAGATGGCAGGATCATGATAAAAGCATGGAGGTGGCAGCATCATGACGTGAAGCATGGAGGTGGCAGCATCATAATATGAAACATGGTGGTGCTTGTGTGCTTTGCGTCTTTGTCTTGCTGCAGAACCCATCTGTGTTGAGCTTTAGGTCACAGCACTATAAATTCAACATTGTTTTTCCCACCAACACTTTGTTGCACACTCAGCCACCTGGCATCACTGCAAAGATCAAGTTGTGTAGTTTCATTTGATATGTGCTTCACCTTGGTGCAGTAAATACTTCAAGAGCAATTCAGCTCCGACGAAGGGATGTGAATTTGGACCGAAGTTGCATCAGTCAGGTTCCAAAGGTTAAAGGATTGTTCGGTGGAGTTTTATCTAAATTGAGGGTCTATTAATTGTACAGATAGTAACTGCTTGTGATGCAACACTACAGTGCTGATAAAGTTATTCACCCCCTTGGAAGTTTGTCCCTGTTATTGCTTTTCAACATTGAATCCATGGTCAGTTTTTTGGGCTTTTTTCCCCACACAAAAAAAGACTTATTACCAAAATAGATTCATTTCTTACTGAACTTGACATCATCTGAGTGCAGTGAATTGTAGTGAATGTAGCATAAAGACACCTGTATCTGGAAGATCCAGTCATTGGTGAATCTTGGATGTAACTACACCACGATGACTAAAGGACTCTACAAGTAACTCGGGGATGGATGCCAGGAAATTTCCAAGTCATTAAATATTTCTGGAAGTCCAGTTAAATTAGACATTAAGAAATGGAAGGAATATGGAACGTTTAAATCTGACTAGAGCACATCATCGTCAAAAACTGAGAGACCAAGCAAGAAAGACACCTATGACTCCTCTGAAGGAGTTACAAGACAGAGATGTTGAGGGAGGCCACCAAGACACCCATGACCCCAATGAAGGAGTTACTGGAAAGAGACTAGTGAGGGAGGCCACCAAGACTCCTCCCCTAAAGAAGTTAGAAGCTTCAGCTGATGTACAACATTCAAGACTGCGCTTGTATTTTTTCCGATTTCTGAGTCATACAGTATCCCACCATTGTGGTTCCGATATTGCCAGATTCTAGACAACCTCCTTGACACAACTATAAAAACATGGCAGCATTTGCAACTGCCTAACATGATTTATTCCTCCTGATATGAAGTCAAACATGAAAAATGTGCAGGTATTTCCATATCAAATGATAGAAAATCACCACTACATACACACTATATGGCTGCAGACAATCTGAAATCTTCTTACATTCCAGTTTATCTTCAGCTTTAACTTCCACCTTCCTTCACGTCCTCCATAGGCGCCCACCTGAACCCATCGGTGACTCTGAGTTTCTGTGTTTTGGGCCGGGTGCCGTGGAGAAAGCTGCTTCCCTACAGCCTCAGTCAGATTCTGGGGGCTTATGTGGCCTCAGGAGTCGTCTATCTGGTCTACTACGGTTGCTCCTTCTGTTTTTTCAGATTATTTTACCTGTTCACATACAAATCTGCATGCAGTTTGCTCTGCTGTTCGCTGCATTACCCCTGTTTCTTTCACAGACGCTATAATGGACTATAGCGGAGGAGTGTTGACGGTTTACGGCCCTAACGAGACTGCAACTATATTCGCCACGTATCCCTCAGAATACTTGACTGTGGGCAGAAGTTTCCTCGACCAAGTGAGGGTGATTTACACAGAATCTGATCAGTGCTGAAGCAGCTGTTCCAATCATGACTGAGTTTATCATTTTCATCAGGTGGTGGGAACGGCCATGCTGATGTTGTGCATCCTGGGTCTGGATGAAAAGAGGAACACTCCGGCCCCCAACGATCTGATTCCTGCTGTGGTGGCGGTGATCGTACTCGGCATCTCCATCTCAATGTCGGCCAACTGTGGCGCCGCAATAAATCCTGCTCGAGATCTAGGACCTCGACTTTTCACACTGACAGCAGGCTGGGGCACCGAGGTCTTCACGTGAGTACCTTATCTTACATTTAAAGTGCACAAACACAACTCTCCAGTCAGGAAAACATAAATATTTCTATATTTCTCATTTGCACATTCTGTTCATTTGCACATTTCTGTATAATCTAAATATAGAAATACTCTCACTCTTGTATATTCTGTTGATTTTTTCTGTATTATAGTTTATATATTTAAAAAAATCTTATTTAATTTAATTTAATTTAATGTAGTGTAATTTAATTGAATTTAATCTTACCTTCACTTTATACTCTAATATTCTGTGTTATTTTATTATTTACCCTTTTATTGAATATCCATGCTGCTGTAACAACTTAATTTCCCTCCGGGGATTAATAAAGTCATCAAAGTCTAAGTCTAATGAACCTGCATGACTCATTCAAGTTGTCAGTGACATCTGAACAAACTTTTTTTTCATTCTAGTAAATCTTTAACCCTGTATTTATCAGAATGTCAGAGACTATCACGAATTAGAACAAAAGGAGCTTGACGCATCAGCGATTTACAAATCCTCTGATTAGAATCTGCTGCAACCTTATGCCCTGAACTGTAGAAGAAAAAAATCCAAAACTGTAAAGCAAAGTATAAAAATAACACCAAATATCCAGATAATCATATTTGTGCTAACTAAATGTAGTAAAATCCTTTAATTTTGCAGTCACACATAGTAAAAGAATGAAATAATATTTTCAAAAATACAGACTTTTCATCATGTAAAGGTTTTTTTTTTTTAATTATTATTATTGTCAACGTGTAAATTAAATTTTTACCCCCTTCGATTTTACTAGATATTATCTGTAATTTAACAAACAGGGCAAATCTGTAAAATAACAATTAAAAAGATCTATGATCTTTTAAATGCTTAATATAAATAATGTTTCTTTCAAATAATGTCAAATATCTGAAAAATATAGATTTTTTTCTTGCTTTTAAATACTGTAAAAAAAACATAGTATTATTATAATCAGTAGTAGCATTAGTATTATGATTAGTACTAGTATCATTAGTATTACTAGCATTAATATTAGTAGTTGTAGTTGTTGTATTAGCAGTCGTAGTTGTTGCTGTAGTTGTATTAGTAGTAGTAGTAGCAGTTGATGTTGTAGTTGTAGTAGTACTCGTAGTTGTTGTAGTAGTAATAGTTGTTGTAGTTGTTATAGTAGTAGTTGTAGTTGTTATGTAATTGTCAATAAAAACCTTTCTCTTTTTTCTTTCTTTCTTTTTTTTCTTTTACAGTGTTTATGATCTTATGGTCCTGTATGCTTCCTTGGTTACGAAACCTTATCTGACCTTATCTATGTAAAGATTTTTTTCACACTACAGGGCAGAAAAATATCAACACAAGCTGACGGATGCAAAGACAGCATGACATCACCATGTACAGCTGATATTACTGATGTGTTTTAAATTCCACCCATTTGAGTTGCATTTCTACTGAATCAGGAGTGTTTCAGCTCCAATTTGGGCTCTACAAAGACAACAACAAAAAAGCTGCCTCTTCGGTGTTTGTCAACTTGAGCAATAAGCTGGAAACTTTTATTTTGCTACACTGTAAAAAATAGGATAAAAAGTATAATTTAATTTGCAGTGGGAGTTAAACCATCCAGTTCACAAGTGTTTTGTGGACTTTGGTATATCTGGTCCTTCTTCCAAAACGAGAGTTGCTTAAGTATTTTTGGCACCAAGTTAGTGTTGGATGGTTTTGACCTTGTTCTCTGATCCTGTTGATGATTTTTATGGCAGGATCCCAACACACAACTAGGGTGAGAAGGGTTTCTGATTTGGGAACGTTATAGTTGCATCTCTGTTGTTTTGCAGATGATGTGGTTCTGTTCGTTTGATCACATTCAGCATGTACTGGGGAGGTTTGCAGTTCTCTCTAAGTCTGAGGCTATGACCCTCTGCTCCAATGGATTTTCTCTGTCTGGGTTGGGGGAAGTTGAGTGAAGAAGTTTAAGTATCTCAGGATCTTGTTTATAAATTACAGGTAAATGGAGATGGATCGACAGATTGTTGTAACATCAGCACTAATGCAGGTGTTGTACCAGACTGTTGTGGTGATGAAGGAGCTGAACTGGAAGTTCATGTACATTCCAATCTTTACCTATGGTCATGAGGTCTGGGTTTTGCAGATGATGTGGTTCTGTTCGCAACCAAGTATGAAGCACCTCCAAGTCTGAGGCCATAATTCTCTTGGAAACCAAAGGATTGCTTCCTCTGGGTTGGGGGGAAGTTGAGTGAAGAAATTTAAGTATCTCAGGATCTTTGTTTATAAATTACAGGTAAATGGAGATGGACAGTGACACTGGGGCAACATCAGCGCTAATGCAGGTGTTGTGCCAGACTGTTGTGGTGACAAAGGAGCTGAACTGGAAGTTCATGTACATTCCAATCATTGCTTACTGTCAAGAGCTCTTGGCAGTTACCCAAAGAATGAGATCAAGGATACAAATTGCTTGTCTTTGTTGGGTGGTTGAACTCAGCCTTTGAGATAGAGAGAAGATGTCGAACATTTGGCGGAAGTTTGGAGTAACATTGTGGACTTCTGTGAATCTGCTCCTTTATCCAAAACGGCAGTTGCGTAGGTATTTCCGGCACAAAGTTCATGTTGGATGGTGGTTGCCCTTTTACTCTGATCCTATTAATTATATTTATGGCAGGATCTCAACACACAACCAGGGTGAGCGGGGTCTCCGATTTGGGAACATTAAAGTTGCATCTCCGCGATTTTGCAGATGATGTGGTTCTGTTCACAACCAAGTATGAAGCATCTCCAAGTCTAAGACCGTAATTCTCTTGGAAACCAATGGATAGCTTCCTCTGGGTTGGGGGGAAGTTGAGAGAAAGCGTTTAAGTATCTCGGGATCTTGTTTATAAATTAGAGGGAAATGGAGATGGACAGAGAGATTGGTGCAGCTTTAGCACAAATGCAGATGTTGTACCAGACTGTTGTGGTGAAGAAGGAGCCGAACTGGAAGGCAAATCTCTTGATTTACCAGTCAATGTACACTCCAATCTTTACCTATGGTCAAGAACTCTGGGTAGTTACCCAAAGAAGTCAGCCTTAGAGATAAAGTAAAGATGTTGGACATTTGGAGGAAGTTCAGAGTAGCATTGCGGCCTTGTCGCTTTAACCCTCGTGTTGTCCTGCGGGTTAAAATTGACCTGTTTTAAAGTTTGAAAATGTGGAAAAAATGATATATTTTCACAATGAAACTTCTGATACCCACATTTTCAACATTTTTGGGAAATCTTTGAACATTTTTTGGTGGAAAAAAAGAAATGTTAAAAATGTTTCTTAAGAACATTCACAAAAGCATCAACCAAAATCAAATGAATTTTGCAGGATTTTGGTAGATTTTTTTGTGAATGTTCTTAAAGAAAATATTAGAAGTTTTACTGATATATATGTAATCACTTTAGATATTTTTAGAATTGCATGGGTAGAAGAAAATAGATGGATCGGTCAATGAAAATGTTGATAAAAGTAATATTAATGACATGTTAGGAAACAAACAAACACTGTTTCACCCTGTTTATCTGTCTGTTCATCTCCAGGTGCTACAACTACTGGTTCTGGGTTCCTCTGGTGGCTCCTAATGTTGGAGCTGTTTTAGGTAGTTTCATTTATCTGGTGTTCATCCAGTGGCAGCTTCCCGATCCGGAGCCTCCAGAAAACGCCTCCAGTCTGTTCACCATCAGCGACAAAGTCAAACAACCGGCCACCACGTGGAAAAACGGAGATGAATTAAAAGCTGAACGTTTCTGATCGTTACTGCAATAAAAATATGATCAAGGCTGCTGTCAAGACCAACACAGGCATCTGAGAAACAATCCTCAGATTGTAGTAATATTTAATAAGTGAATATCTGCTGGTAAAACACACACATACATCTTCTGTAAGCAGAAACATATTTTCTTTTCTGTTTCTGATCCATCTAGTTAAATGCAGCCAGTAGAGGTGGAGGCAGCTGAAACAGACAGTAAATGTGAATGAGAGTGAGAATAAGCTATATGCATTTACGTCTGTGTTCCTGAGAATATTGATTTACTCTACTTTTTGTGAAATGTCTAACTGAACACTGTGTATGTTAAGTTATAAATACTTTAAAAAAAAAAAATAAGCAGAGCACTGTACTGTTTGTTTTTCTGTATATTACGTGACAAAATAATCTTGCCTCGGCCCATTTAGTCCACGACAGTCTCAGGTATATACAGTAATTTATTTTATCTGCTGCTTTTTATGCCAGTATCACTCACACTGTGGCATTTTAATGTACAAATTTCAGTTTTATGTTAAATAAGTCCAAGAATTTCATGCTTACTTCTTCATATTGATGAAAAGAAATATATACTGTATATATATATTACAATATATAAAATTTGCACACAAATTATATGAACATATTTATGTTTTTTATCAGTTATATATGGAGACTCACTTTACACCTCCAAAACTCCACAAATACTTTTGTTTTTGTGGTACAATTTGTCACATCTGCTCAACTGGTTTTAAGAATTCAATAAAAATAACTTTTTCGTTATCCATTTTTGTGACCAAGTATTTCATATTAAAAGTATTCTAAATGTTCTGTGTTGTATTATTGTAACATGCAGCTACATATGGCTCAGAAAACATCAGTATTCGGCTCATGCATTATCAATTTCTTCTGCTAATTTGAGCTCAAAAATGTGACTTTTCACGATGGCTGTAATTTTTTTTCAGAATTTTGGACTCACCAATAATCAGAGATTATTTGATAATAAAATATATTAATGTGCAAAAAAAGTGATTTAAAGTGGGTAAATCTTTTTAAAAAAAAAAGGAAAGTATTTTCTATATCAAGCAAAAGCTTCAATGAATTCTTTCAAAATAAAAGCTTAGGATTTTAAAAAAGCTTTAAAATAAATAAATAATAAGTAGAAAACTATCAAAACACATTCACTGTCTGTGTTGCTGACAAAAAAACAACAGCTCACAACAAAACTGTGTTTTCATTGTTGCTAGGCTACTTATTATAACATGAACTATATGTACTGAGAACAAGGTTAAATCAGAGACCTTCTTCAGGAAACTCAGATCCCCATCATGATTGAGTCCTTCCATCAGATTGTTTCCGTCTCTTGAGTCTGTGTTAAATACACTCTAGAGAAGATTGTGAAACAGGTTGATTACAGAGAAACAACCTCTGAGGCTCGTTCAGAAAGGTCAACGCTGAGTTAAATCTGGGACGCTGACATGCTCACAGACTATATATAGCTTTAAATCATGTGCAGTAATGGGACATGGCGGCAACAGCAATCTAAACGGCCGTGGCTGGACCACTTCAGGCTCTTATCTGCTGGAATATTATCAGGAGATGTCATCATGGTGACCACCGATGGAACAAATCATCAACCATTTCTCCTCTTTGCTTATGCCATGACTATACTGTCTGTATTAAGATAATAAATAGACATATGTGGAAACAATTATGACTTAATTGAACTGCAAACATGGACATTATAGCAATAAAAACACTGAACTGTGGTGCAGTTTTTATGTCATGATCAGTAGTGTATGCATAACACAACCATGGCCTCCAAACCAACAATCGGTGTAGATTTTAGGGGTAATGTTCAACAGAAGTTAACATTCTCAAACCAGCCTTCAAAAAATGTTTTCAAGATGTTAGAAGGTGTTTCATGAAATGTTCTTGTGATGCAATATATTAACAAAGGTAGAACATTTTGCCTGCAATGTTCTGAGGATGTTTTGGGGAACACATTACAGAAAGTTCTCCAAAAAGCTGCAAAAAATACATAGAAAAATGAAACATGCTCTTAATGCAACAGCATCTGCAAAGGTTTTAAATAGATTGTCGGGGTGCCTTTAAAGAACTTTATCCTGCCTTTTAGAAGAACATTCTGGGAATTAAAAGAAAACCTCCTGCTGAACACAGAATTTTGCAGAACTTTCTCAGAATGTTTTAGAACAACAAAAAACTTCAAGTCAGGGCGAATGCATGTGGAAAATGCAAAAAGATCCACATATATTCCATTATTTTTTTGAACTGTCATCTGGTTTCGGAAGTTGGGGGTTTTAATTTACATAAATAAAGACATTTTCCCGATAAATGTATGCAGAAAAAGACACAAATTGGTGCAAAGAATCACCACAAAGAAGAAAATGAAGTGTTTGATGCTCAAAGACCCTCAGTTTTAAGCTGCATATAATATAATGTAATAAAAACACTGCAAAAAATGTTCATTTTCCAACTGATTTCTCTCTGAACCATGGTTTTTTGTGCTGATAAGCAGAGATTAATACACTGAAGACAGGATGGGAATAAAATACAATGCAACTAACAAACTTTGGGTCAGTTATAATTATGTTTCTCTTTACAGACATGTTTGAATGCCATTTTGGCATTGTTATGAAAAATTGGGGGGTTTCAGTGTATAAAAAATGGTTCATGTGACACCATTATTATAGAATGTAGAATATATTATAGAACAGAAATACAGCAGAAAGAGTAAAGAAACCGCCACCATAATAGAAAAATTTAATATAAAGGAAAATATACTACGACACTAATTCCACAATAAAGTGCAAAATATACTGTCAACAAAAAAGTAATAAATTATAAAATGTACCATAAAGTGTCGAATGCTATAATAAAAATACAGAGTGAATAAGGAAATTAAAGTCCTGTAAACAGCAACGTGTGTAAATAATGAGTGCAACAACAGCAGAAAAACAGAGAAATGCTTAAAATTATCACATAATTTACCTTTTTATTGCGAAATACGAATATATAGATTGTGGTTAACGCAGTATTTGTGCGTAATGGTGCCACTGGAGACGTTGGTGCCACTTATACAAAGTATGGTTACTGCAGTATTTGTGCCTTATTGCGCTACTGGAGACGTTGATGGCGCTGTTGGGGCAGCAGAGGGCGCTGTGACTCTAAACTATCACTGGAAAGGTGTTCAGGATGTTAATGTGGTGCAGATTTACAAAATATAAAACTGAAGTTCACCATCGCAGGTTTGAATCAAAAGCAGAAAAACGCATGAAATGAACCAGCGCTGTGCTTGAAGGAGCTTCAGTAAATTCGCTTTAGGTGGAGTTTAGGTGGAGAGGGAGGTGAAGGAGGTGCAGTCCCCAGCTCCTCCTCCTCCTCCTCCTGCCCTCCACCCGGAGCTCAGCCCGCCCTCACTTCACCTCAGCCCGGATCAGTGGAGCGTCCTCCTCCCTCCTGGCCTCCGATCACCTCCTCCAGCCTCCAGCGGCTCCTCAGCGGCAGCAGGATGAACCCATCAGCAGCAGCAGCAGCAGCAGCAGCAGCACATCTGTAGGAACAGCTGGCTAAAGGTAGGATATGCTCCCTGCTCCCTGCTCTCCTCTGCAGGCTTTTTAAAAACTTCATCGGCTCCACATATCGACGCTCGTGTCGGTTTCCATGCCGGAGCTCCTCTTACTGCAGCAGAGGTTCACTGTGAAGCAGCAGATCCAGTCCCTTTAGAGCTTGAAGTTACTGTTTCAGTCTGAACATCTCACGGAGTCGCAGCGAAAGTTCATGCTTCAGCTGCTGCTCCTCTAATGGAAGTCTGAGAGGCGTCCAATTAAACTCCTAATGTCTTCATGTCCAGGCCTGAAGAGCTGCTCTCCTCTATAATCACAATTATTCTCCTCCTGCAGCCTGATAGCTTCGTTCTGATAATTATTGTGTTCACATTGGACATTTTTATGCAGGTTTTGTGCACACAAAAAACCCTGCAAATAATGCAACTGTGCATAACTCAAGGACATTGAGTTTCTGCTATAATGGATCAGTTCTCAATCAGTTGCAGGTATTTTTATGAGCAACATTTGAGCAGCTTCTAACAACCCACATGCATCAGGGTGATTTCGGTTTCGACCTGCTGCTGTTTATTTCCAGAAGTGAGAGTAAAACTGAGAGCTGCAGAGGTTAAAGTTAACTGAGTATACTGGGGTTTATTCAAAGAGAAACTGAGGCCCAGACTGGGATTTTCCTGTAAATTATCACTCTGACAGGCAGCTGTGGTCACCAGTATTCTACTATACAATCAGATTTATATATCAGAGACTATATGAGATGTATGGTTTAGAACTGTGGCTGGACTTTCCAATAATAAAATGTATCTATAATGTGATCAACATTAACTCTAGCTGCCAGTACATTATGACATTTTCTTCTTTAAAAGTATAGAAACACAACTGTAAATGTACTATAAATGATAATTCTAAATGGAATGTGCTTTCTGTCATTATGATCTCTTCTGTTCCTGCTCATTTTGCTGCACATGTGGAGTCTGCATGTTCAACAAACGCCGCATATCGCGTTAAAAAACTGCGACTGAAGTTTTCATGGCCAGTTATCTGATTAGCTGTTCGGTCTGTGAAACGTCAGAGAATGTTGAAAATCAGTGTTTCAATGACAAACGTTCAGTTTTATCCAAAGACGTTCAGTTTACTGTCATAGAGGAGAACAGAAACTAGAAAATATTCCCATTTAAGAAGCTGCAATCAGAGAATTTTGAGTTTTTTTTGTCTTGGTAAAATATTCAAACTGATTAATTGAGAATCAAAATAACCGACAACTGATTGATTGCACCTCTACTTGTAAATAAAGCATAAAAAACAATTTTACAAGAGGAATCTGTCTGATTTAGGATAATTTAGTGTAATTTAAGTCTTTGTTCTAACTTTATTTAAATGACACAGTTGGTTAACATGCAGACTCCAGAGCAAAGCGACCAAAAAACACTGAAAATCAAGCTTATTTTTCAGTTTTATGGAAATATTTCAGCTACAGGAAGGTTGATGTCGACCAAAAACAAATTATTTTGGCATCACACGAGGCAACAATTGATCTGACCATTTAAATCAGCAGCACAAAGCTCTTTATGATGAATGCAAAGTCAGATATTTGGATGCCTTTGCCAGCTTTACACCATATTAAAAAGGTTCCAAACTACTTTTTTTCAGCTTGTTGGTGCAAATACGCTCCTCTAAGAAGTCAGCCCCATCATTTTAATGTGATTAATCCTTTCTAAATACAGTTGTTAAAGTCATCTGATGTAAATTTCTGTATTCTTTCAATATATATTGGTAGAAAAGCTAAATATCACAGTGTCAGTTTCTTCTAAAGTCATGCAGCCTGACTGCTGACCCACCAGTGTGAGTTTTCTGTGCAGCACAGCTCGTGTTTTTCAGTCTTTAAGACATGAGGTCCTGCTGCAGGTGGTGTTGCAGTTCAAAGCAATACATTTCATTAGGGATTTCTGCCGCTCCAAATCCTCTCAGACGTCAGCCGGACTCCACTGAGCGGGATGGAAAGGAATTCTGCCGGGAGGCCGAGAAAGGTGCTCAGATATTCTGGCGTTTCCTCACTCCGCCGGCTTCATTTCACCGGGCCTCTGTGGCTCCACGGGGTTAGACAAGACGCCGGCCACAGAGGACATCCTCGCTCTCTGGTGTCTGCCAGACGGATCTCAGAGTCGACACAGCGAGCACAGAGCACGCACAAAAAAAAACAGCGCGAGACAGGGAAAGCTGGAAACCGGATACGAAAGCCGATCGGTCCGGCTTCACGAGGAGAAAGCAGCTCTTTCTCGGGAGCATCGATCGGACGCTCGCCGTCTCGAACCCTCCGTCTGCCATGTTGTGTGTTTACTGTAGTGCAAACCCAAGAGGCCTCTGCAGCCTCATCTGTCATCCGTCTGGCTTTTCCCACTTAGCCGAGATAAAGCACGGTTAATAAAAGCAGCCGCGGGTAACATTAACAGGTCAGCATATGTGGAGAGAGGAGCTTTTGGATGCTGTGCAGGCAGAACGAGCCGCTCCATTAGACTGACAGTGGATCTGGGCCGAGCCATCGCTCCCCAGACGCCGAGTGCCAAAGAGACGGATGCAGCTCTCTGCTGAATGTCATTTCCTCATTATGGCTCCAGCAGACCAGACGCACTCGGCTCTGTGTGTGTTTGCATGCAGCGGTTTTAATGCCCGACTGATTTTCACTTTCTCACTGTGAGGACTGGACGAAAAAAAACTGTTTTTCACAGCCTCAAACCCCAAAAAAAGAAGTGTGGATTCTCAGTCACACTTTGTATCAGGAAAAAAAAAACTGTGTTTCTTATCACTTCTGTCTTCTCATGCTCTGTAACAACTCAACTCTCCTCTGAGACTCAAACCCCCTGGCAGGTCTGAAATCACCAAAATTGCACCGTTTTTCAGAGCCAGAAACTGTAAAAGCCAAAAAAAATCATCAGATTTTCAAATTTAGAAAAAAATTCAGAAAACTTAACCAAATCTCAGCTTAAAATTATTTTTTTCTTCATATTTCATTTTTTTAAAAAATCACCAAAAATAAACAGTTTGCACCAGATTCTGCAAAAAAAAAAAAAAAAATCCAAAATTTTGGGCTTCTCATCTCTGAGTCCCAAAACCCATCGGCAAGTTTCAAATGCATGCTCGCGTTTTTAGAAAATCACCAAAATTGCAGCATTTTTTAGAGCCAGAAACTGTAAAAGCCAAAAAATCATCAGGTTTTCAAATTTAAGCCAGTCCTGGAGCTATTTCTGTATGACATACAGTTCCATCAGCAAAATTAACCAAACATCTGCTTAAAATCACTTTTTTTCTACATATGTCATTAAAAAAAAATAACCAAAAATAAACAGTTTGCACTATATTCTGGAAAAAAAAACCAAAAAAAATTCTGGGCTTTTCAGCTCTCCTCTGAGTCTCAAATCCCACAGGCAGATTTGAAATGCATGCTCTTATTTTAATAAAATCACTAAAATTGCACTATTTTTGAGAGCCGGAAACTGTAAAAGCCAAAAAAAAAAAAAAGTTGGGTTTTCAAATTTAAGACATTCCTGGAGCTTGTCACGCGTGTCATACAGTTCTGTCAGAAAAATTAACCAAATCTCAGCATAAAATCACTTTTTTGTGCACATCTTAACTAAAACTAAACCAAATGTAAACTGCCTACACCAGATTCTGCAAAAAAACAACAAAAAAAACCCCAAAAAACTCTGGGCTTCTCAGCTCTTCTATGAGTTCCAAAACCCACAGGCAGATTTGAAATGCGTGCTCATATCTTTATAAAATCACCAAAATTGTCCCATTTATGAGCGCTGGGAACTGTAAAAGCCAAAAAAAACATTGGGTTCTCAAATATAACACAGGCCTGGGACTTGTCATGCATGACATACAGTTCTGTCAGAAAAATTAATCAAATCTCATCTTAAAATCACCCTTTTCTCCACATCTTTACCACCAGTTTTTTTCCAGTATTAGTAGCACTTCCTGTGTAAGCTTGGAAAAATCTTGCACATGTTGATTTCTTACATTTTAGCAAAATAAACCGTTAAAGAAATTATGGAAAGACTGATTATCAAGGCAGATATTTGACATTTATTTGACTATCTGTGCCCTTATTTTTATGATTATCAACTTATTGAAGGCATTAATTTGGGTGTGATGCAGCAGTTTCTCTCTGCTCTCAACAATGTCTCTCCAGCAGAGACGCCACCCGCAAAACAATGAACAAGATTAAGGAGACGGAGAAGGACGGCGGACGTAACTGCAGGAGACAAACTGTTATTGATCTCAATCAGTGGATCTGATAGTAAACAGAAGGAAAGACTTCCTGTGATGCTCCGGCGTCGTCACTCCTGTTTCTGTTGTGAAACAAAGGCGTATAAATCCTTACATCAGTGTCTACAAAACACTCTAATGTTGGAAACAGTAAAAGAAAAAGGAGAGGAAAGCTTGGAGCTGGAGAGGACTTGTTTCAAGACGATGCTTTCAACAGTCGCCTCATGAACCTTATTCACCCAACCTGCACTGTTTGACTTCTATCCGTTTTAGAAACTGAAATCCTGCTTGATTGTTGGCATTTTGCGATTGATGAAGACGTCATGCAGTTGAGAAGTTTTTTGGATGCTCAAGATGTGATACTTTGAAAAAAAAAAGACATTTCCAGCATAAACTGAGGCAAAAAACACAAAAAATTCTGGGCTTTTCAGCTCTCCTCTGAGTCTCTAAACCCAACTCCCTGATTTTCAGCTTTCCGGGAAACTAATTATGTGTGATACGCAGTAAAAAATTTGAAAATTAACCAAATCTTAGTTTTAAATGGTGCTAATTCATTAAAATCCCTTATTCTACCTGTCTTATTTAAGAATGCATTTGCAACAGATCCTGTAAAAAGCAGAATATTCTGCATTTCTTGGTACATCTGTGAAGCCATGACAGACTCCGCTGCACGAAACAGCCATGTGACCAAAAATCTGTGATTTTTTGAGAAAAGTAAAACATATTTAAGCAATAAAATAAATGCAGCCAGGGTCAAAAACAGCAGAGTTTGCAGAGTTTGCAAAAAGTAATAAAACTAATACATTTAATTTTCAATTCATGTTTTTTAAATGAGATATGGATTTCTAATGGTGTCATTTTGCACAAAAAGGCATTTCTGAGTTCTCCCTGCTTCTAGTCATGGTTGTTCTGTTTCTACAGAGGTGTAGGATTTGCAGAGCAAAATGGGTCTACAGTGAGTAAAAATGTGACAGAAGCAGTTAGTGGCCAGAGTTAAGAGTGTTTAGACTTTCCTGCCATCTCCTTCACCTTCTGTTTCCCTGTTTATTTCCTCAGACAGTCCCATGGGCCTGAGCAGAGGGACGCCAACAGAGCGGAGATGTTCAGAAAGAGGCCTCCTCCAGGTCAGACATCAAACTTTCATCATCTGTGCATTAACTTTCCTTGGTTTTTAGTGATCCCGGTGACGTTATGAGGAAGCAACATATGGGTAAAGATGGAAATCACTCTTTAGAGTCTCGTCTTGTACATTCACTGTTTAACCAAGAGTCTTCATGACAATTATTGAACTGATCCAACCATTTTGAATCATTTTTTAAAAGAAAAAAAGTCTAAATTCTCCCGTTGGTCCTTCTTAAATGTGAATATTTTCTGGTTTCTTTCGTCTTTTATGAAAATAAACTGAATATTTTTGAGGAAACAGTTCATTTTGTGACCTTTTATAAAACACACCAAACAGCAAATCGATTAATTTGAGAAAATAAACGATGGGTTAATGACATTAATCTTTAGCTGCAGCCCTAGTTAACGTAAACAGGATGTGGGAAGAGTTGTGTTCATCCAAATCAAGTCTAAAATTGTTCAGGGATGCATAAAAGAGCAACAACAGCCTTTAATCACGTTTTAGACTTTTACAATGTGGTCGACTTTATGCTCTGTGGGCTAACATACAAGATGAAATGATTAAATAATGAGACTAACTTAATTATCTCTCATTGATTTCTAGTTAATTTGAGTGGATTTAGAGCTGCTCATTGGTCAGCGTACAGTAAACCCAGTGGTTCTACTTACATCAGTCCGGTGTTGGCATTAAACAGCTGCAGCTCGTAAACGCAAATGTCCAGTCGAAGTCTATTGTCACTACTTGGTTTTTCTGCTCAAATTCTGCAACCGCCCTCATTTTCCTATAATTGGACAAAGAAAAGACAACAAATATCACATTATAACATCTTCAAAATGCTGCAAACTCATTAAAAATGTTAAAACTGAGGGGGTAAGATGACAACATTTCAAAATAAAAGGAAGCCGGAAGCAGAGGGCTTTTCTTTTGAATCGTTTGACCTCTGAGGTCATCAGGTACTGGTCTGATGTCAGTCCCGGGAGTTACAACTAAACCTGGTGAAGCAGCGTCTACTCATTATGTACCAGCGTCTACTCATTATCTAGCAGCGTCTACTCATTATATAGCAGCGTTTACTCATTATCTAGCAGCGTTTACTCATTATGTACCAGCGTCTACTCATTATCTAGCAGCGTCTACTCATTATATAGCAGCGTTTACTCATTATGTACCAGCGTCTACTCATTATATAGCAGCGTTTACTCATTATGTAGCAGCATTTACTCATTATCTAGCAGCGTCTACTCATTATCTAGCAACGTTTACTCATTATCTAGCAACGTTTACTCACTATCTAGCAGCGTCTACTCATTATCTAGCAACGTTTACTCACTATCTAGCAGCGTCTACTCATTATCTAGCAGCGTTTACTCATTATCGAGCAGCGTTTACTCATTATCTAGGAACGTTTACTCATTATCTAGCAACATTTACTCATTACCTAGCAACGTTTACTCATTATCTAGCAATGTTTACTCATTATCTAGCAGCGTTTACTCATTATATAGCAGCGTTTACTCATTATCTAGCAGCGTTTACTCATTACCTAGCAACGTTTACTCATTATATAGCAGCGTTTACTCATCATCTAGCAGCGTTTACTCATCATCTAGCAGTGTTTACTCATTATCTAGCAGCGTCTACTCATTATCTAGCAGCGTTTACTCATCATCTAGCAGCGTTTACTCATTATGTAGCAGCGTTTACTCATTATATAGCAGCGTTTACTCATTATCTAGCAGCGTTTACTCATTACCTAGCAACGTTTACTCATTATATAGCAGCGTTTACTCATCATCTAGCAGCGTTTACTCATCATCTAGCAGTGTTTACTCATTATCTAGCAGCGTCTACTCATTATCTAGCAGCGTTTACTCATCATCTAGCAGCGTTTACTCATTATGTAGCAGCCTTTACTCATTACCTAGCCACGTTTACTCATTATATAGCAGCGTTTACTCATCATCTAGCAGCGTTTACTCATTATGTAGCAGCCTTTACTCATTACCTAGCCACGTTTACTCATTATATAGCAGCGTTCACTCATTATCTAGCAGCGTCTACTCATCATCTAGCAGCGTCTACTCATCATCTAGCAGCGTTTACTCATTATCTAGCAGCGTTTACTCATTATCTAGCAGTGTTTACTCATTATATAGCAGCGTTTACTCATCATCTAGCAGCGTTTACTCATCATCTAGCAGCGTTTACTCATTATCTAGCAGCGTTTACGCATTATCTAGCACGTTTACTCATTATCTAGCAGTGTTTACTCATTATCTAGCAGCATTTACTCATTATGTAGCAGCGTTTACTCATTACATAACAGCGTTTACTCATTATCTAGCAGCGTTTACTCATCATCTAGCAGCGTTTACTCATTATGTAGCAGCGTTTACTCATTATCTAGCAGCGTTTACTCATTATGTAGCAGCCTTTACTCATTACCTAGCCACGTTTACTCATTATATAGCAGCGTTTACTCATCATCTAGCAGCGTTCACTCATTATCTAGCAGCGTCTACTCATTATCTAGCAGCGTCTACTCATCATCTAGCAGCGTTTACTCATTATCTAGCAGCGTTTACTCATTATCTAGCAGTGTTTACTCATTATATAGCAGCGTTTACTCATCATCTAGCAGCGTTTACTCATCATCTAGCAGCGTTTACTCATTATCTAGCAGCGTTTACTCATTATCTAGCAGCGTTTACTCATTATCTAGCAGTGTTTACTCATTATCTAGCAGCATTTACTCATTATGTAGCAGCGTTTACTCATTATATAACAGCGTTTACTCATTATCTAGCAGCGTTTACTCATTATCTAGCAGCGTTTACTTATCATATAGCAGCGTTTACTCATTATCTAGCAGCGTCTACTCATTATAACTCCCTGAAAGCTGTAGGTCCGCTCCAACTCTCACTTTCTTTAAATATTTAAATAAAGCTCAAGAAAGAAAGAAAGATAGAAAGATCTATTGAAATGTAGACAGAAAAATTAACCGACTGACCACAGGAGAATGAATATTTTAGGTAATACAGAATGTCTGAGTGCTTTCCTGCTTTATATCGCATTAAATTTTTAATTTACCACCTGGCGCCTGGATTGTGTGTTTTCCTTTACATCAAAAAAGACATTTCCAGCATAAACTGAGGCAGAAAAAGCGCAAATTGACATAAAAGGACCATACTAAAGCTGTTTTATGTCAGTTAAAGCAGAGCAGTGATGCATTACAGTGAATTACTTGCATTTTGACATGTAAACAAACATACATTTTTGAGAATAAGCTTACAACAGTAACTCTTACATGCGTATATGAACATTAGCAGGGTAATTTTAGATTTAATTTGGAGAAATGTCAATATTAAATGCTGAATATTTGCTAGTTGTGGTATAGAAATGCAAATTCATCCGTTTTTGTAGTTGTTTTTTATATATTTGATGTGTAAAACATGATTTTTGACAATAAACTTATTCTGCTGTCATCATCCAGTTATAGCCCTGACTCTTACATGTATATGTGAACATCAAATAGGTCAATATTAATGTATTTTGGACTTAAAACACTTGATTTTTGTTAGTTGTAGTGATAGAAATGCAAATCCATCACTTTGTGTTGTTGTTTTTTCATACTTGGTGTGTTAAGCTGACATGAAATGTGAATTTCTGCAGTAAACTCACTTTGCTGACATGGTTCAGTTACAGCTCTGACTCTAACATGTTTCTGTGAACTTTAAATGAGTAGATTTTCATTTAACCTGGAGAATTTTAACTTAAAATGGTAAATATTTGTTACTTGTGATGGTAGAAATTAAAATTCAACTTTGTATATTTTTATTTGGCGTGTGCTAAACTGAAATCAAAGAAAAAAGGTAAATTTGTTGTCATAAGAAGCTTTATTGCCATTTTACTGCAGTGCAGAACAACAGAACAACAAAATAAGTGGCTCTTCTGTGTATATGTGAACATTAATTGCATACTTACAGATTAATTCTGGAGAAATATGAACCTAAAATGCTGAATGTGTGTAGTTATGAAGGCAGGAATGCGGGTTCATCACGTGTGTTGTGTTTGTGTGTGCATTAAGCTGCAGACATGTGCAGGTCTACAACGTGCACGCACATTAAAAGCGTGTGTCCGCGTGTGATCGGTTGTCTTTAACGTATGGGCACGAGGGTGCCGTCCGGGGCCGCACGTGCCGTGGCACCTGTCTGGCCCCGCCCACTGCGGCGCACCTTGGCGGCGGGAAACCGGCGAGCAGCGCGCGCCATTCGGGCTCGGGGCTGCGGGAGTCCCGCGATAGCGCACCGGATTCCCGTAGAGCCAAAATGGCGGCCCAGTTTCCTCAGTCGAGCTGTGGCGTCCCCCTGCAGAGGCGGTCTCCATGGCAACGCGTGGCCTCCACACACATTACGTAATGCTTCCAGCGGAGGAGACTCGGCGGGTCGATGGAGCTGCACAATCAGCGCTGATTTATGCAACTTTTTCTGCAACACTTTTCTGCAACGTTCAGAAGCAACGCGAAGACACACAAGCCGCGGGTTCGACCTTACCGGAGAACATGACCCGCGGGGGGAGGGGGAGGGGGAGGGGCACGTGCACCGGGAGGGGGGGAGAGCACCGGCACCGGACCGTCCCACTCAGCCGAGTCCGCGGAAGTTGCGGAGACGATGCGAGGACGCCAGCAGCAGCAGCAGAACATCCCGCAGAAGTCCAGACGACATGACGGTTCCCACGGAGATACCGGAGAAATGGTTCCCCGTAGTCCTGCCGCTGCACGGCAAGAAGAAGAAAGGAGCCGGAGGAGGGAAACCGAAGAAGAAGAAGAAGCGGACAGGTACGAGTTTCTGTCCGCCGGGAGGATGTTGACTGAACAAAGTGGATTTTATTTGAAATAAATCTCATCTGTCATCTTCATCCCGAGTCCCAGTTTCAGTTCTTCACCTCACTCTGCTCACTTTATGTTGTGAGAAATCATCATATCACATGTCTATAATTTGATTTTTAAATTTTATGTCTACCAGCTGCTCTAACATCTACTGCCAACATGCCAAAATCTGTCATTTTTCATACTTTCACTGACATTTCTGCAGCTTTTGTTGTTGTTTTTAGCCTCATATGTGTCAATAAGTAGGAGCCAACAGGTCTAAAGTTTCATATTTATCTGTATTCCTTCTATTTACAACTGAATGAAAAGACTAAACAACCAATCAAAAGAAAGAAGAAAACATTTAAAACCTTTTACTACATTCAAATCTATCAGATTTAGTGGCTCTACTGTGCATTAATTGATGTAAACAATGACTTCAAACATGCTGATGAACTTCTGGATGAAGAGGTGGTGAAGATGGAACAGCAGCACTGGCTTTTTTTGCAGCATTTATCCAGTTTTTATCCATATTATCTGACAAATGTCAGTGGTTTTGATTCAGATATCATCTTTTAAAGTCAATAGTATTCGTTGTGTAATACATTTACAGCACCGCAGCATGAGACACCGTCAGAAGTGACTTTAACACAATGAGGATGGTGTGTTTCTGAAATTATTGATATGACAGTTTAAACTCTGCAGAGGTCAGACGTGCTGCAAAAGGTGTGGCTGCTAAATAACAAGGCTGAGCTTTATGTCACACTATAAAAAAAACCCCAATAATAATAATAATGTAAAAATTAACACAAACAACCAACCAAAAAATTTAATGAAATTAAAAATTTCAATAAATTAATTTCAATTAAAAATAAATTAAAATCAAATTCAAATTAAATTAAAAAATAAATTATATTAAAAATTTAAATAAATGTATTTAAATTTAATTAAAATTAATTAAAATTTGTTAAAAATTTAAATAAATTAAAAAACATTTTTAAAATAAATTTAAAATGTAAATTAAATGTAGAATTAAAATTAAACTAAGGGAATATAAGCATCTCATTAAACGACATCAATTTACAGAATTTTTTATTTTTTTTTACAATACTTAATTTTATGTAAAATAATGTTAAATAAATTGAATTAGCAGCTGGGACACAAAATAAAACCAACCAAATCAAAAATGTAACTAAATTAAAATTTTAAATAAATTAATTTAAATTAAAAACTAAATTAAAATTACATTTAAATAAATTCAATTTAAACTTTTAATTTTTAAAATTTAATTTAAATTTAAATTAAGGGAATTTAACCATCTCATTAAACTACATCAATTTACATAATTAAAATATATTTGCTATACTTAATTTTAAATGATAAAATGATAGTGCTTAATAAATGATATTTACATGCAAAAACAATTAAATGTAATAGATTAATAATATATAATAATAATGAACAGATTTCCAATATTGTGTATAGATATTATACACTGATGAAAACACATTTCATCTCAAAACATTCTGTAATGTTGTATGTAATTCTGTACACAAGACATCTCTCATTTAACAAAACAAATTATAAAGTGACAGAACCAATACTGATTTCTCTGTTCATTTTCAGCAATTGTATCTAAATTTTGAAGTATATTTGCAATATTAAACTAGAATTTAGTCGCTTTATCTATTAAATAAGGAATGAATTAGTTTGCATTACATTAAATTTGTAAATTTGTTAGATTTTGTTTTAAAAAATACATTTTTTATAGTTCTTTACCTTAGATGTGTAAATTTACAGTCATAGTTGGTAATTTTATTAACATTTTCTTGTATTTCAAAAAAGAAATTAAAGAAATGTGGGGAAAAAAAGGAAAAAATCCAGACAATCATTGATTTTTGAGCTTTTACCGTGCACTTAAACCTGCATGTCTGAATCTGGTGATTAATGTGCAGCATTACCAACTTCTATCTGTATTAAATTAAACTGCATTACAGCATTAACTTAATTATTCATTACACACCTTTCATGACCTAAACTGCAGCCGTTGCAATTTTCTCATTGCGTTACATCACTTTGATTCATCTTTTATGCATCAGTATTTATTGGGAGCTGCATGTAAACAATCCGGAGTTGATCTGAATCAGAATTGGGTGTAAATTGTCGCCCAGTGTCCTTGTCTCTGCCGCCTGAGACTCTGATCAATCATCCGGCGCCAGCCTCCTCTGCACCCTTATTCCTTCACTATCACCATCACGCTGGATGTGCACCTTCATCCGACCTCCACTGCATCAGCTGCTACTGTGTCACCGGCCTCGTTTCCCAGCAAATTAGATCAGCGTGCGCGAGCAGACGATGCCGCTATCCCCCGTTTCCTCTAATCACGTCAGTGAGCAGATCAGTCTGATGGGATTCTGACTCCAGACCTGAATCAGAAGCGACTCTGCTCATCTCTGTTAGCGTTGGAAGGAGAGTCAGTGTCCTCACATGTCCAGACATAAGCGTTAAAGAGGCAGTATTTCACTTTAATGGATATGTATTCCCTCCTTTATGTCTGAGTTGTTTATGGAAACCTTCTTCTCAGCCTGCGACTCCCAGTAATGGATTTAGTTTATGGATTTCTTGCTGTATAGCATGTTGCTGCACGTCAGGGCTTCTGATGCCCTTGAAGTTGTCGGAGGCATTAAACACTTACCGGGCGCTTTGCTAAAGATGCATTCTGTGGCGTTCAGGAGCCTCGGTTCTTCCTGGCATCAGCATCCCCTCCCAGGGTTAATGCAGCTCTGGCAGCTCTGTGTGGTGGACACCTGCCGAGAAAACAAAGCCATGACCTTCAGGTAGACAGCAGAGGACGGGAAAGCAAAGAGGAGGCAGAGGATGACAATCTGCATGTCAGACACAGATATATGGGATGTTTTTAACCATAATCTATTAAAATTTACTAGTAGTATAGATGTGAAAAGATGCCACATGCATATTTAAAGAGGTTATGGCGCCAAAACAAAAGCAGAAAACAGTACAGCAGAGTGAATCATGCCTGTATGTGTGGAATAATGAACGTTAAAATAGATATTTGACAGAAATGTAGAATACTGAGAGGTTTACTGCATTATATTCTATTATATGTTTTAAAAAACAGACATTTCCACCATTAATTAAAGCAGAAATTAGCTAATTAGTGCATAACAATTCACCAGAATGCTTGAAATTTTGTGTTTTATGCTTTAAATGTCCATAAAATCTATGCCTGCGTGTGCATCTACACTGTAAATAAAATTGTATTTAAAAAACAAAGCAAAAAGAGTGCCAGAAAAAATATGTCAGAAAAATGGTGGAATATTTTGATGTTCAAAAACTGTAAAAACAGGGAAAATAGCAGCAAATATTTATGACATAATTATACATTTAAGTTGATTTAAATACAGTAAAACTGTGATTTTATGTTCACATATTGCAAAAGAAATATGTTTTAAAAAATTTAAATTTTTGATGTGAAGATTATTTACAGCTTTGGCCTGCTTTTTTATTTTATTTTTTTTTAACATGTAAATTAATATCTTTTTTCTCTGATTTTGCTCGATATTATGTGTAACTTAACAAAAAAAGAGAAAATCTATAAAATAACAGTAAAAAAACAAATCATTTACCATTTTTCACTCTTTCATATGTATATCTATTTATGTCAAATGTATAAAATAAAGTTTTTTTACTGATTTATATATGGTATAAATGGTTTAATTTTTCTCGGAAGAAAAATACAGAAAAACACAGAATTTTGATTTAGATGTTACTTACAGTTTTGGTCATATTTTTTTAAAAAATATATCATTTTTTAACAATCAGTATGAAAATTATTTTTTCTGTAATTTTATTAGACATTATTTTACTTTAACAAAAATATCTGCAAAATACATACAAACACATAATTCTCTTCCAAATATCACCAAATATCTTTAAAATAATTATTTTTTTCTGATTTAAATACAGTAAAAATAGTGGGATATTACAGTGACACATTGTAAATGGATTAATTATCATTAAAAAATAATAAAAAAAAACTGATTTTTCAATGTGGACATTATTTATAGTTTTGGTCAGTCATTTTAAAATTCATTTTAAAAGTCTGCATGTAAAAATATTTTTTGTTATTTATTTGATATTATCTGTATTAAACAAAAAAAACTTTAAAATTGTAATTGGAAAATCCTATTTTTATTGATTTAAATACAGTCACGCATTGTAAAAGGTTGAACTACCATTTACAAAAATACTGATTCTTTTGATGTTGACATTATTTACAGTTTTGACCTGTTTTACTATCTTTCTTTGATTATACGTGTAAATATCTGTAAACAACTGTTCCAAAAATGTTCATTGTTTGCATTTACACAGTAAAATCTTCCAAATATAAGTGATGAGAGACATTTAATCTTCATTTCCTCTCTCCTCTGCTCATCATCTGTAGAAAGATGTTTCACCATGCTGAATGTATCTCTAACTTTCTCCTCTGTTCACTGTTTCTGAGCCATGCTGCATTTATTTTATTGATCCAGTGGCTTTGGTTTCCTCTCAGTCTCTCTGTGGAAACACTGCCTGCAGTTCAGTCAAAAAAAAATCACAGAATTTTGCAGCTGAGTGAATCATGGCTTCAAGTGGACAATCTGAGTATTTTTTTTCTGTTTTTACAGTTTCATAAATGGTTTAATTTTGGTACTTTTTAGAGAATATATAAAGATAATATATCTTTCAACCTCTTCAGCAGATAAACATTAGGAAAAAGTAGCGTTTCCTTCGGGGATCAGCTAATATGAGTTTTGCAGGGCCGATATTTGATAATTAAGGACCAATAACTAATGTTTTTGAGCAGATGTACATTTCACAGTAGAGGGCTTCATCACCTCCATTCTCACACTTGTTCCAACTCTCCCCAAACAAAGGCGGAAATGTGAAATAATATTTCTAAACCGACTGAATCCTCCGTGACGGCAGCCCAGCTGGTCTGGAGCTCATCTGCCTCAACACATCCGTCTAAAAACCGACAGCAGAGCAGCCCTGGTGGAGCTGAGAGCAGATGTAGGTTATGAGCCGACAGGACTTCACAGCAGCCACAGAGACAGGAAACCACAGAGTCTTTGTTTATGTGTTTGCATGTGTTTCTGTTGTGTGATGTCCCTTCCTGTTGCGCCTCTGAATCAGTCACAAATGATGCTGTCGTCTCAGAGCTGCACAGTTTAAACTGGAGCTTCATGAACAGTTGCTGTTGTTTTGTAGACGGTTACTTTTCCTGTTTTATTAAATATGACATAATAATCAGTAAAATTACAGAAAAAAGTGTTAATTTACATGTGAACTACTAAAAAAACAAATTAGGTCATTTGTAAGCAATGCACACATCAAAAATTTGTATTTTTTATAAATGGTAATTTGTTATTAGACGACAAGAGACACTAAAATTACACAATTTTATGATTTTTAAATGAGTAAGAAATATTATTATACAGTTATTTGCCATCACTTGAAAGAAAAAGTATGCATATTAAGGATTTTAAAAAATTGTAAAAGTTTTTCAAAATGCTATTTTACAATTTTGTTTAAAAACACAAAAAAAGCCTGTAAATAATGTCCACATGAAAATTCTGTATTTTTACAAATAATAAATTGTTCTTTTGCTATTTGACAGTAAAATTATGCTCTTTCTACTGTATTCATGCATGTTTGTGTGGATAGATAGACAGACAGACAGACAGACAGACAGACAGACAGACAGACAGACAGATAGACAGATAGACAGATAGATAGATAGATAGATAGATAGATAGATAGATAGATAGATAGATAGATAGATAGATAGATAGATAGATAGATAGATAGATAGATAGATAGATAGATAGATAGATAGATAGATTGATTGATTGATAGATTGATTGATAGATTGGACTCTCTGGCGGGCCGGTTTTGTCTTGCAGGCCACATTTTTGACAGTCCTACCGTACAGTATCTCTGTGTTTTGGCCTTGAATTTTAAACCTGTGAACTATGTTCCGACCAGTCATTTCAGTTAAAAAGCCGCCTCATCAATATTAGAGGAGACGGGTGTGATGGAGGAGGAGGGGAACTTCCAAACTAGTCTGCATCAGCATAAATATGAACCTAAAAGAGCAGCAGGATGAAGTGCAGGAGACAAACAGAGCTGCTGTCTGCAAAGTGAATTCATTTACCTGTAATAAGTTCTGGGTTGTGTATCCGGCTCAGGCTGCACATCCGGTCATTAACGGCAGCTAATTAAACATCACAGGTAATTTGGCGGCTTATTGGCTGCTGTGTGTGTGTGTGTGTGTGATGCTCTGTATCTGTGGATAACACTCATGAAGGGTCTATAAATAAAGCCACAGACATCACGGACTCTGTCTTCACTCCCTGCAGGGCTCCAGAGGATTCTGACATTTCTGAAGTTTGCAGTTCAATGCACACGGATGCAGCTTGTGGATGTTTGTTGTGTATTTTTGTTTTGACGCCACATCGTCCTTAATGACTCATGTGGTGTCTTGTGTTTGTGCAGAGGAGGAGAGGAGGGTCCGAGCCAACGACAGGGAGTACAACGAAAAGTTCCAGTACGCGGTACGAGATGTTTGTCTTCTAATCCACGTTTTCTCTCATATAAAAGTGTTACACAACATAACCTACACTACGGGCCAAACGTTCGTAAGCGACTTCAAGTTTCTGTTCACAGCGTCTTTCCTAAAAACCAGTATGAATTCTATAGATTTTGGGATGTATTTACTGCATGATCAGACTTTGCTTTCATTGATATGCACAATTTTTCTCAATTTACCTTTAGGTTTACATTGATGTTGCTGAATAAATGTTAACAAAAGAAAAGAAGGGCTTAGTTTTAGGGTGAAGACGGTTTGCAAGAGTCACAACTTCAGTGCAAAAGTAAAAACAACTGATCACATTATTCATTTTAGCTCCTTGGCTTTTGAGAGTTTACATACAAAAATTTCAATAAATTTCAAATGTGTCCATAGAAATGTCTAGAAAGAAACAGCTGAGTAAAGAAACAAGAGTCCAGATACAAATGCAGTAAAACATTTTCTTCATTTACAGTAAAGAAATGCGTCGATGCTGTTGATTTTACGGTTTAAAAATGTGCTAAAATTTTTTAAAAAATTTTAAAAATAGTTTTACTTGAAAACTTCCATGAAAATACCTTTAAATTAAAGTTTGTGTGACCTATTTATTATAAATATTGCACCATGTTTCCATCACCATCAGTATTTAACACTTAATATGTGTATTTTTAGCAGTGAATGTTACATAATAATGAAAAAATTGCGCTTCTAGCTGTCATAAATATTAAAACATGTCCGTTATTAACACAAAAGTACATCAATTTGACCGGTACAAACTGTGGTTATTTACATGAAATAAATTCAAAAATCCCCATGTTACTTGTTATAAATATTATGGCATATTTCCATTATCAGTACGTACATTTAACTGTGAAAAATAGTACTTTTTTTCCAAGAAATAAATACAAAAATATCAGTATTGATATTATACATATTGCGGCATTTTTACGTTAAATAACTGTGCAAGAGTAGGGAAATGTATGTTTTCAGGAGAAATTTTTTTTTAAATACAGTGTTATGCTGATTCAGTTTTATATAAACTAGATCAAACTGTTTTAGAGTTTACAGATATTTACCATCATGGTTTGACAATTTTTCACTGTAAAATTTATGATTTTTTTTTTTACAGTGTATAATCATCGTGTTTATTTTGTTGCAAACATCCACCAATGAAACTGTGGTGTTTTTTTTTTTGTACAAATCTGATCTTGCTTCCAGACTCTTGGCCTGTAGTGTAATTGTGTATTTTCCTCGTCCAGAGCAACTGCATCATGACATCAAAGTACAACATCGTCACCTTTCTGCCCGTCAACCTGTTCGAGCAGTTCCAGGAAGTAGCCAACACCTACTTTCTTTTCCTGCTCATACTGCAGGTGAGCAAAATAAATCATGTGTCATTGTATGTCTCATTTCGACATTTTTAAAACTTTGTTAAACAAATAATCAAAGAAATTCAGCTTTCTATTTTTCAGTTTTTAGAATTTATTGCATTAGAATTGTGTCATTCTGCACAGAAGACATTTTATTTGAATTCCGTCTACTTCTAGTCGTGGTTATTCTGTTTCCATGGAGGTGCAGGACTTTAGATTGTAGAGAAAAGTAAGAATAATGTGACAGGAACAAAAAAAAAAATGCCAAGGGACTTCTTTGGGTTCAGAGGGTTGAAGTTTTCAAAGCTTAGCTGGAAAACGTAAAATTACATACGGAAACTTAAAAACAAAGGTTCGTTATCCACCTGCTAGTGGAACAATACTGCTTCATGCATGTTAGAAAGAGTTCTTACTGTGTGTCCCTGTTTAAACTAGTTTTCTGCGTCTGTTTAGTTGATACCTCAGATCTCCTCCCTGTCCTGGTTCACCACCATCGTGCCTTTAGCTCTGGTGCTGAGCATCACTGCAGTAAAGGACGCCACAGACGACTACGTGAGTATCGTTTTTACACATAAAACACTCCTCAACTATCTTTTTACTCCTATCAAAGTGAACCTACTTTGACTGTAATGCACCACCACATGGTTACTGTTGAATAAAACCTAACGCTGATCTTTGTCGCCTGCAGTTTCGTCACAAGAGCGACAACCAAGTGAACAACCGTCAGTCTCAGGTCCTCATCCGTGGCTCGTGAGTCTTTACAGCCGACAACTTAAACTTCCCCTTATTTAACCCTCAAGTCGTCCTGCGGGTCAAAATTGACCCGTTTTAAAGTCTGAAAATGTGGGAAAAATATATATTTCCACTGTGAAACTTCTGATGTCCACATTTTCAACATTTTTGGGAAATTTGTGAACATTTTTTGGTGGAAAAAAAGAAATGTTAAAAATGTTTCTTAAGAACATTCACAAAAAAATCAACGAAAATCCAGCGAAATTCGCTGGATTTTGGTTGATTTTTCTGTGAAGGTTCTTAAAGAAAATATTACAAGTTTTACTGATACATATGTAATCACTTTAGATATTTTTAGAATTTTTTCTGAAGATTTTTACTCATTTTTTGAAAATATTTACAAGAATTTTCTTGTCAAATTTGGGGGATTTTTTAAAAATAAATCTTTTAAGGGAAACTTTTAAGGAATTATTGGAATTTTCTTCCTGGAGGTTTTGCAAATTTTCAGAAATTTTGGGAATTTTTTTTTCTTCTAATTTTTGGATTTTTGTCAGACAAGGAAACAGTATTTTTTGGTGCCCATAAATGAAGACAACAGGAGGGATAAACACAGTTTTTTTCTTAAATCACAGTAATTTCATGGTGCTGTTTCTCTTCTATTTGCTGTTGCAGGCTACAGAATGAGAAGTGGATGAACGTTCGAGTGGGAGATATCATTAAACTGGAAAACAACCAGTTTGTGGCAGTAAGTGTGCGACATGAATGTACAAACACATTCAGGGATAAGTGCAGGTGTTGTTCTAATTATAGCATTTACAGAAGTGAGTACAGCTCTGTACGTTATTTGAATGTCAAATGATTCAAAATATTATCACCTCTCTATAATTCCATCCAGCTTGAACAATAGTGTTTACTTTCATGGACAACCAAAATTAAAAAAAAAAAAAAAATTGCTAAAAACTATATTGAAAATACATTCTGATTCCAAGGTAGAAACAAGAAAAGCAATTCCAGCTTTATTCAATGAAACTGAGTCCACCTGTGATTTCCAGTCAGTCCAGCTGCATGAACATTGTTCTAAAATGAGCTGTGGACATCAGAACTTTCTCAGTTTTGGACCTATGTCTGCATCAGACATAGGTCTGATGCAGACATAGGTCTGCATCAGTGGAAAAGTGGAAAAGAAATGAACAGAGGAACTGAAAAATCAGATTGTGAGACTTTGCAAAGATGAAAAACAATACAGGAAGATCAACTAAAAATCAGTAAAGCAGTGTCAGCAATAACCGGGAGGTATAGAAGGAGTCATAGTCCCACTAATCATGGCTGCAGTGGTCATCCTCCTAAAATGACTCCACAGACTGAACTACTTTCACAATCCAGCTGTGAAAAACCGACTGATTCAGACTTGGTACAGGAGTTATCAATGGAAATCAGAGTTTCTGTGAAGTTCAGACAGTGTGAAGAACACTTGCGAACATCAACCTCTTTAGACGGAGGGCAACCACAAAGCTGTTGCTTTCTTTGTGATACAAAACTACAACACTAAACCTTGCTACAAACATGACAAGAATCCTCATGAATGATGGGAGAATATTCTAGATAAATTTGTGTTCTCAGATGGAGTCCAGCATGTTTGGTGTGAACCTGACCAGGACTACCACAATGGATGCATAGTCCTGACAGTGAAGCACGGAGGTGGAAGTATGATGATGTGGAGCTGCATGAGAGCAAAACGTGTTGGTTAGATGACATTTATAGATGAATGATAAACCAAAATACTGTCTGACAAGAAGCTGGAAGAAGAGGAATATTCCAGCAGAACAATCCAAAGAACTAAATCACACAAGAAACTACGACCTGGACGAGTATGTTTCCTGACTTGAACCCAGCAGAACATCTTTGTCGAATCCTGTTCAACTCAGGAATAACGCTGCTAGTCTAAAGGTCACACAGTTTAGATTCCTTTGCGACATGTGAACCTGCTCATCACTCATTTACAGGTTTGCCGTTTAATCCCGTTCGAACCGAACTTCACAGATGTGATGGAACTTAAACTGCACCTTGCAGCGCTGCACTTTCATCAGTCTGTTGCATATATATTTTCTTTCTTTTAACGTATTTTTTCTATTTGTTTATGCACTCTATGTTTTACTGTCCACGTCTTTTAATGCTGACTTTTAAGCCGGTACTACCAACTAAATTTGACTGGGGAAAACTAATTGCAGAATGACAATAAAGATTCTTGACCTTGATGTTGACCTTAAAGTATGTAGCCTGACTTGAATTCAGCAAAAAAAATAAAAATAGAAGAATTGTAGAACATCTCTGCATCCTCCATGCTGGGGAGGATTGAGTCTGTCAACAAAAATAAAGCTGGACATTCGTACGGACAAAACAATCATGAGGTGCTTTTAGTGCTGTGGGGCCTGCATTTTATCAGATCTAAACTGTTAGTTTTCCGTTCTACAAAAGAGCAAACACTTTTCTGTGGTGCACTTACTGTAAGGTGATACAGTTCTGAGTCATTTGACATTTAAGTGATATTGCACAGTGGTATGATCATTTCCTTTGTATCCACCAAACAGCAACAACAACAGTGAGCTGCATCTTCTTCAGGATTTTAAATGTTTGCTTGCAGCAGATTCATCACCACCGTGTCATCAGTGATTTTCTGACTCTGTCGTCATGCTGCAGATGCTAACTTTAGCCGTTGGATCTGCTTTCAGGCTGACCTGCTCCTGTTGTCCAGCAGCGAACCTCACGGTCTCTGTTACATCGAGACAGCCGAGCTGGACGGGTCAGTAAACACAACACGCCTCCACGTCTACACATCTGCACAAGCAACACAACATCCAATCCGCTGTGTTATCTTGCAGAGAGACCAACATGAAGGTGCGCCAGTCTGTCTCGGTGACATCCGAACTGGGAGACCAGAACAACTTGGCTTCGTTTGACGGTGAGATTTGAATTCTCGGTTTCTGTGTAAAGGTCGACGCTTTTTCGTTTTGCGACCGAGTGTTTTTTTCCCTCATTCACACCCTTGCACATTAACGATGCAAAAACACACCAAACACTCACTTTCCGTCCTCCTCTGAATGGCAGCCTGTCACCCAACGCCCACTAGAACACACAAGCAAAGAGCTCGGCGTCAGCACAGCACGCCCACACAACGCTCACCTGCTCAGGAAAATGCATTACTGCAGCAAATCAGCCCACACTCTGCCTCATATCAGCTTACAAACGATGTGTCTTTCTGCCTGTACGTGTGCATTTAGGTGCCATAAGGATGATTAATTCATCCATAGATCAATTTACCTGGAGAATATGCTGTAATTGGATTTTGTCCACGATACTGCAACAGATTTATGTGTGTTTGTGCTTAAGTGAAGTCGAAGAAAGGCTTTTAGCTCTGTGTTAACACTGCCTGCAGTTCAGCCGAATCACGTGACTGTGCAGTGGTTTCATATTTGGTGAATTTTTCAAAAGGATATGCAAAAAAAAAAAAGATTTTTGGTTCAAATATCATGATTTTAAGCTTAAATTTGGTCAATTTTCTTGACAGAACCGCACTTCATTAGTTCACTGACTGTCAGAAAGTTGAAAATCCAAGGATCATTGTCTTCTTACAGTTTGTGGGTCTGCTAAAGGGTTTTTACTGAATCTGTTGTGTACGGTTAATTTTTGGCGCATTTTTAAAGTCTCTAGTGCTACTTCTCTTCCAGATATGTAGATTTTGCAGCACACCTGTACATGTGCATTTAGGCGCCATGATGATGATGATTCATTTAACTGTAGATCATCCTGCTTGGAAAATACACAGTAATTGGATTTTGTGCATGGCATAGCAGCTGATTTGTGTGCGTTTGTGTGCAGGCGAGGTTGTGTGTGAGCCTCCCAACAACAAGCTGGATCGTTTCTGCGGGACTCTGTACTGGAGAGACAAGAAGTACACCCTGACCAACCAGAACATGCTGCTGAGAGGATGCGTCCTGCGCAACACCGAGGCCTGCTACGGCCTGGTCATCTTCGCAGGTGTGTGTTTGCCTGTATTTGCCTGTAAATTCATGTATTTGATGGGTCTAACGAGTTGGTCTCATCCTGTTTTTCCACCGCAGGTCCAGATACGAAGCTCATGCAGAACAGCGGTCGCACCAAGTTTAAGCGTACGAGCATCGATCGGCTGATGAACACGCTGGTCCTCTGGGTAGGACGCCCCAAACATCTCACTTTCATGGCTCACAACTATTTCTGGACATGAGCTCAGCGCTTTGAATTCAGTTTCATGTATCTGTTTGATTCTAAATTTGGGATTAGATGACCACACATTCAAATGTAACATAGTTTTTTTTATATATATTAAGCTCTGGAAACTGCAAATTTAGTGAAATTTTATAATATTGCAACAAAGACCCAAATTACGAGCAGAATATCAGTATTCGCATCAAGCGATGATTCTTTGTGTCGTCTCATAACAGGATATATCTCATCCAATAACTGAAAAACAGTCCTATTTTAATGAATTTTCAACAATGAACCCCATTAACTCCAAGCAGTTTCTGGGCATTTATTTGCTCCTGTCACATTTTCCTTCATCTTGGCCTCATTTTTCACTACATTATATAATTCTGCATCCAGTTAAAAACTTTATCAGTCATAAAAGAGAAAAAAACAAGTTGTATTTTATTGTTTATTTATTTTCTAAAAAAAAAAAACATTTAAAAAGTGGAATCAACATGTACAACATTTTTCCAAGTACCAACAGGTGTTACCAATACTGGGGGGAAAATGGTGACTAAACATGTTATAAATACTTTACTACTTAAATGTTTAATTAGTTTCTTTGTTTTCTTCTCTGTATAAACACTGCCTGCAGTTCAGCAGAGGAGTATCTGATTTTTAATTTTTTTTTAATCACCTGCCTATCAGAGCCGAGTCATTTATGGTTTCTCAGCTGTTACTAGGAGAGCCTTTTTGGCCTTTTTACACAAACATTTCCAGATGTTTTTGTGTTTTGCAGCTGGGTAACACTCTACCCTTGCTCTCTGTCAGATCTTCGGCTTCCTGGTATGTATGGGTGTGATCCTGGCGGTGGGAAACGCTGTGTGGGAGCGAGAGGTGGGCTCGCTGTTTCAGAGCTACCTGCCCTGGGACCCTCCGGTGGACAACTTCCTGTTCTCTGCCTTCCTCTCCTTCTGGTCCTACGTCATCATCCTCAACACCGTGGTGCCTATTTCTCTATACGTCAGGTAGGAACAAGTATAATGCAACCCCATGCAACTGGACAGACGGACTGGACAAAGCACCTTTGTGACATATGCATGGATTAAGAAAAAAGTAAAAATGCATATTATACAACTTCACGTCTACATACAATTCAGTTATGGTGTCAAGATAACTCCCAGCTGTACATGAGGAATAAAAGACTAATTATGTTTTTTTCTTTATCAAGATATAAGAAACCTCAGAGCTCACAGCCTTTATGGCTTTATGTTTAACCACAGCATAAATGTCTGACTGAAGTTTTTTTCCTCCCGTCGGTGCTTCAGTGTGGAGGTGATCAGACTGGGTCACAGTTACTTCATTAACTGGGACCAGCACATGTTCTGCTCAGAGTGTAACACAGCAGCTGAGGCCAGAACCACCACTCTGAACGAGGAGCTGGGACAGGTGGGAGACCATACTCCATCTATACTCAGTCTGTGGGAGACTATACTCCATCTATACTCAGTCTGTGGGAGACTATACTCCATCTATAGTCATTCTGTGGGTGACTGTACTCCATCTATACTCAGTGTGTGGGTGACTGTACTCCATCTATACTCAGTCTGTGGGAGACTGTACTCCATCTATACTCATTCTGTGGGAGACTATACTCCATCTATACTCAGTCTGTGGGAGACTATACTCCATCTATACTCATTCTGTGGGTGACTGTACTCCATCTATACTCAGTCTGTGGGAGACTGTACTCCATCTATACTCAGTCTGTGGGTGACTGTACTCCATCTATACTCAGTCTGTGGGTGACTATGCTCCATCTTTACTCGGTCGTTGAGTGATAATCCACCTGTCCGTTCATACGTTTGTCCTTCCATCTGTCTGTCCGGTCATCTATCCATCTGTCCGTCCATCTGCCCATCCATTCATCCATCCATCAGTCCGTCCAACCATCCATCCGTCCATCTGTCCAACCAACCATCCATCCATCAGTCCGTCCGTCCATCCATCCATCCATTCATCCATCCATCTGTCTGTCCATCCTTCCATCCATCCTTTCACTCGTCTGTCCATCCATCCATCCGACCATCGATCCATTTGCCTGTCCATTTGTTCGTCCGTCCAACTAGCCATCCATCCATCCATCCATCCTTCCATTTATCCATCCAACCATTTGTCCTTCCATTTATCCATCCAACCATCTGTCCTTCCATTTATCCATTCAACCATCTGTCCATCCGTTTGTTCATCCACCCATCCGTCTGTCCACCCATCTGTCCATTTATTTGGTGATGTTTAATTAATTTACATTCCTTTAAAATGCATTTCCAGAAATCTTAGAGGTAATTCTGGAGTAACTTAATGATGGACCAACTTGTTTCTTACTGTACACATAAAGTCCACATACAGACTCATGTTGGACTGTAAATTATGGTCTGTATGAGGACAGTGTTAAGAACGTCATTGTACTCCTTTTTGCAGATGCACACACACAGTTGTCATTATGGTACTTTTCTCATCCATTGGAAGCCTGTTTAGAAAACTCTGCTCCACACATGAACAGTACTGCCAACCATGCAGACCCTTGTAGTGTAGCCACTTCACAGACACAAACTTGGCCAGTTTATACTTTCTGCAGCAAAAACAATGCAATATTTGTTGTAAAAGGGCATAAAATGAATGTAAAAATCTGTTTAATCTGACCTGCTTCCTGTAAAAGATAATTTGTCAGTGAAAACGAGTACAAATTTAGAAATTATGAGCTATAACAGGTTTTTGGACTATTTACATTCATTGTTGATACTTTAGATGCTGATAGACAAGTCGAACTGAGCTGAATTTGGGAACTCACAGACCCTTGCATGGGGTTTATACCAGGGTTGTAGTTTCTGCAAACAGGCTGCAAATCCATACGCAGACCAAAGAAACAATGCTACAAATGCAGTAGTATGCATGTGCAGAATATGTCAGTACAATCTACTGTGGAGTCCTCCAAGTGGAATAGGAAAGTGGTTTGACAACAACTACGTGTCCACAGTGTCTGCAATTGAGCATAATCCAAAATCAATTGCTTTAGTTAATTTTTTTAACCCTTAGATTTATCTTTCTGTTGGTTTAACTTTATACGTAGTGTTAACATTTGATTTGTTTCCTTTAGGTCGAATACATCTTCAGTGACAAGACTGGAACTTTAACTCAGAACATCATGAGCTTCAACAAGTGCTCCATCAACGGACAGACTTATGGTTGGTGCACCAAAACACACTCACAAATACAAAAATATCCTCATCACGTCAGGTTTTTACACATTCTGGTGTCTGTTTTCCTGCCAGGTGAAGCTGCAGATCCACTGGGAGAACAGCCAAAGGTATTTTTTCACTTTTTACAGTCCAAAAATACACATATGAATGTAGTTTATGGTGTGTTTTGACTGTCCTATGATGTACTGTTCTCCATCAGAGGCTGGACTTCATCCCCTTCAACCCGCTGGCTGACCCCGACTTCTGTTTCTATGACGACAAGCTGCTGGAGTCGGTTAAAGTCGGAGATTCGCACACTCACGAGTTTTTCCGGCTGCTGTCTCTCTGCCACACCGTCATGAGTGAGGAGAAGAGTGAAGGTGAGTTTTACAAAAACAGACGCAAAGACACTAAAACACTTCTTCTTCTTATCTTCTGACTGTTATTCATCGTGTTTCTATGCAGGAGAGCTGCTCTATAAAGCTCAGTCTCCAGATGAAGGCGCTCTGGTGACGGCAGCAAGAAACTTCGGCTTCGTGTTTCGCTCCAGAACGCCCGGGACGATAACAACCACGGAGATGGGACGAACCGTCACCTACTCGCTGCTCGCCATCCTGGACTTCAACAACATACGCAAGAGGATGTCCGTCATCGGTGAGGACACGTCAGAGTTTGTAGATATTCAATTTGAAGTAGTACAGTAGGAAAAAAACAGACTGAGGCTGCCAAAAAAATGTCTTTTTCCAAGTTTACTTACTTAGATTGAACATTCTTTCCATTTTAGTTTTCATTTTCTGCCATCCAAAGCATGTACTGACCCTTACTCATGATAAATTCAATCAAATCTAGATTACTTATTATTATAGGATGATTAATTGCTACCTGAGTTGACCAAGGTGCTGTGTGTGTCATAAGGTGGGCATCAACAAAAGTATAAACAGAATAAAACCCTTAAAATCTGTTTAGTTCAACCAAACAAAGGTGAATATACGATAACATACTATACTACAAGATATTATACTGTAACATATTATACAATAACATACTGTACGATAACATACTATACTACAACATACACTCTAACATTATACTATAGCCTTCATGTAGCTGATAAGCCTTAAGAGGATCTGCTACGGTCAACGATCAAGTGCGAAAAATTCTATTATTTTTGGCTGAACTGCAGGCAGTGTTTAAACAAAATAAAAATACAAGCTTTTAAACATCTAATATTAGTACATAAATCAACATTTTTTCGTTGTATTGGTAACACCTGTGGGCACTTGTTTATGATTAGCATGCTGATATAGACTACAAAATATGTAATAAAAAATAAACTTTAGTGTTTTTTTTTAAATGATTTATGACATTATAACTGTTATTCTCACAAAATAAAATTCTGACTGAGAAGCCATAAATCACTAAAAAAATAAATAAATAAAATCAATGAACATTTGGCTGAAGTGCAGGCTGTGTTTACCTGGAGCAAAAACAATAGAAAATAGTTAAACATTTATAGCATGTAGAGTCTTTTTATTTCTAATGCTGGTAAAACCTGTGGTCACTTGGTAAAAACACTACATGCTGATTCCAGTTTTTCTTATATTTTGTGAAATAAATAAAGAAATGTTAGATTGATTTCAGCAATTTATATCATTATAAAACTCTATCACACTGCACAGAATATATTTCTGAGTTCTCTCTCCTTCTAGTCATAGTTGTTCTGTTTCCATAGAGATGCAGGACTTTATATTTTAGTGAAAAATGAGCCCACAGTGAGTGAAAAAATGTGACAGGAGCAAATAGAAAACCTAGAGACTGCTTGGAGTTCAGAGGGTTAACTTAGAAATATGTGCTTATACCAGGATAAACACAAGTTGACTGCATATTAGCTGTTAGTCAGGGGTTTATTTTATCCCTCAGTTAGTTTTTCTGTGATTTATCTTCTTGTAAGTTGCTGAAAGGAACCTAAATAACTCAACTGAGCTACAAGTTAAATGCAGCAGCAGAACTCTGACACTAGGAGACTCTGTAGACTCATGTATCACACTGTAGTCATATTTATAGAAGATGAAGAGTTGCATGGAGCCCTGAGAGTATTTTGTCTTCATAAAACTGTGTTCTTCCCGTCAGTACGTAACCCCGAGGGTCGGATCCGTCTGTACTGTAAAGGAGCCGACACCGTGCTGCTGGACAGACTCCACCCCTGTAACCAGGAACTGATGGCCATCACCTCAGACCACCTCAATGTAAGAATCACAGCACAGACCTGAAAACACTCTGGGATGGATGGAGCTGTAGCGCCATCTGGTGGCTCCGCTCTCTAACACTGCACATGTCCTCTAACCTACTTCCTCCTGGTCATATAGAGCCAGACAGACATTATTTAGCTCCAGAGAAGATAACATAAAACTGTTTTAATCCCAAAGGAAGCTCTTCTGGCAGAAATTCAATGCCTTGTACAAAAGCAAAGAAATACACTACTGAAAATAAAAATGAGCTAGAATAAAAACAATAATAAAAAATACTGGCACTGGTAGTAAAGAAACATCACACAAGATTATGAAATATTCACCATGATGCTGAAAGTGTAATTTCACAAACTGAGACTGAGAAAAGTAATATTGCAAATGAGATCGATATTATTGTTCAGATTTTCTGTCTTTTAAATAAAGTTAATAAAAACTCCAAGCATCCTTAACCCTCCTGTTGTCCTCATTTCCGGGCACCAAAAAATATTGTTTCCTTGCCTGAAAAAAATCCAAAAATTCAGCAAAAAATTCCCCAAATTTCTGAAAATTTGCAAAACCTTAAGGAAGAAAATTCCAATAATTCCTTAAAAGTTTCCCTTAAAAGTTTTATTTAACAAATTTGGCAAGAAAACTCTTGTAAATATTTTCAAAAAATGAGTAAAAATCTTCCAAAAAAAATCCTAAAAATATCTGAAGTGATTACACATATATCAGTAAAACTTGTAATATTTTCTTAAGAACATTGATTTTTTTATGAATGTTCTTAAGAAACATTTTTAACATTTGTTTTTTTCAAAAAATGTTCAAAAATTTCCCCAAAATGTTGAAAATGTGGACATCAGAAGTTTCACTGTGAAAATATAGTTTTTTTCCACATTTTCAAACGGGTCACTTTTGACCCGCAGGACGACATGAGAGTTAATTCAGAGAAAATGAGATTTCTCATGCAGCAACAAATGTCAGCTGTGTGTGAGTTAATCTGTCTTAATTCACATCGATCTTCCTGCAATATAGCATCTGCACACTCTACGAAAACGATGCTAATGCGATATATTGTGCAGATGTAATGCGTACAGAATGCATTTGCTGTCTACAGTGTAGAGTTGGTGTTTGGATGTGATTACATAGCATCTCGCTGCAAGTTAGGAGCACTAATGAGAAAACATTTTCACCCATTTACTTCTCAGATATTGCTAAGTTCACCTAGCAAACCTGAAACTCAAAAAAATACAGAGCTTAAGGACCTGTACCAGCTTTTATAATTACACTAAAACCTTATTATAATACTGTATTCAAACCCCCATGTTATTCTAGAAGACTGTCTCTCTGTATGAGCAAATGATTAGAGTGAGTTAGCACAAAAAAAAGACTGTTTAGCTTGCATAGACTTACAGAAAAACATAATTACAGTGAGGCTTCAGCCTCTAAAAACCACCTCTGGGGTCTCCCTGTCGGAAGTTATTAGGTGGTGCCAGAAGCAGATTAACAAACAAAACAGACGAGCACAAATTAGGGGAACAAACTGCCCCAAAATGCAAGAAAAAAAAAGAAAAAATTACCAAGAACAGAAATGGTTCCACATTGAGAGCAGTTAATGGAGCGATGATGTTCTGCAGGGAAGCAAATGATAATTAACTTAAAAATACTTACAATAATATTAAAATACACGCTGATTAAAGATGTTTTATCAGATCTGGAATTTAAAAGTGTGTATTTGGACAGTTATATATATTTTTCTTTAATTTCTTCTTTAATTTTTAAACTGCCTAGCTCCCTTGTTTGATATGAGTTCTAATCTGGCTAATGATTCATTTAATTTGGTACCATTTTTACTATTTATTTTAATTGACGGCTCTGACCTGTCTTCTATATCTTGCTTGATTGGTTGTGTTGCATGTTGTGACTGTCAAAGCACTATGAATAAAGTTATTATCAGTATTATTACCAAATATTAGCTGCCTTCCTGAAACTGTAAATTTGATGTGACATAATTAAACACAATAAACGGACCGAGGCCTGCCAGTGTTTCTCTCCTTTACTCTGCACATCCTCACTAACTCCTGCCACATTTTACGTGTGTGTTTTTGTTTCCAGGAGTATGCAGCGGACGGCTTGCGGACGTTGGCTCTGGCCTACAGGGACCTATCAGAGGACGAGTGGGAGTCCTGGTCAGAGAGCCACCGCTTGGCCGACAAGGCCACCGACTGCAGGGAGGACCGGCTGGCTGCAGCGTACGAGCAGATCGAGCAGGACATGATGGTGAGAATCTGCATGTGTCGCTTTCAGTTTCTACGAGAATATTAGCGCTGCCTTGCCTATTAAAAGTGAAAATCGCGCCGTGAAAAGGGGAACCTTGAGAGTTTCGTCCAGGCTCTAATTAGTCAGGGGGAATTTCTTTCTTTTTATAACGGTACTGAACATTTTGGTCAGATCTTTATGTGTAATAATAATAATAATAATAATACAGAAATAGCTATGATGGCCTGTTTTGAAGCTTTCTGTCCATGTGTTTAGCTGCTGGGTGCCACAGCCATAGAGGACAAGCTGCAGGAAGGCGTCCCAGAGACCATCGCTGTCCTCTCTCTGGCCAACATCAAGATCTGGGTTCTCACTGGAGACAAACAGGGTGAACTATGCTTTTTTTGTCTCACTATGGCTTATTTTTTACTGCAGTATAAGATCCTGCACCTCTGTGGAAACTGAACAACCATGACTAGAAGGAGAGAGAACTCAGAAATGTGCAGAACGACGCACTTAAAATGCCATAAATCCCCCAAAACAAACTGCATTTTCAATTTATTTTACTGCACATCACACGTGATTACTTCTATCAGAGCACCTAAAGGTTGAAAATTTGACAATTCTTTCTCTTTTTAAGGCTTAAATTGTCATTCCAGTGATTTTCTTTTCAAAAAAGATGACATGCCTTTTAACCCTACCACCGGATTTTGGGTTGAGAGCTTTAAAAAGCACCAGAATTAGCAAAAATTCTAACAAAAGCAAAGTCACATCTTTGTGTTGAGGTGTTTGCAGACTATTATGAACCTGTACTGCCCTGAAGCTCTCATGTGTATTCATTGCTGCCGTCCTGTTTCCACCTGATGCTACAAGCGTATGAACCGGGTCAGTGCTTGAACATGGAAATTCAAATGACAAAAATACATCTGGTTTACAAGTCTCCGATACATCTTAACGGAGCAACGAAGTTCCCAATGAGCACAAATTTGACCTCCCAGATAAAAAACATGACTGTGAGACCACAATCTGGTTCAACTTGTGGCTGCACAAACAGCAACGATGCTAAGTTAAACGAGATAAAAACCAAACCCATCTTCTCCCGTTGTTTCCCCCAGAGACGGCCGTGAACATCGGTTACTCCTGTAAGATGCTGACGGACGATATGACCGAAGTCTTCATCATCAGCGGACACACAGTGCAGAGCGTTCGGCAGGAACTCAGGTCAGTTTTTATCTGGACAGACGACTGATTGTCTTTACTCCGCCAAGAAACGCAGTTATGTGATGATTACATTTGTCTGTCTGTCTGTTAGCAACATTACTCAAAAATGGACTAATGGATTTGGACGAAATTTTCAGGGAAGGTCAGAAATGACACAAAGACCAAGTGATTAGATTCTGGCAGTGATGCAGCTTATAGTCTGGATCCACGGATTTGATAAAGATTTCTGTATCATCGTGAGATAGCGGCACAGCGTCACTGTAACCATGACAACAAGTGAACTGAACCTGCTGACGATCACATGATTGTGATCCTACTATAAATTCCACCGCTGCAGACTTATCAGGACTTATCAGTCAGAAAAATCATACGACTGAGCAGCCTTGGTGGAGTGCTGCTCTCACGGAGTGCTTTTCTTGTTGTAACTGAATCTGAGCAGTTCAGATCCCCACATCATCGTTCTTGCAGGATAAATTACTTCTTTTGTGCATTTCTTATTACAGATATGAATTATTAGTTATTAGAACTTAATTCAAACTGGTTGTAATTCCACTTCCAGATATTTACAGCTGAATTATTATTGGTTATAGCTCCACTTTCAAATATTTGATAGTTAAATTCTGGTTTGTCAAATATCTGGTGCGAAATATCTTTAATTCCCTCCAATTCAAGATATCTGCAGCTAATCTTCTAACTAGGATAAACTGAATTCCTGAGGTCTTCAATGCAGCTATAAATATCAGGAATAAATAATCTGACTAGTCACGGTGTAACAATGACTAGATATGATTGATTTTAATTTCTGGATAGTTTAACTCCGTTACTGAAACACTAATGTAAAACAGTTTGACATCCATCTTTCAGTTTCTCTCCACACCGACTTTAACATAAGACAGAAATAAACTGAGGATTGCACGCATGATTGCAGTGAACAGGTGTGATCTCAGTGTTTTATGTCCACTGTTTTACTTGTGTTTTCACTTTGCAGCTCCATTCAAATCAGTTTAATCTGCTCGGCAAAAACCACCAAATATCTAAATGCACAGCTCTGCAAATGTACTTCCTCCTCTTAAAAGTGGCAAATTATGAAGTCACTGAGGGCTAAAATTGTAATTTGCTTCAAAAAGTGAACAAATCTAGCAAATTACAAGGGTTTTTGATGATAATAGTTCAAGTTTGTCTTGTTTGAGAGTGTAAATATATAATTCAACAGGCTAGCAATAAAACTGTTAGAAGTTAACTGTTTAGAGTCAAACAACTTAAGCCTAGACTTTACAATAAAAAAATTAAGGTTTAACAACTCATTGTGCCCATATTGATGCTTTTAATTCAATGCACAAATGAGACTATGGAACCCTGCAATGACTCTGTTGGTACAGAATTATACAGTTAAGCCCAAAATTAATCATATGCATGACAAATTTGAAATTATAAAGATTTTTTATTTGACCAATAGCTTTATTTTGGCGGGAAATGACCAAAACAAGATGACAAGATATTATGAGAGACATGTTAATTATGAATTTTGACTACTTCTATGTTTTTACTACTCTTACTAAAAGAAATCAATGTCCAAAAATGTCATGTCCCATGAAATAGTTGCTTCTGTATCACTCTGTTGTTCTGTAGTTTGAACCATGTTAATTGTAAGTCATGTTTAAAACAAACAGCATCATGAGAAAAGAGGAAACACTCAGACTGTGGAGGAAAACATCAGGCAGTCAGTAATAGTAGGAATAATTTTAGCCTTGACATTTTTAGTTGAAGCACAGAAATATTTTGTCATTTTTATGTCAATCCCAGCCAAGAGAAATCTATTTGTTGAATAAAAATTCACTATAAATCAAAATTTGCAATGGGTATGAAAATAATTTTGGCTTAACTAACATGTAAATGTGTGATCTAAGCTGTAAAAATGAATTTTTAGCAGTTTTAACTGTAGGTTTTGCTATTTTACAGTCATAGCATAGCAGTAAAATGAGAAAAAATGCATTAATTTACATGTTAACCATAAGAAAACAAGTCAAAACTGTAAAAAATGTCCCTTGTAAATGGTGATTCGGCCTTTTATAACGTTAAAATCATATCTAAAACAATGTTTTGCTGTGTTTTTCACTTGTCCATGTCATTTGTAGCCAGAACAAAACTACTGGTGAAGTAAAAATGTCTCTCATATCTCCTCTACTTCCTCGTGTTGTGTTTTGTTTCGTCAGGATGACACCTGCTAACGTGGAGTTTGTGTTTTCCTCCAGGAGAGCGAGACAACGGATGATGGAGGTGTCACGAAGCAGAGATGGAGGTAAAGAGGAGGCGGCGGAGGGATGGGGGGAGGCCTGCTTTATGAGTAACGGCTTCAAAGAAGGACAAGAAGGAGAGAATTCAGCAGCAGAAGAAGGAGGAAAACAGCTGCAGTGTTCTCCTCCTCTCCCTCCTTCTCCTCCTCTTCCTCGTCCTCCCTCCAACTTCATGGAAAACATCTCTGGAGAGTTTGCTCTGGTGATCAACGGTCACAGTCTGGTACGAACATCACAACCTCACACTCACATTTTTTACACAAACTGGACATTTTTCCTCATTATTGGTCAATTTTTCACTACAATATAAAGTCCTGCACCTCTATGGAAACAGAACAACCATGAAGAAGGAGAGAGAAATGTTTTCTGTGCAGCATAACGCAGAAAGACAGAAGTTTTGAGAATAGACTATTTGTGTTGAAGAACAAGCCAAAAAAAGACGCTGCAACCACAAAACAAATTCCTCTCACGTCTTCACATACACAAGTGGTCAGTTAAGATGCGTCTCCTGGTGTTTTTTAATGTTTGAGTCATAATGTTGTGAAGAACATCTGCAGTGGATTTCCATGATTGCTACATTAATAGAAACATATCATTTGCATCAACAAGATGTTTTTCTTCAAGTACTTTTCCTCCAAAGCTTTGCCTCCTCATATTTTGCTTCTGAACTTTACTCTCTGCCGTCTGTTTTCAGGCCCATGCGCTGGAAGCCGACATGGAGACGGAGTTCGTGTCGACGGCGTGCGCCTGCAAAGCCGTGATCTGCTGCCGGGTGACGCCGCTGCAGAAAGCTCAGGTGGTGGAGCTCATCAAGAAGCACAAGAAGGCCGTGACGCTGGCCATCGGAGACGGAGCCAACGACGTGAGCATGATCAAAAGTGAGTGGAGCAGAGGAAGAAGAAGAAGTGCGACCGGGCCGATGCTGAGGCGCAGAGCAAAGGGAGAAGTTGGGTTTTTGCCACGTGGCTGCCGTGTCCTCAGGCCTTTTTAAGCAACGCAGATTCTCAGCAGAAGTGCGGCACGATGCACTGTTTATCTGCAGTGACGGAGGCTGTGGGGAAATGTGTGTTGCAGCGGGGGTGATGTCTTCACCATGTCGGGTTTTCCAGAGTCTCTTTACAAACGTGTGTAGTCCTGAGAAACACTCATCACACTCTCACAGCTTCAGTGTTCAGATTACAAGTATACCAAATAACTGCACAAAATGATGAAGGAAAAGTGCATCCAACGGAGTGAAGTCTTCCGTTTGCACATTTTAATCAGATTATGCACCGTATAGCTTAATTAAAAAGTGAAATAAGATGACAGAATGAGTTAGTCAGAGCTTTTCACACAGGACAGGTAGAGATCTGCTTGTCTGTGACCTTAAATCAGTGTGACTCTGTCATGTTTATAATTTACAAAGTTAAAATTCATGCTACAAATTACCTGTTATATTTCACAAAATACAGAATTCCTCTCCTCATAAGGACCTTATGATATTAGAAGATATTATTCCTACCTGAATTGGCATCTCAGTTATTTGAGATCAGTTTTTTTGTTTTCTCTGCACTTTTCTTCTGCCTCTTTCTGTTCAATTATAAATGAAAGTTTGGATCATTTTGGTGCAGATTCAGAATGCTAATTTTGCTACACAGAATGGAAACCCATTCACAAAAAGCGCAAATTCATCAGAGGAGTGAAATCTTACAGAATGATTAATTGGTTGACCCGCATCGAGGAATGTTCTGCCGCTCGCACAGGCTTGTTAGTATCAAGTCTGCAGTAAACTTGAGGAAAACGTTGATTTCGCTAATTCCATGCAAGATGGGAGACAAGTTCTAAATCACGTGAGGTCTCTGGTTGAATCTAGATTCATGCAGATGGGAAACTGAAGTAGTTTTTTTTTTTTTTATCCTTAAAGGTGACAAAAGTGAAACTAAACCAGAAACTAGAAGTTAAACTAAGGCGTCGACCCAATAACTCAACACTTTTATGTAATATTCTGCATTTCGTAAGTTGTTGCATCACCTCGTGTGTTTACTTGAAGGTCAGCATCACGTCTGCATGAATATTTCTCTTGCAATTGATTTAGCAAAACAGAAACGCAATCAGTGCAGCGGTGACAAGCAGGACGGGTTAACATCCTCTGATTTCTGATCTCGAAATTTTATGTACGTGTCCACTGGATCCGGCAATTTCCCGCACCCCATTCATTGTCTATGTGAAACACACCGCATTGCATGCTGGTCCGGTTGCGGTCTGTTTCGAGCTGCTATCCAGTGCGTCTCCCTGGAGCAGGCCGCAGCTCATTTGCATAAAACAGGCTCGACCTCCACTTTATGCAAATTCGATGCACCATGCGGAGATCCGACGCTTTGCAAAACTTTCGTCAAACGTCTGAAGTAACCGTCGTTGAACTAAAACGAGGACAGACTCAGTAACTGTACAGGTTATTTGTCACTTCAGATGCTTTCAGAAAAACTTCTGGCTGAAGCTCAAGCGCTGTGACGTGACCACGTAGTGGCCCTCTAGTGACACGCCCACCATGCGGACGATTTTCAGATGCGGCGCGTTTACATGCGACGAAAACGCTTCTAGTGGACACGTACCATAAGTTTCAGTTACCAAGACAAACTCCTTGTGTGTGCGAGCTCACTTGGCAATAAAGTTTTTTCTGATTCTGATAAAAGTTGAGTTCTCAGTCTACAACCAGCTGTATTTGACTTACTTTCATCTTTCTCCGTCCATCTGTCCTCTGCTTTCCTTCAGGCGCCCACATCGGAGTCGGTATCTCGGGTCAGGAGGGCATCCAGGCGGTGCTGGCCAGCGACTACTCCTTCTCCCAGTTCCGCTTCCTGCAGCGCCTCCTGCTGGTCCACGGCCGCTGGTCCTACCTGCGCATGTGCCGCTTCCTCTGCTACTTCTTCTACAAGAACTTCGCCTTCACCATGGTGCACTTCTGGTTCGGCTTCTTCTGCGGTTTCTCTGCTCAGGTCAGAGAGTAAGGGTCACGAAATAAAGTATGTAGAGTCAAATAATCCTGATATCTAACGGTGCGCTTGTTCTCGTTTCTCCTGTAGACGGTGTACGATCAGTACTTCATCACACTCTACAACATCGTGTACACGTCCCTCCCTGTGCTGGCCATGGGGATATTTGACCAGGTCTGTTCAGTCTATCACCTTTTAAACATATATGCCCTCAAAAACTGCTTGAATAAAGAAGAATTTTTCATCAGCAATGCCAAAAATACATGGAAAAAAATGATTAGTTGCAGTCTACCGTAATGGTAGGAATGGAATACTGCAAAAACTACTTAATAAACTCCAACTGGCAGTTCAAACAGACATTTAGTGTCCCCAGAGGATAAAAACTTGACTTTAACTTAGTCAAGTCAAATATGACAGATTTTGTGTAGATATTTATGATCATCAGAAAATTAATCCCAATATCTTTGGTAATTTGGCCTCTTTATAATGTCTTTTATTAGTAAATGTTAAAACTACACCTGGAATTCCACAAACATTCCGGATTCAGGGAGCTTTGCAGTGTTTTAAACCAGCTTCAACGTTTGGCTGAAGTCAGCACACCAATGAGGACCTTATATTTATTGTTTTTATTGATACTAATGGAGTTTTTACAAGGTGTTTCTATCGCTAGGGACAATAAATGCAAAATAGCTGCTTGTAAAACTCTGGTGCAATTACTTCAAATTGTGCTAACAAATGCTGACATGCCAAGCTAAGATGGCTACCATGGTAAACATTATACCTGTGTTGCAAGGAGAAGTAGCAAGGTGAGGCATGTGGAGGACAAAACACTGGAACAATCGCTGGAAAGTTGGGAAACCATCCTTCCAAACAGAAATATTTAACCAAAATAACAAGGGAAAACCCGAACTAAACCACTTCCAAACAATTCCTCTTACCAGCTGCACTCAGAACAAACAATTCCTCCATTTCACTGCCAGTATCCTCTGGCCAATCAGGTTACAGCTCTAAAGGGGCGTTGTCAGTTAACAGCAAAAACACATGATTTCCTTCAAACTTTTCCAACAATGATGCCTCAGTTCATAGAAACACAATCATTCATCAAGACTGAACATTCAAAATAAACTAAATATTCCTGCTTCCTTCTATTTTCACCTTCATTACTTTGAATTTCGTCACACATCTATTGTCCAATCAAATCCGAGACCCGCCCACTCATCTACCAATGGAAAAGCTGCTTTTGATGCAGGTTTCTTCTTAAAAATGCAGCACAAGATGGTTTCTGGAAGTGAGATAGATGATGGTTTTAATGTTTCAACGGGCTGTTTGTTTAAATAAAAGAAATAAACTTAACTTTTAAAGAAGTACAACTTTGTCTATAGCTTCTGGATCTGTAAAATTAAACATAAATACAAAATTGTGAGTGATTTATGTTTGTTTTTCCACACAAAAGCCCTGCATGTGTTCACCAACCTGCCATACACCAGTAAAGCCCCTTCCAAACATGCACTATTCCATTAATCTGATGGCATCTGATTCATGTTTGCATCAATTTAAACACGGTGCAACTTTAAACTGCATGCATTCACTTTAACATAAAGGCATGCATATAGTAAAATACCTACAGTTGTGATTTTTAAAAGACTTTTTCCACATTTCACATCCCAATATTGAGCCAAAAGCATCACAGAGAGCAAAAGATGCAGTTTGAAACTCAAAACAAAACATTTTTCTTAATCACTTTGCTCAACAAATTCGCATTTATTAGGACAAAAATAACCCAAAACATAAAATTTTACATCATGCATCAACACCTTTTGCAGAAGTAACTTCTTGTAGGTGTTTTGCATAATTGTTGACAGTGGCTTGCTCACATTTTTTGACCACTCTTCATGCAAAATTCCTTCAGTTGCAAGATGTTGAGTGTTTTCAAACAAATACTCCCCACAGCATTTCACTGGGACTGGATCTAGGCTTTGACTCCATATCTATAAATATCTTCTTTTAAACCAATCCTTTGGTAGGTAACGCGATGAAGACAGAATCTTTAAAAGGTCAGATTAAAAAGACTTAACATCATGAATGTAATGCAGGTTTTAAAGTTTAGTGTGTTGCTTCTAGCTGTTTAGGATTATTTCCTCTGAGTTTATTAAAAAACCTGCAGCATCAGACAGCAGCAGGATCCATATGAACTTCAAGGGATCCAGTAGCTCACACGTTTTAATCAAGAAAGATGATGAATCCAATGTACAAATAACTTACAATAAATCATACTGATCGAATAAATAAAGTGCTAAAATTGTTGACATTTACAAAAAAAAAAGGTGCAAAATTGCTGGTATTTACAGTAAAAATAGTATTAAAAAGTCTAATTGCATTGTAAAACCAGAACTAATAATAAGTATAATATGTAGAATTTGTACAAGAATATGTATTATTAAACTTTTTTGTCCAATTTGTGTGACAAATATTGTACTGTGGAGGGTGGATGGATGGACGGATGGATGGATGGATGGATGGATAGATAGATCAGTTTTTGAGTAATTTTGAACAATTTATGCCTGATTTTAGTCAATTTTCATGTCATTTTACTGATTTTTGAGTAAACTAGATCTAAATTTTAGACACATTAAGACAGTTTTTGAGTAAGTTGGGGGTTTTTTTGTCTATTTTTGGACAGTTTTAGTTGATTTTTGACAGTTTTTGAGTCATTTTAGATCATTTCTAGATAGATAGATAGATAGATAGATAGATAGATAGATAGATAGATAGATAGATAGATAGATAGATAGATAGATAGATAGATAGATAGATAGATAGATAGATAGATGGAAAAGGAGCAAAAATTGTTGGTATTTAGAATAAAAAGACTATTAGAAAAGTAGAAAATACAGTAGAACCGGGTATTATGAAGGTACAACAAGGTGCAACAGTCTTGTTAAATGCATCCTCTTCCATCTTGTGACTGCAGGACGTTCCAGACCAGAGGAGTCTGGAATATCCGAAGCTGTACGAACCTGGACAGCTCAACCTGCTCTTCAACAAGCGGGAGTTCTTCATCTGCATCGCCCAGGGCATCTACACGTCGGTGGTGCTGTTCTTTGTTCCCTACGCCATCCTGTCCGACGCCACCCAGAGCACCGGGGTGCCCCTGGCCGACTACCAGACCTTTGCAGTCACCACGGCAACAGCCCTGGTTATAGTGGTCAGTGTGCAGGTGAGTCCAGAGCTTCACAGCGTCTGTGTTTAACTGCACTGTGTATTAACTGTGCCTGTTTCTGCCTGTTGGTGTGCTTCTGCAGATCGCTCTGGACACCGGCTTCTGGACCATCATCAACCACGTGTTTGTGTGGGGCTCTCTGGGAACATATTTCACCATCATGTTTGCTCTGCACAGTCAGACCCTCTTCAGGATCTTTCCTAATCAGTTCCACTTTGTAGGTTGGTCGCCTGTTTTCTCTTTATCCGCACATAGCTGAATAAATACTGTAGTCTTGTGGCCTCTGCCAGCAGCTATTTCAGTTTTCAGACAAAATAACTGATAAAGATCTAATCAGCCAACATTTGTTCGTTTTCAGGCACCACATTTGCACCATTTATCATCCAGAAACTGTCCAAATTTTAAAAAATTATTACATTTTCAACTTTTAGCCATGCTTGAACTAAACATGTCAGGAAGATTAACCAGATTTTAACCTTAAAATTGGAACATTTCATGAAAATCTGCTTATTCTGAGTGTCTAGTTCAACAGTTCACCAAAAATACACCAGATTTTGGTAAAAACAAAAACAAAATCTGTGTTCCTGATTGCATCTGAGCAGAGAGGAGACAAATCTGGAAAGAAATTAGAGATGTTGAGAGCAAAATCAAACCTACTGGATGAATAAAATAAATGCAGCATGACTCAGAAACAGTGAACAGAGGAGCAAGTTGTTGGAGATACATTCTGCACGGTGAAGCAATTTTCAGAGTCGAGTGAAAAAGTCTGGAGAGGCTGAAAACATGGAAATAGTTCAATATCTACAGTCTGTGGAGAAAAAGACACATAAAATGACATAAATAAGATACAAAACAACAAAAATAGAGCACGAAACGACACAAATGAGACCGAAATTTACAAAAACCAGACACAAAATGGCAAAAATGAGACAGAAAAATGGCACAAAATAGGACAAAATGACAAACAGGACACAAACTGAAACAACAATAGAGACTGAGAGGAAAATCAAAGCTACTGGATGAATAAAATAAATGCAGCATGAATCAGAAACAGTGAACAGAGGAGTAAGTTGTTGGAGATACATTCAGCATGGAGAAACATCTTTTTACATTCGATATGCAAGAGTAAAAAATAACAATTTTATATCAGTTTTACAAAATTTCAAAGGTTAAATATCTACATTAGCTGGAGCTATCACTTTTCCCAGTATTGGTAACACCTGCGGACTCTTGAAATACTTGAAAAACCTGAATTACACAATGGCTGTAATTAAATTTTACATTGTAATTTTAAGTAAATCCCAAAAAAACTTGCTCTTTCTTTTCTGTCATATTAGCCTGAAGAGTTCTCTCTACTTCCAGCCATGGTTGTACCGTTTCCATAGAGGTGCATGACTTTATAATGAAAATTATTGCATTTATATTGATTTTTATGTTAAATTGTTGCATCAAAAATGAGTCTACGGTGAGTTAAAATATGACGGGAGTTTTAAAACGCCCAGAAACTGCTTAAAGTCTTCGATAAAGCTGCATTATTATGCATTAGAATTAAAAAGGACAATTATAGGAGTACATTTTGAGCCATAAACCGCATTTCATATTAGATTACAAGCAAAAATCTATCAGTATACTTCATCCAGAGTTGACGTTTACTCCACCAGTGAGGTTCCTGTATAAATCTGCTGTGTATGTATGCGTTTACACCTGTTTGTTCATGTTTGTGTCTGTGTTTTTGTGATTGCAGGCAGCGCCCAGAGCACGCTGTTGCAGCCGGTCGTGTGGTTAACTATTGCACTGGCAACAGCAATCTGCATAGTTCCAGTTTTGGCATTCCGCTTCCTCAAGCTGGACCTCAAACCTCAGCTCGCCGACACGGTGAGAAAAAAAAACACGTTTTCTAACTCTGGTGTGTCCAAACTCTTTGGTTGCGACACGATGCCAGCGTGTTTCCAGTGCGTCAGTTCAAACCGGCGGCGGCCAATGATTAACCGCTAACGTGAAAACAGCGCCTGAGTGTGACGATGCTTACCGTCCCCGGCATCGTGCACTCTGGACACCCTGCAAATATTGACTTAATCAATGCGCCCTGAGGACGCGAGCAGCTCTGAGTGGATGATCAGAAGCTCAGAGCATCCGACCGAAGCTGCCGTCAAGCTGCTGTGAAGAAGTTCCTTTTTTTTTAATATCTGTATCTCGTTTCCGCTGCTGGTTTTGATTTTCGGGGTATTTTTTGATTTGTAAAGTACACAAACATTTGAGTTTCGATGAGCCGATGTGAACACGTGATAAAGATTCGGTTTGATCGGCTATGAGTGGACGGTTTAATACGTGCAGGACCTGAAAATTAAACTAAAAATGCCACAGAGCACAAAATGCAAATCAAACACGTAGCAGAGCAGTAATTCAGAGAGAACCCCGTCACGCATGAATTGTTTAAAAACAGAGTGGATTTTTTTCTAATTTTTTTCTCCCCAAGCAAGACTTTAAATATGTCCAGTCAAACTGATTTTAAAATTATTATTTTAGCGAGATAAACATCTGTCCAGCAGTTTAAAATGCACTTTAATTCAAAAACACCACAGATTAATAGGATAAAAACCTTTACTCAACAGAAATCACCACTAAACTTCCCCAGCTGATGAATTAAATTAAATTTTTCTGAAATTTTGTGTTCAAATATGTAAATGAAGACAGAAAAACCTGAAATCTGAGCATTAACTAGTCAGCTTTATAGAGCCAAATGCTTCCACAAAGGGGATTTTAAATATATTTTAAACCCATTTTCATGTTTTTAGAAATACAATGTTTGTATAAATTAGGCTATGAATGATAAATAAATAAATATCAGACAATAAATAGGATAAAAATGGAAAGTTTGGTAAATGTAAGAGCTGCTGAAGTGGGAGAAAAAACTACATTTGTACATAAACTTCTATGTTATTTGTAAGCCGTCGTCTATATTTCTCCTCACGAATCCCCCCCAGCTGACATTTACACAATTATTTTGTGTCATAAAAGTCTTCAGAAATTTTCTGTCTAAATAAGCAGCATGGTGTTATCTCAGTAAATTCCACACATTTGCATACATTTCCAAAAGTCCCATTTAAAATTCTTGTTTCAGTTTTTGTCTTTGACATATTAGAGTCAAAGGTTTTTACTGGGGATTTTAAATATCTATTTTCATCTCTCATGAATCTAAAAAAAAAAAATCACCATGTTTTTAGGGAATAAAACATTCTATAAGTCAGGTTGTAAATGATGTGAAACCTTCAGATTATAGACAGGAATAAAAAAACGAACATTTGTTGGATGTGGAAGCTGCTGAAGTGGAGATTTCTAGCATTTAGATTGGGAAAACCTTAAACTAACAGACGAAGCATAAAACCTGTCCAGACTATTGTTTTATCTCTTGTGCTGCAGAGTAAAACAAACACCTAAATGTGTGTTTTGAACATTTTCTTTCCACTTCTCTGACAAGATCACTGCATGGAAAAATGCAACCACACAGCTGTGTTAATATATGGTGCCAGATAAAAATTATATCACAATTAACATTAATTAATTAACTTATTTTTTGGGGCTAAATTGCCACTTAGAGCCATAATGAGCAAAATAAAATCATCCAGTAAGTTATATTAACACTCAAAGGATAAAATTAAAATAACCATAAATTGGGAATATCATATATTTGTGGGAATATTTGTCTGTTTCTTGTAAAATTCAGGGTTTAACAAATATTTCAAAGGTAACCGATATGGTTCCATCGTCATCTAACATCCTGGATTTATGACTCAATATTTCAGAGTAACATATAATAACAGACAATAATCATGGTTTCAAGATCATCCACTTCTGGTTTGGAGTAATTATTGTCAAAAATGTAGTTATAGTTGAAGTTTGAACAATCATCTGGTGCAGTGGATGTTGAAAATGACAGGAATGATGGGAAAATAGGATCATTTAGTAACCATAGTAACCAAAAATGGCATGCAAACGAGGCTGATGTTGTTTGTATAGATGAATATATGATAAATGTCCTTTGCGGTGCTTGTTCAGGTGCGCTACACTCAGCTGGTGCGACAGAAGAGAAGGAAGCCGGTTGGTCGGAGCGTGGGCGGCCCCTGGCGAGGCGTCGGCAGCGTGTCCGAGGGCCGGCTGGGGGCCCGCGGCGGCTCCAGGAGGTCCGGCTACGCCTTCGCCCACCAGGAGGGCTTCGGGGAGCTGATCACCTCAGGGAAAAACATGCGTCTGTCCTCTCTGGCTCTGGCCACCTTCGCCTCCAGGCACAGCTCCAGCTGGATCGACACCCTCCGCAGGAAGAACAAGAGCGTCCACACTCCCCCCAGCACGTCGGGCGAGTGCAGCCCGGCGCCCAGCTGCCTCTCCGGGTCGGTGCCGCCGCTGTCCAACTCCTCCTCGGTGCTGGGCGGCTCGCAGGACGCGCCGATGGAGGAGGAAGCGGCCGCAGCGCCGCCTCAGGCTGCCCCTGGTTCGTCCTCAGAGGCAGCTGCTCCTCAGGGCTCCGCTGGAGGTTTAAACCCCACAGCAGTGAGGGCCCCCGGGGGAGACGCACCTGGTGGCTGGACGCTCTCTCTGGGGACCGTACAGGTGAGCAGCGGCTGTTTCTACTCATGCAGCAGTAGCACAACAGTTACACAACACAAAATTACACTCTTTTCTGTGGATTATCCCATATAAAATCAAACTAATCTGAAAAAAAGTTCCCGTCTGACCTCCTCAGAATCAGTACCTACAGTAACTTTACTGTATTTAATGAAGCTTTGCAAAGTTTGACCCTCATACTATGAATATTTTCAGAGTTACAGGCCCTTGATGTACATAAAGGTGGGTTGAAATCTCTCCTGCAGAACCAGGCTCTGGCAGCGCAGACGTCTGCCTTGACCAGTCAGGGTGAGGATAAAGGGAAAGGAGAGAAAACACACAAAAAAAAACCACAAATGCAGAGAGCACAAAATCACAAATGACCTCAGTGAGAAAACAAAGTTAATTCTGAGTTACAAGCCTATGAAGTGCATCATTTTGTGCCTTTTAATTTGCTTTTTCCAGCATCTTCAAGCCCTCATAACGTCATCAATACATCATCTGTTAAAAACTGCAACCAAATCAGTTTTTCATCCACTGAAGGGGTCACAATCTAAAGACAAAATCTGTTTGTTTTTTTCTATAACCAACTTTGAGCATCAATATTATGGGATATATCTGGGGTCATAGAAACAACCATTGGTACCCTGGACTAGTTTCTGTTTTCTAATAATTCACTAAATAAAACTTTAAAAAGTGCATTCTGGGTAAACTTTCAAGGCTCATATCAGCATGCAGGACAAGTTATAGCAAATGAAAAGTCACATTATACCCACATTTGATACAAGGATCATCTTTTTGACACGATTCCTTGTGTGTCGAAACAATTTTTGTTCATTTTTATTCCCTGGAGATTTAATGTGGTTATTTCCTTTACACATGAAAGTATGAGGCTCAAAAAGGACCTATAATTTTAAAAGTATTCATAGTACGAAGGTAAAACTTTGCATGGCTGAAGTAAATATACTGAAGTTATTGCACATAAACAATGAGTCGACTCTAAAGGGGTCTGATGGGAGTTATTGATTGAATTTCAACCTCTCCCTTCTCGTCCAATAGGAAGCTCTGTTTGGCTGGAAAGGCATCACGACTCGTGCGTCCAGCAGCCCCGGACCATCCTCCTCCGTTGCCAAGGAAACCAGTCAGATTAAGTGAAACTGGGAAGAATCCCGTAATTTATTACCGTCCACCGGGTGTTTGCACACTCAGGCAGGATTAGTCGTGTGCTTGAAGGACCAGAAAGAGGACGAGGACTGTTCTGAAAACTTTACCCACTCAGTGCTCTTGTCTCAAAATAAATATATTACATCAGAATCACGGGAGGAAGTGAAGACGCGGGACTTTCCAGGCTCCGAATTAGGATTCAACGGTGAGATCACTGATTGTAGCAGCGGAAACGAGACAGCTAGCTGTTAATTATCTATAAAAAAAATCTTGTTTCTGCTTATTTCTAAAGCCTGGCAGCATCTCAGCGAGTGAGGTGCAGGCGTTGTTATTGTCTGAAATCAAAAATATTCCCTTTTTATTATAGTTCTCAGTGAGAACGGCTCTTAATTTACAGAAGATTCTTATCCCTTTTCTGTCATTGATCTGTTTTCTTACTGATACCTCGACTCCACCACGTTTTCTTTGTTTGCATCATATTGATGTATTTCTAACGGCCTGGTTGAGTTGCACCTTAAATGCTTTAACTGGACCTTTTTTTGGTCCGACGGACGCCCGGATCGTATTAATGATATATGCAACGCAGTGTGGAAAAACAGAGAAGACAAACTGCCCACTGGTTTACTTCAGGAGCGAAAACGGCAGCGAATGAACATTTAAGAAGCGGTTTGTCGAGTTGTTAAATCATAAATGTCGTCATTTTGTGACTCGTGCAGGTTCAAGTGCTTTAAATTTTTTTATTTGTCCATGAACTTGAGTTGGTTTGTGGATAATCATGCCTTAAAAATGCCAAAATGTTCTGGGTTCTGTTCCATCTTTTAACGTATAACTTTGCATCCTTGTTGCAAACGTTCCAACAAGCAAACATTTCGATGCTCGTCAACCGGAGGAACGATAGAAACCTGCTCCTGGACGTCATCTCCATCGACTGACACTGAAAACTCCTGGAAATGAATGATCTGTAGAGGATCTTGTTGGAATGTGGAGCTGAATAAAAATGTCATTTTTCTGTCACCGTGAGGAACAAACACACAGAGTCTGTGCAAATGTCATTTCATGCAGGCAAAGTTTAAGGTAAAAGTGTTTTAGATGCAGCTTTTTGAAGTTCTGGTAGTTTATGGGGCTAAATAACCCTTTAATCCTCTACTTTATTCAATTTAGTTCAGTTTATTACATACTTGGCGCCAATTCCAAGCACATCAGGGGACTTTACATGGTCAGGTAAAGACTTTATAATATTATTTTGTAGAGAGAAACCCAACGAATCCAAACGATTGTCCTTGAGCAGCAACAGTGGAAAGAAAAAAAACTTTTTCCAACATTTTGGAGTTCATAACTTCATAAGACTTGAAATTGTCAGGGATGAAAAACCCATGTGAGCTGTTCGTAACTGCAACCAGATCAGTTTTACATCCACTCCAGGTGTCGCAATCTAAAGACTAAATCAGTTTTTCGCAAAATTTTCTCTATAATCAACTTTGAGCACCAATATTTTGGGATGTATCGCAGTTTGAACAGCGAAACTGCAGCAGTTCAGTGTCTATGATGTAGACTAATAGAAACAATCATTAGTAGCCTGGATGTGTTTCTGTTTTCTGATAATTCAGGAGTAGAAACTTTAAAAAAGTGCATTTTGGGTTAACTTTCAAGGCTCCTATCAGCATAGGACAAGTTCTAGCAAATGAAAGAAGGTTTCATGTTTTTTTCCTGTATGTATAAGTTTATATGGGCTCAAAAATGCTGGTAAAAGTACTTGAAGACCAAATCAAGTTTAAATCGACTCTAGCTATCACTATTTTAAAGGCATATTCTTGCGTTTGTTCATCACAATTTTTTCTACAACCAACTTTTGGCATCAGTATAATTGGATATGATCATAGTTTCAACAGCAAAACTACAAATCAAGAATGAAAAAATTTCTCACCTACACCTCTTAGAATTGGCTGATTTTTTATCCACAATAACACTAACATATTTCCTAAAGCCATGCAAAATTTCACTTTCATATTATGAATATCGTCAGAGTTACAGACCCTTGAAGTGCATAGCAGAACCAGGCTGTGGTAGGGTGGACGTCTGCCTCCACCAGTCAGGGTGAAGCTAAAGAGGACAGAAAACAGACAAAAAACATAAATACGAGCAGAGAGGACAAAACATAAACTACAAGAGAGATAAAACACAACGTTAATGACATACAAAGGTGAAATATAAATGCATTCATCAGAGCTGCTGAAAGTAATTCAGATGACGTGTTACAGTCACTTTATTAAATGCATTTTTGAAAAATAAGAACGATATTTTACTAATTTAGATAAATCTTCTAAATTGCAAACAATATTTTTGATGAGTTGTGTTGACATCATAGTTGGTAATTACACCAACTTAATATTGTGTGTCAGTTAAACTCAACTTCCTGTGTTAGTTGAATTAAAACAAAATTCAAGTTGACTTGATAAGTAAATTTTTTTTCACCTTCATTTCAGGATTCCAAGTCCTTAAAAACTTGGGTTTATGCTTTTAATTATTAAGTTACAGGTAATTTAAAATATCACTATAATTCCACAAACTCAAAATAGTTTGTTAGTTGAACAAAACTTTATCAAAAGTTGTCACAATTCAAAAACAATGATGCCAACATTTGCATTACATTTTTTTGCTGCACCTAAGCATCTGTAGGCTTCACATAATACAGAAAAACTAATTATTCTTGTTCCAATTAATGGATAATCCTGCTTAAGACTTTAAGTAAACAGTAAAATATTTGCATATTCTTATGAAAAATGGCATAGAGGCTGAATTTGTTCTGTCAAAATGTGATATTTACACAACTCAAGCCACTTTTTTAAATTAATAAACTGATTTAAATGCTATTTAAAGATCAACTTAAAACCAGAAAAGATGAGATAATTGACTTTACTTACTGTATAAAACATTATAAAGCCATTTTTTGTCAATAAATTGATTAAAATGCTATTTAAAGATCAATAAGGCCACTTTAAACCAAGAAAATAAAAGAAAGCTGATTTTACTGAGTGTATAAATGACTAAAAAGCTCCTTTTTTTAGTATGTCAGGTGTCAGAATAAGTGCATATTATACGAGCAGGCCTGTGTGGAGCTTTCTGGGGGTTTATTTTGACGCTGAGGAGGATTTCCTCTGTGTAACGGTGCTGAACAAGGGGAAGAGCGCAGGGATTTCACAATAACGGGTGTTTGGAGCTCACAGCGGCCAGAGGAGCTTCGACCTTCCCGGAGAACGAAGCTCTCCGACGGTTAACAGACCTCCGATGGGAACCTCCGGCTCCAGCTGAAGGTCTGAGGACTCGGTAAAAATCCGGTTTAACGGCAGGAATGAGGCTTTTTCTGCTGCTGTTGCTGCTGGTCGCTCTGTGCGTCCCGGAGCTCCACGGGATCTTTGACGGAGTCTGTCCGAGGAAAGGTGAGTTAGTGAGAATGCAGTTAATGAGTCATTTATTAACGTTACACATGCAAATGGTTGTTGAGTTTAGTGACAAAGAAGGATTAAATGTGTCAAATCACACAATTAAAACGCTGTTAGTTCATTTTTCAACGGAACCATATGAAAATATCAGACTTCATATTCTATATTCCTATAAATCTATCATTATTATTATGATTTATTATTATTCATATTAGTAGTAATATTAATATTGTTTTTATTACATTCTGTCAATAGGATCTGTGAGGTTGCACATTAACATATTTATTTATTGGCAAACTGAGGAACACTTTGCTTAACCTGCAAAAAACAAGAAAGAGCAAAAAATATACTATACTATAAATTACTATTATCATCATCATCATTACTATTATTATCATTACGACTAGTAGCAGTAGTTGTAGTTGTCGATATAGGAGTAGCGGTAGTAGTTTTACTTATTTACTGGCAAATAAAGATGCACTCTACTTAACCTGCAAAGAAAGAAAGAAAGAAAGAATGTATATGGATTATTATTAGTAGTAGTAGTAATTTCACTTTATTATGTCAATATGATCTGTGAGGTTGCGCAGTAACTTATTGATTTATTGGTAAACTCTGAAGTGTACTTTCCTGAATTTGCAAAGAATAGTACTATTACTACTACAATAACAACAACAACAACAACAATCATCATCATCATAATCATAAATATTATCATATTAAATTGTGAGGTGCACTTTTGCATGGAAAATACAATCACAATCACACACATATGTGTGAACATGTATTAGATATAGAATAAATATGTATTATTTGCAGCCTAGGGTAGAATTATAAAGACTGATATTTTTAAATATCAGTCTCTGAAATATAAACAAACAGGGTTTTAATTATGTTATTATATGACTTTAACTGGATAAAGTCTGCATCCTTTGTAGTATTAAGTTTGTTGTTGTTTGTTTGTTTATTACTGTCAGCCAGGAGGAAGGACGTGTTTATGTCGCCATGTTTGTTGTTCTGGACTCAGGCTGTAACAGCTGCTTTTATTTTGATGTCCATGAATGTCTTATTTAAGTTTACAGGTTTATATTTTTCTTCATGTACAAAGTCGGGCAAATTCAATTTAAAATAAATGAAAGCAAATATACGAAACGTAAAAGTCCAGTCAGTACACTGTAGCATGAGTGGATTTCTGCTTTCTCTGCCCTATCAGCTGCACAGATTCCAGTTCTCTTATTCTAATTCTCTGGAAACTGATAAGAAACTGGAAAGGAGGGACAGAGAGACAAACTATTAAACTATAACATTTTTTAAATAAGAAAATGATAAATTCTCTGATTGGAGCTTCTAAAATGTAAATATTTTATGGTTTCTTTCCTCCCCTGTGACAAAAACACAGAGGAAGAAAGAAACTCTGTCATCTTGGACTTTGGGAAACACCGATTTGTTCACTATAATCCGTCATTTTATAGAGAGAGACAAACTAATTGAACTTAATTAACTTCAGAAATAATCAGCCGATGACCTGCCATGAAAATAATCAGCTCTAGATTGAATAAAACGAGGGAAAAAACGAGTCCTGACGTTAAGTAAGTCAAGGTCAGACGGGAGGTAAAAAAACAAGAAGAGCTCAGGCAGGTTAGAGCTGATTTCTGAGCAGAATCAGAAAATGTGGACGATGAGGAGGATGAACGTCAGAAATGCAAATAAGTGAGAGAAAGAGGGGATAGAAAAGAGGTTTAATTTAGGACAGAAAGGGAACCGTGAAGGCGAGAGACGTATTAAAAGAGGAAGTTCAGGAGCAGTTTGGTTATGCAACATTACACCCTATCTGTACTGAGACGAAAGAAGCAAAGCAGTGCAAGAACCTGCAGACCTTCAGTTCACTCATGCTCCGTATTGACTGATGACTGTTTAAACTGATAAGGCAGATCCTTCCTTTATACCTGCTGCTGTCAGACTTCACATCCAGCACCGTTCCTACTAGACCGCTCACTGAAAAACCGTCCTTTTACTGCTAATAAACACACTGAAAGCTGTGAATTAAGAATATTCTGTGCATTTAAAAACTCTGTGCAATATCAAGTTTTCTACACATAAAAGAATCTGAGCACAATCTGCGTTTTTATGGACAAATCTGTGCAGTATTGATACTTCTCTATCAGTAGTTTTGCTCACTAAAGAATCTAACTTGCTTAGATGCAAACTTATTTTTTCTTCTTTCACCACTTCACTGAAACCATTTCTAAAGTCTAATAGCAAACTGTTAGCAGCAACTTTTATATTTTGACAAAACAAATTAGAAAAGGCTTTGATTTTGAACTTGTCTCTGGTTGGTGAAAAAGTTGTATTTTGTGTTGACAAGAAAACTTGTAAAAAACAAACACCTATAATGTATCTGTAATTTTTTAGATAACATTTTTTTTTTAAAAAGATCATAAAATGCTTTAATTTTAAACTTTTCTCTGGTTGTTGTGGTTTTTATATCAATATTTTTTTTAAATCTATAATGTATCTATTTTTCTACATATATTAGAATCTGTGCAATATCTGTATTTTAATGGACAAAACTAATAATTTTTCTTCTTTCATCGCTTGATTTCAACTATTTCTAAAGTTTAATAACAAACTTTTAGCAGCAAATTGTTTATTTTGACTCTTAGACATTAAAAATTGATCAGGAAATGCTTTAATTTTGAACTTCGCTCTGGTTGTTGTGGTTCTTTACAGAAAGTACAGCTTAAATATCTATAATGGATCTCTATTTTTCTATATATACATACTAGATTCTGTGCAATATCAGTATTTTTTATGGACAAATTTGTTAATTTTACCTCTTTCACAACTTTCCTTCAACTATTTCTAAAGTTTGGTAGAAAACTTTTAGTAGAAACTTGTTTATTTTGAACATTACAAAATATCAGAAAATGCTTTGATTTTGAAATTCTCTCTGGTTGTTATGGTTTTTAAATCAACATTTCTTGTCAACATGACAGAAAATATAGATTTAATATTGATAATGTGTCAGTATTTTTCTTCACATACTAGAATCTGTGTAATATCACTATTTTTTAAAACTGTTCTATGTAGATAAAACGTTTTCCTCTATCAGTATTTCTACTCCTGAAACAATCAGTGCATTATTATTATTTCCACACTCAAAGGAGTTTTTTGTTTATTTTTCAACTGATATCATTCAAAAATGCAATTTCCCCCCCTGTGGGATTGGTAAAAGTTAATCTTATCGTATCGTATTGAAGAAGCCATTGGTTTGTTTGTATTTCTGTGCAGATCCTCCTGCCGGTGCGCTGGTTTTATCTCCGGGCAGCGAGCTGTTTCTGACCTGCAGCGGTCACATAAAGGTGGACGGAGTAAAGGTCAGCCTGTCCAGAAACACATCGAACACCAGACAAAGCTTTCAAGGCGTCATCACAACAACTCAAAAAGTAATAAGCAACGGTGCAACTAAAGCCTCAGAGGCTGCACCAGGAGAAAACAGGAGATTTACTGATCATGGACACACAGATTCTCCTGATGTGGTTCATCCAACCAGCAGCAGCAGCAGCAGAAGGCTGGAGGCTGAATCTGACTGGGAGGATGAAGAGATGGACTATGAGGATGAGGAAGGAGGAGGAAGGGTCACGAGAGGCATCAAATCGAGGCCTCAGTGGAAGTGGAATAAGAGCTTGGTGGGGTCAGGAGATAAAGACTGGGGGGATTTTACATTTGGAAGGAGTGGGGCGACTCTAACTCTGACCTCAGTCAGGCTGGAAGACTCGGGAAAATACAGCTGCCATCACAGAGGACGAGAAAAGTTCGCAGTGAAAGTTATCGTTGCAGGTGAGTTGCAGCAATAAGTGGCATCTCGGTTTAGTTTGAACAGATGAAGGAGAAAAGCAATCAGAAGTTGAAGTGACTGCAGGTAAACGGGTTTTAAATCAAAGCAAAAAGCATCAGGAAGGTCTGAGTCCACCCACAGCACTGGCTAACATCACCTCCAAGTTCTAATAATGGTAGACAGAAAACGGCTCAAAGAATGATATTTATCATTTTAAATAATGTTCCTGTGAGGTTAAAACTGAGACAGAATGTCTTAGCATTCGGAGGATGTTGTCAGCTTATAATAACAAAAGGAAAGAAGGTTCTCAAACCAACATTCAAGGCCTCAGAAGACAAAACCTTTTATACAGCCTTCGTGTAATTTGCTTTATTAACAAAGGTAGAGCGTTTCTCCTGCAGTATGCACCGATGGTTTGGAGATGTTGCTGCTGAGAATATTCAACTCAGAAACTCTTGGTGCAACGTTTGGGGAAGTGTCTTTAACAAAATTGACTGTTTTTTAAAAAAGAGCTTTCTGGAATTTAAAGAAAACTTTCCCCTGAAAACATTAGGACTTTCTGAGAACATTTCAAGAACTAAAAGTTCCAGCAGAGGGCTGAACTAAGTGAGATCAGTAAGTTGGCGAGCTATGTTGAGCCTAAAGTCAGAGTTTTCAGTGATACAAAGGTGGCTCTCTTTTTACCTGCTATATCTCCATGGTAACTGATGCTATGGAGCTAGATCTCCATGGTAACATATATTGTACATCTAGATTGTCATGGTAACTGACACTGTGGAGCTATGTCACCATGGTAACTGATGCTGTGGAGCTAGATCTCCATGGTAACTGATGCTGTGGAGCTAGATCTCCATGGTAACTGATGATGTGGAGCTAGATCACCATGGTAACTGATGCTGTGAGGCTAGATCACCATGGTAACTGATGATGTGGAGCTATATCGCCATGGTAACTGATGATGTGGCGCTAGATCTCCATGGCAACTGATGCTGTGGAGCTAGTCTGGTGCAGAGCAGAGTTTCTGATTTAAATCGCTGGAACAAGTGTCTCCTTTTAACCAAAGCGTTTCCTTTCCGTTTTATGTGAGCAAAGTTTGAAGCAGAAAGTCTGAGTTGACAAACGAAGCTGATAAACATTTTTCACAGCATCCCCTTAGTCTCGATATAGCGGGAATTAAAACAAACGTGGGATTGTTAGCCAAATAGTTGAAGTTTTGAGTTGGAGTTTGTGAATTTATGTCTGTTTTAAATGTCAGTTACTGATCGGTTTAGTCCCTGAGAGTCTAAACGAATGACTAATGAATGCACGGTAACGTTGAAAGTCTTCTTCATCTTTTAGAGCCTCTGGAAAGTCCCGTTCTGATCTGCTACAAAAGGTCACCCAGCAGCAAAATCCGCTGTGAAGGGAGACCTCAGAAGTCCGTCATTAAACAGCCTCGGTGTTCCCTCTTTCTGAGCAAAGGGTAAGAAACAGGACGGCCGTCTATAAATATTTAGCTGAGACAATAGGAATGTGATTTAGTTGATGACCAGATCAATCAGCTGTGGGATCCACATGAAACTGTTTTTCAGTATAACAGAGTATTTTTTACCTGATTAATAGAAAAATCCGTCCACTCAAAATTAATAACAAAAGCTGATCTTCTTCATATTTAAAATCTTTATTCTATCGTCTAATTTCCACGTCGGCTGTGTAATGATCTCAGTTATATTAACAGAGCCTGTTTGTCAGATCTGAAAAATACTGGACCTCAAATTCAGTTTACTTTATTCACTGTATGTCGTAGAAACTCTTCCTGAACCTGTGACTGAAAACGCACGCATAGAAAGATCCCTTCATTTATTAGTGGGATCATTAAAGTGTGAAAATTTTAGATGAGAAATCTGTATTTTGTTTTGGGAAACATTGAAATACGTTAAAAGTTGGAGCATTTTCTCATCTTTTTAAAAAATGTTTTAGACCGCAAATTGAAAAGTAGCAGCTAAAAGTTTGCTATTAAAACTTTAGAAAGAGCTTTAGAATTTTTTAACGCGTTATTTTATCTGTAATTAATTCATTGAAATTACCACATTAAAGCCCTATTTAAACATCAACCTAAAGGCATTCAGGCTCCTATAAATGCTTTTAAAAGGACAAAAAAGTGGTGTTGTAATACAAATGTGTCCATCTTATTTTCCTTTCAGTACGATAAAGAATTTCCGTCAGCTACCGTGCACGTACTCCTACCAGCATTCCCGCTGCTGGTGCGCTCTGGACCACGTGGACGACGACATACGAAGCCTCCACATGGCCTTCCTGTGTCTCACAAGCATCACGGGAAACGTCACCAGCAACCTGCTGCAGTTTACGCCGCTGAGAATCCGTACGTGTCGCCTCAGGTACGTCAGCGTTAGTTTTAACCGGATTTAAACTCACCATGTTCCTTTATGTCCTCCACAGTGACTCCGGATCCTCCTTCAAATGTGTCCGTCCACCAGAAGGAAGGACAGCAGACGAAGATGGCGGTCACCTGGAATTTGCCGGCATCCTGGAAGCAACAAGACAGTCATTATCACCTGAAATATGAGCTGAAATACCAACCTTCAAAGTCCTCGTTTTATAATGAACAGGTGCAGCGTCTGTGTATTTACTCAGTAATGTGGCCTGAAACTGTAAAACTGTCTCCAGGTTCAGCAGATGGAGATGATTGTGTGTCTTTTTGTCTGCACAGGTAAGAGACATTGAAAACCGGCGCTCCTACACCATCACCGATGCAATACCTGGCGTCGAGTACCAGATACAGCTCAGAGCGAAGGATGAGTTCGATGGTCGATGGAGCAACTGGAGTCCACCTTATTACGCCAGGAGCTGGACAAGTAAGTCAATAAAATGAAATATTTAGCTGACAGTAGGAGACAGTTGGTTAATAGGAGACAGTATTTACTTGAGGAGACAGGAAAGTAATGAAAAATAATAAAACATGCACATACACTTCAGGATGTTGGACATCCCTGGGAATAACTGGTTTGGATCTAAAATAAGCAGTTTTTAAAATCCTGCATTTTACAAAAAAAACCAACAAAAAACCCAGTGTTTTCTTGTCTCAACTTGCCCCCAGCAAGGGGTAAATTGAACCTTTGGAAAAAATACATCGGGGTAAATTGGGCCATCAATTATATTGTAGTAAAATTTAAAATGTTATGCCTCATATAAAACTATTTCAAAGCAAGACAAATTCAACACCAAATGGCCTCTTAAAAGTTGTATTTAAAGATAAAATGTTCAACTTTAAACTCCAGTTTCCTTCAATGAGGACCACATGACAAATTTTAGAACAAAATCATTTTCAAATTGAACAAACTTCACTGTCATTTTTAAAAACTGAGCTAATATTCAACATATCGCTGTAGATTTGCAGTAATGTAATTATTTACCAGTAATCACAGGTGGCCCGTCTTCTGGCTCAACTAACCCCAATGTCACCATTTTAACAAACATGCATTATCCAGACAGACGGTTCAGAGCTAACGTCATGCTAATCCTAAAGCTAATTCACTAACACGTGTGAAATAGTCTCACATGTCTCAATAACTGTTCAGACACAACATTCAAAACCATAAGCATGAAAAATTGACTTTGAACAACCACTAACTGTTTTGTTAACTAAAACATGCTCACCTCTTACTCCATGTGCTCCTTCTCTTCACTGGGAGAGTATAACGGATACCTCTTCAAGGATAATTAGTCACATGGACAGTTTTATCCATGGTTTTCTAAAAACATGGGGATTCTCTCCAGTACTTCAAATGCGTATCCCTTCTGGCTGCTTCAAGTATTTACTGGTTTAGAAGGACCCAATGACACAAGGTGTGAGTGGTTGTGAAACCGCCTGGGGAGGACTTCAGATCTGCATTACATGTAAATGATAAGTGGTACTTAAGGAACCAAAACAGAAGTCCGGTTGACTTCAGTTGATGCTCTCAGGTTCTTTTGGTTTCCGTCCACAAGCTTCTGGTTCCATCTTTGACTCCTATCGACAGAACTGGTGCAGTTCAACTAAATCTGGTGTCTTTCTGATGCTTTTAATATTTAGACTCAAAACTGAAAAGTTGTAGTCAAAAGTTTGCTTGTAAAACTTTAGAAACAGTTGAATGCAAGCACTAGAAGAAGTTGAAATGTCACGTTTAGCCTTTAGGTGTGTAGATTGTCAGTCATCCATGTAAAAATAGTACTGAAGTCATGTAGATTGTAGGTTTCCCCGGGCGGGGAAACCGACAATCTAACCCAGAATAAACTAAACTACCAGAAGGGGTACTCACGGGAATCGGGAACTGAAACAAAGGGGGAAGGCAGACTTAGGAAATCCAGGAGCTGACGGAGACGAGACAGGAACAACAGGCTGGAGACAGAAACAGGGCTGGTGAGAATCCGGCAAAACAACAGAGTCCATGTGGGGAAATCCAGGGAGGAAAAACTGAGTCCAAGAGTGGGGGGATCTGAGTCTGGAGGTACTGAAGGAAATCCAAAAGGGAGATCTGAGTCTATGAGAAGATGTGATTGTATGGTCCGGTGTGGAGAGAATGACTGGACCAGCTTATATACTGTGAATTACAAATAGGTGATCTGATTGAGCTGATTAGAGAGAAGACAGACAGGAAGAAGTCCACCTGTCTTTCCCTTCAAAAGATGCGAGGACAACTCAATTCAAGTTTCCAACTCAAACTTTTATTTTCCTTTTAGTTGGTTGGTCGTGTTATTGCAGTAGGTTGTAAACCTTTAAAGACAGAGAAACAAAGTTTACACCATCAAACACAGAACCAAAAAGTTGACATATTACCCATTTAAATGAATCAATCACTTAAGCCTTTTAAAGCAAATAAAGAATAACCTATTTTTTATTAAGTGTCCACATTTTAAGCCTTTTAAATTGAATAACGAATAATCAACATTTTAGTAAAGTTTAGTAAAGTTTTAACATTTAACAGAACATATATATATATTCTATATTTTTACTTTACTTAAACTCAGAATGAAATATCTTAATTCAAACTCATTTGACATAAAATCAGTGAAGTAAACGCTGCAGTGCTTTCATTAACCAATCACACAGCAGTTAACATAAACTTGACCACAACACGAAACATTTCAGAACACCAAGAGAGCAGATAAACCTTTCACCAACCATTGGCACCTTTGGACTGAATCCATCAAGGTGGATGTAGTCAGCCATGGTGTTGACTGTTTGTTTAGTCCTTGATGTGTCTTCCAGCATATAAAAAACACCATACGGCCACGTTGACAAGCTAAAAACAGGTCTTCAAGTGCACCTGTAAATCCTAACTTCATGATCCACCCTGGACCCAGACAAATGTAGTCATGACAACCTGAAGAGGTTGTTCTAATGTTTCCTTCCTGGCATGAAGACGCTGAGCACATAAACATCCCTTCATGTGGACTTTCATCTCCTCCAGCTTCTCTTCCTCTTTGAATAAGTTTATTTTTTTGTGCGCAGCATGCACTCACACATTTATAAAGAGGACATTTATTTTTATAAAGTTCATGAACCATAATAAGTCCCATTTAAAATGAAAGTGACACACGCTCTCACAGTTTCTGACATGAAAGTGAAACCTCTTTGAGGTCATTATTGTTTCAATTTGAGTCAGAGTTGCAAGTATGCAGATTTTTTTTAAAAATCTTTGGAGCATAAAGACTTTGTTACCAGTATTTATGCTAAGCAAGGCTAACCGTCCTCTGATTTAGCTTCACATTTAAGGTACAAACATAAAAGAGGTGCAGGAACACTAATACTCACCCATATGTGAAACTGTTCCTTTAAGTGGTGTCCTGGTGGTTTGGTGGTTTAAGAAGTTGCTGTTATGAGCTGTAATCATCACTTCCCCACTTTGTTCCATGTCGTCTAGATTCTCTCATTTCCAGCCACTTCTCTGGTGTCTGTTGTCAAAATAAAAGCAGGAAAAGCAGCAACTCTGGTTTATTTCAAGCATATTTGTGATTATTTAGTTTACCACTGTATGATCGAGTGCACTGTTATTAGGATAACAGTAATTGTAGATTATGAGGATACACTGCAAACAAATCCAGCATCTTATTTAAAGGATTCTTCAGCTCATTTTTCTGGATTTAAGATCATTACTGAACAAGTACTGAATACTTTGCTCCCTACAAACCTACGCTGGATTATGACTTATTTTTAAAAAATTCTACCTTACAAATCTCAAACTTCTATTCCAAAGAGGTTCTGCAAAGGCTAAATTATCTGATTCAATAAAATGCCTTGAATGCACCAGTAAGGTAATGGACATTTTCTCTTTTTTTACTGTACATATCTACCTAAACGATAAGTGGTCCTCAATTTTTTTCGGCTTGTGGCTAATTAATGCTCTAAATCCTTACCTTTATCCTGAAACTGTAACAAAAACTCAAACAATCATCAGTATTTCAACTTTGCAACAGTCCTGATCATCAGCGACGTGCTGTTCTGTTCGGAAAATCAACAAATTCTATGTGTAAAATTGTGATATTTCATTAAAATCCCTTTATTCTACATGACTCATTCTAAAATTCACCAAAAATAAACCATTTGCACCACATTTTGTAGCGAACAAACAAGTTCTACTCTCTTCAACAGTCGCAGTCCAGAAATTCAAAGAGATTTAGAGCAAATACAACGTAATCAATCAATAAAATAAATGAGGCATGGCTCAAAACTAGTAAACACAGGAGCAAGTTGATGGAAGATGCATTCAGCATGGTGAAACGTCTTTCTACAGTCAGATTCAAAGAAATAAGCAGACAGAAAAAGTTTGAGGAAATAGTTAAATATCTGTAGTATGTAGAACCATCATTTGGACATTTTTTAAAAAAAAACAAACATATTCATGTTTTTTCAATTTGTGTGAAATAAACAATCAAAGAAATTCAACTTTTTGTGACTTATGGCATTTTAAGCTATAAACAGCTACACAAAAAACATTTTCGACTTCTTTCTACTTCTATTCATGGTTGTTCTGTTTCCATAGAGGCGCAGGATTTTAAATTACAGTGAAAAATGAGTCCAAGGTGAGGAAAAATGTGACAGGAGCAAAAGAAAAATGCTTAGTTTCAAGTTCAGTTATTGTTTGCACAAGTGTGTTTGTCATGAAGACCTTTTAGTGGTCCAAAAGGATCCAACAATTGTCAAGAACAGGTGCAAAAAGAAAAGAAAATCTAAAAACTCCACATGGTGTTGTGTATTTCTGTTTATGTCTGGATTAAAGCATTCTGTTATGGCTGTTAACATGTTTTCTCTCTTTTCTGTTCAAGCTGCAAGCACACTGATGGACGATCTGAGCACCACAGTGGTACGAGTCTTCAGATCATTTATGCTTTCAATCACTTTTAATTTTCATGCTAATGCTGTCTTTTCCTTTCCCTGACAGCTATCCGACACCATCGAAGGCACGGGTTCTGGTGCAGAATGGGAGTTTGAAGGTGAGGCAGTAAAATATTCTGGCTAATTTTGCGTCTGAAGAGAGGGAACTCCTAAAATGTTGCAGAAATGCTGCTGAAAATCCCCCTTTTTGCCCCGCTGGGATTAAACAGGAAACCGTGTCACCATAATAAGTGAGGCTCAGCAACGAAGCAGGCCACAGGAGACACGGCTGTCCACACCGACAGCATGTTCAGTTACACCCAAACATGTTACCGCATGTTACTTCATAGTTTCTCATCTCGTTTCTTTTTTTTTTTAGAAACAGTTTCCCCGACTGAACCAGGCTTTGCCATGGATGTGTCTCATCATGTTCTGTGGATCTTTGCTGTATTTGCCTTCTTCTGCATCATTTTGGGTGCTTACATTTTCAGGTACAGTCAGATCTGTCTCCAACATGTGAATTTACTCTAATATAGAAAATATTTCCTGCTCTACAACAAAAATGAATACATTTGTTACATAACATGAGTTAAATAAAAAATTACTCATAGTCCTGCCAAAATTTGATTTACAGTGAAGTTTTTGGTTTCTTCTGGCTGGAAATGACATGAACAAGTGATACAAATAGAAAAAATAAGTTAAAAACTTGTTTTTTTCTCCCACATTTTTATGCCTAAAATTACTCTCAATCAACGTCAAAGTCTTTATTTTCCTCCACATCAGTAGTTCTAGTGTCTAACAGTATTTCTGCAGGTCTCCACTGGGATTTAGTTCCCCAAGTGTCCATTTCCAGCTCTTTGAAGGCTTCCTCTCCATCACTCCATCACTAAGTATAGATACAACACAAGCAAGGGCCGAGTCAGGAGAAGACAAGCTGGATAAGTGCCATAAAACGAGTCCTCACTGAGCTCTTTGGTTTCAATCACGACTTGTAGCTGACTAGAGAACTACTGCATCATGTGTTCTCACTTTATAGCATATTAGAACGCTCTAGAACATGGTTGAACTTAGCAGGAGCAATTCCATGGAGTATGAATAGGTTTGAACACGTCATTTTTAGTTAAAAGTTTTAAAACACATAAATATTTTGTAATATTATGTGTTTTATCACGTTTGTGTAATTTCCAGCTAAAATAAACCTGTTGGTGAGATAAAAAGTCAGTATAAATCTAAATTTCGCACAAATAACTGGATTTAGCTGTATTTTATAATTCATATGTTAAAAATGTTCACAGTATTTTACAATAATACACTCTAGAACATGATATAAATTACTGGGAATGTTTGGAATAGGATAGAAGCTGCATTTTCTCCTAAATTAGCAACAATTTCAAGGGATTTGAATTATATTTGACATGGTATTTCTTGTAGAAATGTAAAATTGGAGGCACAGGCATTGTTAAAATTCATCATTAACAGCTCGAACACAATATTTTACTGTCTTTTCTCATTGGTTTGACGTCATTTACAGTCAGAAGGAAGCTATTAGTCGATTTAAAATCATTGCAAGTCAGGATCTTGTGGCGCTGCATCCTAGATTTCAAGCCTCAGCAAATATTTTTGGTCAACTTCTTCATTTGAGCCTCTCTTTTGTCATTTCAGACACAGGGACAGGTTCATGTCTAAACTCCACAACCACAGCGTCATCGCTCGCTACCATGACTCGCCTCCTCCTCCCACTTCGGCTCCGGCGGCTCCGGAAGTTCAGGTCCTGATGACGTTTTCTCCGCCGATTCGCAAGGAACAAGCGGGAAGTGACGCAGAAGAAGGAGAAGAAGAAGGAAATGAGGAAGAAGAGACCGCGAGGGAGGCGATGGACTCCATGCACTTCAACAACACCAGTTACTTCTTGCTGCAGAGGGAGTGAAGCTCGCCCAGAAAAGGGGAAAAAAAACTGCCAAAAAATGTGTTGTTGTTGGGATATTTGCTACTTCAGAGCCAGTGTTACAGATGATAAGATGGAAAAAGACTTTTATAATGAGCTTTTGTTGGATGGAAACTCAAGAAAAGCTTCTATAGTCTGTCCCTCCAACGCTCTAACTCTATCTCAAGCGTAAAATACCTCGTAAAGACTTTCTGTTTTTGTTGTAAGAGTTGTCTTTTAGCTTCTCTGTCCTTCGCCTGTGGCAATTCAACATGTTTCAACTGTAGACTACATGTAGGCCTCATAGTCGGCCGGATTCTAGCACAAAACCTCATGTTCCGTTTGTATATATTACTGAAGTTTAGCAAGTATCACATCTTGTTTTTTCAGTTTCTACATGTTCTTCAGTGTAAGTACTTGCAGGGGACACGTTCAGCAGGAAGTCTGGGTTCTCCTTCAGGATATTTTTAGCGTAGAACACTTAACTTGCAGCATTTTGGTGACATTTTATTCACCAATTTATGACTTTTCTGCATCAATTTATGATGAAAATGGTGGAAAGTTCAGGTGAACTCAAAAAATATGGGCTCTCAGGCATTCTGTATCGCTTTCTGTGGGATTTTATGCACCACTTTGTGCCTTTTCTGCATCAGTTTGAGGTGAAAAAATGGTGAAAAATTCAGCTGAATTTAAAATTCTAATGAAATATAATGACTTTATAAAGGCTGTCAGACATTCTGTATTGCTTTCTGGTGAATTTTATGCATCAATTTATGTCTCTTCTGCCGCAGTTTTAGGTGAAAATAGTGGAAAATTCGGGTGAACTAAAAAAACAGCAGAATATAATGGCTTTATGAATGCTCTTGGGCATTCTGTACGGCATCGTGGTGAATTTAAGGCACCACTTTGTGCATTTTCTGCATCAACTTGTGGAGGAAATGGTGGAAAATGCAGCTGAATTAAGACTATAATGGAATATAATGGCTTTATTAAGGTTCTAAGACATTCTGTATTGCATTCTAGTGAATGTTTTTGCATCAATTTGTGACTTCTCTGTAAAGATTTTAGGTGGAAATGATGGAAAAGTCAGGTGAAACTCAAATATAATGGGATATAATGGCTTTAAAAAGGATATCAGGCATTCTGCATTGTTTTCTGGTGAATTTTATGGGGTAAACTGTGACTTTTCTGCAAAGATTTTAGGTGGAAATGGTGGAAAGTTCTGCTGAATTTAAAGGTATAATGGAATGGAATGGCTTTATAAATGCTCTCAGACATTCTGTATTGCATTCTGGTGAATTTTATGCACCAATTTGTGCCTTTTATGCATCAGTTTGTGGAGGAAGTAGTGGAAAGATCAGGTGAACTCAAAATCTAATGGAAAATCATGGCTCTATAAAGGCTCTGAGGCATTCTGTACCATTTTCTGTGAAATTTCATGCACCAATTTGTGCCTTTTTTGCGTCAATTTATATTTTATAGTCTTTATTTATTGTGGAATAAACACAAACTTCAAATGCCAGCTGATAAATTTAAAATATAACAGAATGTAATGCAGTGAAACTTCTCCTGTAGATCAACCTTCCTCATTAAATGTACTTCCTGATGAGTCACCACACGCAGATGGCTGTTTTTCAGAATAAAAGTCCTCTATTTTTTTAATGTTTTTACTGGGTTGGAAGACAAATGCAGATGTTTCTTAATTAATTAGGCTGAAAATCTACATCTATGTTGAAAGTCAAAAACAAGCTAGAGTTTCATGTGTTTTCTGTGGTTTAATTGTTATATTTAAGATGGTTTCTGGGAATATTAACTGATGTGTCATGTGTCTTCAGATGCTTCATCAACTTTATCACAAGGCTTTGTCTTTCAAAAAAATTCTTGTAATAAAAATTGTTTAAGATGTGAGTTTTGTGGTTTGAAGTTTTATGTGAGAAATGTATATTTTTAAGTAAATTACCTCTTAGCAAGCATATCTGCAGCCACATTCCAGCCCAGACAGAAGGAACAGAGAATTAATACGGCTGCGAAAAGTTCGGATATGTGATTTGATAAATAGAAGAATTTTAAACCCATAAAAGTCAATAATTATAAAGCATGTTTTAAACAACAACTGTTGTACCAATAGAGTTTAAACATTACCATTAAGACTCTACAGTTTTAGTTATTATGCAAATTCATCAGAGTATTTTGAAATTTGCAGTTAAAACCTAAACTCACCTGAGGGCTCATATTCTAACAAAATAATATAAATTCAGTAGAGGAGCAAAAAAGTTAAGATAAGGAACTTATAATGTTATTTTTTTCCCAGAAATTGCTTGAATAATTTAAAAATGAAAAACTAAGGCACCATATTTAACTACTACAACCATTAGATTGGTTTAATGTTCTTGAAATGTGACAGAAAAGTCTCCAAAAAACACATATTTTTGAGATTATGAGAATATTTTTAAGTTTAGGCTTATCAGGCCCTGAACACTGACATTTATTTGTCATGACTTTGTGAAATTATTTCAGCTTTAAATGCAGATTAATATGATTTATTGACAGAAATTAGCAGTTTTATTGTTCTCTTTTTGTAGCCTCTGCTGCCACCTGGCGGTTACAGCAGTTAACTGCTGTTGGTCGTTTCCACGGCAACAGTTTGTTGTCATACTTCAGACTCCTGTCAGGATCAGCTGCTGGTTTCTTTTTCTTCTATTTTCAGTCACTTTCTACCGAAGATAAATAACCTGAGGGACATTTTTAGCCTCATCATGGATGGAAAAGGCGTTTTCACCAAACTGGATGTTGGAGTTTTAAGCGCTGAGCAGCAGGAGAAGCTGAAACACTTTAAGGTAAAAAATCAACCACAAAACCACACAAACTGCAGCTGGATTTATGTGTCTGTGTGTAAATTAACCTCTGCTAACAGTGGCATAAATACTGACTATCTGGGAATTAGGGATTTAAATGTCATGTGTCCAAATTTATGACTAAATTAAGTTTATTTTACAGAAATAAATCAATTTTTCTGCTGCATTAAAGCAATTTTTAAATTAATTCTGGATATTGGTGACATTTTATGCATGCATTAATCACCTGTGACTCCTTGCTCTGCATTAATCTTATTTCTTTAGTGATAATTACAGTCGAAATCACTGTGAGCTTTATGCTGAGAAAATGGAATTATTTATTCATAAGGTCCTTTCACTCGCTTATGTTAATTTATTACTGCAAATGATTGGATTACACTGTTTTTACTGAGCTTGGAATAATTTCTTACCCACATAATTCTGCAAAAAAAACCCCTGAATAATCTAAAACTCGGCTCATTTTTATCGTTTTGTTTTTTTATTGAGATTAAAATAATTTCTTGCTCACTTTGCACGTTAAACCTGGAAAAAAAATCATAATATGTAAAATTATACTCATTTTTGTCCTGTATGTCCTTTAATTTAATCTTACTTTTGCCTGCAGCTGCTCTTGTTTTACTCAGTTTATTTGTTAAATTGAGTTTTAAATGATTTAATTAATATTTATCATTTCAATTATTTTCCTATTATTTTTATTGTCATTTTTACTCAAGTGTCTTTTATTGCATTTTTTTGTGCTTAATTCTTTTATTTTCTCATGTTTTTATTTATTTTTATATTTATCAATTGCACTCCAGGACACTTTGGAGACTTTGTTCCTTTAATTCTATTTCTTTTATATTGTATTTTAGTTTTTAAATTCTTTATTCCAGTCTTTTTTACGACACCTATGGTACGGTGTCACCTTCCATTTCGTTGCATGTGTACAATAATAATAAAGACATTTTATTATTATTATTGTAAATGAGGCCTTTAAATAAAAGTTGAACGAATGAATTAATTTTATTCTGACTCTCAGATCAAGACGAGAATCGAGAATGAGAAATATCTGAGGTCTCATCCGGAGGTCGAGGTGCTGATCGGCGACTTTCTGAGGTTAGATCATTTTTACTTGATTTAAAAGAAAGTCAGTCGGCAGAGGAGGAAGAAATTAAACTAAAAAACACCACAAACTACTGGAAATCATGCATTTAAATTTAGATTCAAGTAAAAGTACAAACATGGCAGCATCAAAATATACTTTAAGTATCAAAAGTAAAAGTTTTCATTGCATAAAATGACATATTTCAGAATCATTTCTATTATTAGATTATTATTTTTGATGCATGACCCTCAGGGGCTAATAAAACTTCATGTTAACCTTTAATATAGTATAGAATCATATTTGTTTCTTGTTTATCTTTAGTATTGTTAAAATAAATTTGCAAAATTACAAAAGTTGTGCAAAAAATGTAGGACAAAAGTCCAATATTTTTACTTAAACTGTAGTGGAGAAGAAGTATAAAACAGCAGAAAGCAGAAATACTCCAGTAAAGTACAAGTAACTCAAAATGACAGAGTAAATGCAAAGCAGAGTGCATGAAAAATACTATATATTAGGCCTAACTGTAATATGAGCATCTCAAATATAACAGAACAGAAAGCCACAACAATTATACGCTATAAAATGTAAAAATTAAATAAGATTTGCCCATTATATATCATTATAACACTCTATCAGTATTTCTATTCATCAAAAATCTGTGTAAAACCACTGATATGTGCAATAATGATATTTTTAGAACCAATACTTATGTATATTTTGGTTTATTTTTATTAAAAGTTTGCACCATCTTTGCTACTGTAGCTCTGCAAATTTCCCCACTGTGGGATAAATAAAGGGTTTTCTTCTCATTTTATCTTATCTTTTATAACATAAATGCGATCAAATATAACTTTATTTATCCCGAAGGAAATTCTTGAATTTGAAATATCTTCAGGTGCCCTGTTCTACTGGTGTAGATGCAAGTGAAAACTGCTGCTTTTAGTTTAATTTTACCATTAAATTAGGAGATTTTTAATTAGTTTATTTCTAATGATAATAAAAGACCTGAAGTATTTGTTGCTCTACATGTTTACTGCGTACAACGTATTACATAAACATCACACGTGAACCGTACATCTCCCAATATCCTTCAAAAAAAACACAAGAATGCGGCGTTTAATTTAATAAAATGCAATAATTTGTATTTTTAAATAAATATAGTCCAATAAAAGCCTGTGTATGGAAAAATTACATGAAATTTTTCAGAGTTGTGCTTGTCTGTGCTTTCAGGGACAAATTCTTCCTACTGTTGCTGTTTTAGCTCCATACCTGTGTTGCTCTTTAGTTAATGCTTCGTGTAAAAAATCTGCCTCTGTTGCGTGATATTTTTAACATCATGCAGGTATTATTCTGATAGTATAATATGTCAGTGCAGTTGTACAGACACTATTCTGTGTTATACTGTGTTTTCCGTCCTCCTCCCACAGAGACTTGCTCCTGAAACGGCCGACTGACGTCCGTGAGTTTGCAGCTGGTGAGATGTTTGCATTGCAAAAACACGGCGCCTTGTTCATTTTACTGCAGTGTTTACCACGTTGATCTGAACTAACCCCTAAATCTGCAGGTATTTCAGGACTTAACATAGGAAAATAAATGCTTGGTGACATACTTTACAGCAAAACAAAAAAAAAAAAGAGCCAAGATTGATGGAACAAACAGGAATGATGACAGTTTAGGGACAACAGAGGAAGAGATGCGTAGCTGGTTTGTGGTTTTCTGTTTGTAAAGGATTTAAATGACACCAGCCTCATCTTTTACCCTTCTGAATACCAAAACCTGTCGCCGGGTTTGAAAGGCAAGTTATCTTTTAAAAAAATACCCCAAATTACTACTTTGAACTTCACGTGACTTTTCCATAAACAAGAAAGTATAAAAAACAGAAAGAATTGTCTGATTTTCAGCATTCAGGTGATCCTAGAACTATGTGTGATGTTCCGTTCCTTTGGGAAAACTAACAAAATTTAAGTTAAAAATCAGAACATTTCATCTAAATCACTTTATTCTACATGTCTCATTTTTTCAAAAATGCACCAGACTCTGTAAAAAAACACCTAACTTTTGTGCACCTAAGTGCTACTGAGAAACCACGGTTCCCCTAGATTTGACCTTCATTCACTTGACACAAATTCTGAAGCTTCTCAGCTGAACTGCAGGCAGTGTTTCCACAGAGCAGAGAAGATATGACAAGAGAGGAAAATAAAAACCTACTGGATCGATAAAATAAATGCAGCATGGCTCAGAAACAGTGAACAGAGGAGCAAGTTGTTGGAGATACATCCAGCATGGTGAAACATCTTTCTATACTGCAGAGTAGTGTGGGGAAAAAAAGCCTGTAGTGGCTGTAAACATGTAAATAGTCAAATATTTATAGAATGTAGAGGCAATATTTTTTCTTCCTAGTATTGGTTACACTTAAGGACACTTGAACATGTTGATTCCAGGTTTTTTCAATTATTTTAATGTAATAATCAAAGAAATTCAACCTGCGTCTTTCCTTTCTTGGCAGAGATTTTAACTGTATTATACAGGGAGAAACAAACATTTTTGAGTTCGCTGTACTTCTAATCATGGTTGCTCTGTTTCCATAGACATGCAGGACTTTGAAAAATGAGAAAACAGTGAGTAAAAATGTGACAGAAGCAAAAAAAAAAAACTGCCAGAAAGTGGAGTTCGGAGGGTTAAATGAGAGAAGTTCATACCAAGATAATAACCAATGGGGATCCAATTAAATACTGTAAACACACACACACAAAAGCAATCTCACACGCTAACAAGTCTCATTATATTTTTGTGTTTTTTTTGCTTTTTAGATCACTTCACAAACCCAAACCTTCACGAGACCATCAGCCCCAAAGCAGAAAGAAGCAGCAATGTGGAGTAAAACACATCTGACAGCTTCATCTATGCATCTATGGACATCTGATGTGTTTCTGCAGCTGTAATGATGCTGATAAGTTTGCGTCCAGGAAGCAGAATAACAGGGAGGACAGTAGCAGCCTTTTCCTGATTACATTCAATGAGAAGCAGACGTCCTGAGGGTATAACGTTCACATGCATGACTGTAAACGGGCTGATTAAAGGGTTTAACTGTGTCCATTTGCTGTTGCCGAGCGGATGTACTGGACTCATTAATCTCATTTCTGCTCAGCTGCATGGATTAAAGCTGCTGTCGGCAGATATCTGACAATATATTCTGCTCTTCTATGTTGTGAGCCCTGTTTACTAAATGGAAATATCCTTCAAAAGCACAAATATTGGAAAGCCAGAAGTCAACATGTAGTTGGAGCTTCACCTGTGATTAAAGGTCCTCTATTAAACCCAATAACATCCCCACAAATGCACTAATCGTGGACTCTAACCCAATCCAATTAAGTAGGACATGTGTGAGTTCTCCAGTCAGATCCACCCCTCTGGTTTCAAAAAAGAAAGATGGTGACAGATTTAATTTGTTTTTTTTAACCTTCTCGTAAAACAGATCTTAAGTTTGCATTCTTTCTAACAGCCAGCAGGGGGCGACTCTTCTGAAGTCTGATTGTTTAAAAGCCTATGAGAAAATTAACCTACTTCTCAATTGATTTATTACCTCAGCAAACATTTTTCTAATGAGTTCATTGTCTCAATACCCAGTTGCAAGACTTATTAAATACAGCACGATGTTGATTTAGTAAATTATGGTCTAATTCAGAGGAAAATAGACGATAAAGCAGGGCATGTGTGAGCTCTCAAGTCAGATATATGCCTCTGTTATTAGGTTTGGTTTCAAAAAAGCAAGATAGTGACAGATATATTTTGGTTTTTTTTAACCTTTTTGTAAAACTGAGATCTTAAGCCTGCATTCTTTCTAACAGCCAGCAGGGGGCAACTAATCTGGTTGCAGAAACAAGTCTGATTGTATAGAAATCTGAGAAAATTACTACTTCTCACTTGATTTATTATCGCAGTAAACATTTTTCTATTGAGTTCATGTTCGCAACACCTAGTTTTAAGACTTTTTAAAAACAGTAATATGTTAATTTGGTAAATTATGGTCACATCTCAAAGAAAATAGACAATAAAGTAGTGGATGTGCATAGTTACCCAGTTAGATTCACCCTTCTCTTCAAAAGTGCAAGATAGAAACAGCCAAATGATATTAAAACATTGACTAAACTCAGAGCAAAGACTCCTACAAACAGGTGGAAGCGACAAACTAAACTTCAGCTGGATTACATTCAGTATGTCTTTTCCTTACATAATAATGAAAATTTTCAGTGCCACAGTCACACATTAGAGGAAAGATTTCACTAATGACTCCTTTATTTATTTTGGAAAACATTAGGTGCCTGAACATTCAAATGTGCTTGTTGCTGCTGCTTTATGAGCTGTCTGCACGCAGGATGTAAACAGAGCTGTTAGCGAGTGGTTAGCTTCGTTTGTTTGTGTCGGTAACTCGATCCTGATTGCGCTGCATTAAGGTGTGGTGTTTGGAGATTATACGCCCAATTATTGTCCTCAGCTCGCATTCAAGACTGTGTGATCGGAGTATTAATTGTGACAACATGACCACAAAAATGAATGAAACTTCTTATTCCTATTCTGTCCTTTATGACGCTTTGATCCATTGTGATTAGAATAAGAGCTGCAGTTTTATCTGCGCTGAGAACAGGATGATCAAATGATTTCAGTGTTGACATGAGAGTCCATCGATTAAAATCTGACATGGCTTCAGTCTGCTGGTTTTGTTGTTTCTGTCTCTTTCACAGACAGACACACACACACACACACACACACACACACTGTTGTCGTCATGCCGTGATGCACCTGCTTTGACTGAGTCCAGGTAACACCCAACCAGCTGACATAAAGGCAGAGGACCAACACACCTGTTCTCACATTGACTGCTTTATCTGCCACTGAGAAGACACCAGAGTCTGTAAGTATGAACTTATTTACACATAAATCAGTATTTTTTGTTATATTCCAGTCCTTCATTGGTGATATTATGGAATTTTTGTCCACAAATCTAGAATATTTGTGGGTTTTGTAGGTTTTTGCAGTTGGTTTTATGCTATTTTCATGATACAACCAGCGAATGAACAACTTTGCACTAAAATCCCGTCTTTCAAATCAACTTTACAAGAGAATATATAACATTTTGGCACAAAGCGGTGTTAAATTCTTTGTCATTTCTGGTGCACTATTAGGAAATAATAAAAGTTTGCATCAACTTTCTAAGATATAAGACGACTTTTAATGAAATTATTTTCAAACAACATGCTATACTGAGTGAAAGGAATTAGCTTGTCCTCTGCAATCAAAGGTATTTGTAATTACTTAATGATTGCTGGCATAAACAGGTTTTTCCAACTGTTTTTTGACATTTTTAAAAGTTTTTTTTATTTGTTATGCACTTAATTACCTTAAATATGAACTCAAATTCTAAAAGTTAAGTTGTTCCAGCGATCAGAAGAACAAAAATTAAGTTATCAAGTCAATTTAATTAAGTTTACTCAACTTTACCTTAGTTTTAAATGAACTTATATAGAAATCTCTGTTTATGCAACTTTATTATGTCAGTCCAACCCTTTAAAATAGTGTTTGCAACTTAAATATTTTATCTAAATCAGTAAACTATTTAATCTCTTGCAACCACACATTTAACTAAGTGGTGAACGTTGGTGAAATAAGTGTATAGTCACTGGATTTATTTGAATGGGAAGTCAAAGCACTGCACAGCAAACAAACTGACTGAAAGCAGAAACACCAACATGCAAATGAGAGGAGATGAAAGATATAAAAAAAGGTAGTGTAGGAAGAGGACAGTACATCTGCAGTACATCGTGTTCGTTACAAACCTGTTTTTCACCGCATGAGTCCCGCAGGATGGATGGTTACCGAGCAAAGCGGGATCACAAAACCTCCGAGGACGAAGTTTGTCAGAAAACTGGAGGTGGTTCACATGGAGACGGGTTCCATAGCAACTACAGATAAAAAAAAAAAATAAAAAAGGATTTACATCATGGGGGAAAGAAATCCAGAGAGAATTTGCATGATTAAAATAGATGTTAATGAGGGATTTTAACATCATAAAAGGATGAATTGTCATTTACAAGGAACATCTTTTACAGTTTGGACTTGTTTTCTTATTGTTAATGGATAAATTAATGCATTTTTTTTCTCATTTTACTGCTATACTATTACTGTAGAATAAGAAAAACCTACAGTTTTTACAGCTTAGCGCACACATTTACATGTTAGTTAAGCCAAAATTACATTCATACCCATTGCAAACTTTGATTTATAGTGATTTTTTTTAGGTTTCTTCTGGCTGGAATTGATTGACATTAATGATCATTTTTAATTTGATTTTGATGGTATTTTACTTTTTTTTTAAATTGAAAGAGTTTGAATAATTTAGGATGTAAATAAAACAGAAATATGAATAATTAATATCTATAACACTATGTCTTACTGTCTTTTATAACTTCTTTATGTCATTTCCAGCCAGAAGAAACCTGCTGGTCAATAAAAATCACTATAAATTAGGAGAAATTTAGGAGAATTGCAAGAATAAAAGCCTTTATTTGCATCCAGTCCCCCAGAATCAAACTGTTTTGTGCTTTAACCTTCTAGTTGCGTAACAATCCTTTCAGCTGCTCACTTTATGTGTTATGTATTCAATAATGTCTTCATAGACCTGTCTCATGTCCAGCTGCTATTACATGTGCAGTAAGAGAAGAATTTATTACCTTTTGATGGTGATTCGTCTCTTTTTAAAGGCTCGGAATGAAAACCTGTGTCAGTTATAATATGTGTTGGTGTTAATACTCTTTCTGTTGTCATATTCAGGCACATGGCTCCTAAAGGAGGAACATATTTCTTACTGCTCGTCATCGTCTGTGCAGCTTTGGGTAAGCAGCAAAAACATCACATGAATAATGCTGCGTTGCCTAGTAAGAGTCTTACTGCCTCCCCCATTTAACCTCACCCCGACTGGTCGAGGCAGATGTTTACTTTCAACTACAACTACATGAAACCAGGAACATCTGCAGGAAATGTTAGAGGTGGCACGGGAAAGCCAAAACTCCAATTTAGAATACAAAATGACAAAATCAGATGTTGATATACTTCAGTGTCTCATTTTACCCTTAGATGCATAAGTGGGTCAAAAATGACCCGGTGAGGTGATGAAAAGTTTAGCTAGTCCTCAAAAAACATGTTTTCTATATCAATTCCATGTCAATTTTTAAGTTCCCTTTTATACTTTTAAAGAAACTCTAATATTTGTATCACTACCCCAAGCTCTTTTTCACTGATATTATCATACAAGAGGTGACGCACAAACTTTGAGGGTCGGAGAGCAACGAAAGTTGTTGGTGTTCTTCTAATGCTTTATTTTTTAAATTGTTAAGTCTTTCCAAATTTGGGGATTTTTTAAAAATAAAACTTTTCAAGGAAATTTTTAAGGAACTTTTAGAATTTTTTTCCTGAAGATTTTACAAATTTTTATAAATTTGGGGGATTTTTTTTGCTGAATTTTTGGATTTTTTTTCAGACAAGGAAACAATATTTTTTGGTGTCGGTAAATGAAGACAACAGGAGGGTTAAGTGGACTAACAGAGAATGAGCTCTGTTTAATGTATACATATTATTAATTATTCCTGTTTCTGCTCAGCTATGAGGCCAGATGGGATGCCTGGAAGTAAAGGTCTTTTCAAGGCCGTTACCAAAAAACTGGTATGTAAATTCCTGACTTTTTAACTATTTTTCCTCTGTTGTTCAACCACAATATTTAGTCACAATCACACTGAGATTATAAAATGGACGGCAACTAAAATTATATTTATTTGTGGTGGCTTTACTGGAAATCACAACTTGTTGTTTTATTGTCAAAGAGGGCGAATGACCTGAAAAATCTGACCTAAAATCATGCAGGAAAACAACGTGGCGCCACTGATTGTTACATCCTGAACAACATTTGTTTGTCATTTCTGTGTCATTGTCCTTTTTACGGAAATTGGATATTTGCATAAAAGTCATTAAAGTAATCTCACAGGAACCTCAACAAATATTTACAAGCATCATATTCATACTTATATTTTGACTTATTATCAATTTTTGTTGGACCTAAAAATGGAAATGACCTAAACAAAAGAAATATAGGCAGTAAGACATTATTTTAGAGATGTTAATGATGAATTTTAACATTATAAAAGGATGAATTTCCATTTAAAAGGGACATGTTTTACAGTTATGACTTGTTTTCTTATGGTTAATGTGGAAATTAATGCACTTTGTCTTATTTTACTGCTATACTATTACTGTAAAATAACAAAAATCAACAGTTAAAACTGCTAAAAAAAAGTTTTATAACTTATAACACACTTTTACATATTAGTTAAGCCAAAATTATATTCATACCCATTGCAAATTTTAATTTATAATTAATTTTTAGGGTTCTCCTGGCTGGAATTGACATAAAAATGACAAAATTTATTTTACTTTTTTAAAAAAATTTTAAATTGAAAGACAATGAATAATTTAGTACATTTTTTTTTACACAAATAAGCAAATAAAACATAGAAATATTCATATTTAACATCTATGACACAATGTCTTACTGTCTTTTATCACTTCTTTATGTCATTTCCAGCCAGAAGAAACCTGCTGGTCAATAAAAATCACTATAAATTAGGAGAAATGTAGGAGAATTGTAAAAATAAAAGCCTTTATTTTCATCCAGTCCCACAGAATGAAACAGTTTTGTTCTTCTAGTTGCATAACTGGCCTTTCAGCTGCTCGCTTTGTGTTCTATGTATTTAATAATGTTTTCACAGACCTGCATCATGTACAGCTGCTATTATACATGCAGTAAAAAAGCTATTATCTTACCTTAAACTTTTGATGGTAATGCGTCTCTTTTTTTTTCTTCAGATGATGAACTGCAAGAACAAAGGTGAGAAATTCAATCGTTCTGCTCTTCCGTTGCTCCATTAATTCACTGTGTAAATATGAGCAGTGATTGTGTGAATGAGGCAGTGAATGCACCATGTCCTGTGTAATATGAATCAGAACAAATACATGGATGGCTGCGTTGTGTTTTCATTGTGCTGCATATAAATGTGGAGGTTTGTTGTTACAGGAGTCCCAGCGCCTGACACGAAACTGTTGAATGAAATCTTCAAAAACAGGTAATTCTGCATCTGCTTTGGGTTTTGTTCATTTTTAAAAGGTTTGAGAACAAGCTGTAGTCCGTGCAGTAAAATAAAACTGAGGACTGTGATTTCTTCTAATCTTTTTTTCTCTATGACATGAGTCCAAATGATTCATAGCAGTGGCAAACCTTGATTTATTGTGAATTTTCAATTTTTTTTCTGGCTGGAAATGACATAAAGAAGTGACAAAAGACAGTAAAACATTCTGTCAGAGGAACTAATTATGAATTTTACCTATTTCCATGCATTTTTATGAAAAAAGTCAATTAGAAACTTGAGAAATAAGAAGCTCCTGTAATTAGTAGACATGCAAAACTTTTTTGCTTTCCTTAATTATTGAAGGACAACATAAATCAACAAGCAAAAAGTAAAAAAATTGTATTTCCTTTACCTACCAGTTTTAATTTCCTCTTTACTTTCTTTCCCAGTGATGCACCAAACGAGGACATGAACTCGGACCAGCACAAGATCCTTAAATCCATTTTTCTTCGTGTCCTGGATTCAGTAACTGGAGGCAGAAACACAAACGAAGGCCCACCTCGTCCACCGCCAGCTGATGTAGAAAAAATGGTGCAAATACACAGAAACACAATCATCCACGCATGTAGTACACACACCTTCACCAGCAGTATAACAAATTAAAACTTTTGTACATCCTGGCAGCAGATTAGTCACTGATTATGTGGAGCATTAAATTATCATAGCAGTCAAATGTTAAAAGTTTTAAAAATTCTCAATATTGCATTATTTCTAAGTTGAACTGCAGAGTAGATCTTCTTATAGACAATGAAAAACAAATACTTTAGAAAGATTGTATTAAAAGTTCAGGCCCCAAACTAGAAACTCAGTGCAACAAAAGTAAATCCAGCTAGTCAACTGCATTGACGAGGTTATAAAATGACTTGTGAACAGCATAACTTTGTCAGTTTTGGACCTCTGGACTGTGTCTATGTCTGCATCATGGCTCCACGTCGGAAAAAAATTGCCAGAAGAACTGAAAAATCAGATTGTGGGACTTCAAAAAGATCGATACAGAAAGATCAACTAAAAATCACTAGAAACAGGGTATTTTAGAGAGAAACATAGAGCAGAGTTCATAGTGTGTAGCCTGTATTGTAAATATGATAAAATAAATCCAAACAGTTAGTTTTCAATTTGACATAGGAAGAAATATTTACTGTTCAACTTAGAAGTGATGCAATTCTAAACATTTGACATTTACATGATATTGCACAAGGGTTTACTCACCTCTTTTACACACTGTTTTAAACGTGTCTCTTCTTTCTGTCTCTTATTAGGACAAGATGTGGATTTTCAAAAACCTGCCACTGCTGGCTAAACGGATGAGGGACTCCTCTGTCAGTACTCAAACAAAATAAACTGATGAAAGCAGCTCACCATCAGTCTAATCATACCTTTATTTTCATTCTCCAGGACCCTTCTATCTGCTACCCGAGGGCGTTCGTGGCCCCAGCTGCCTGGCTGGTTTTGACCACTCAGGGTGAAAACATCGACGCAGATGACTACGATGCAGTCAAGTGGGCTGCCGCTCCGATCTTTGAGCAGAGAGAAGTGGAACTTCCTCCCAATGTGAGCGGCGAAAAAATGAAAAAGATGTGAGTATGCAGCTCTTCCAGCTTGTCCCCAGGTCACCGTTGGATGGTGGATGTTTGTAAATCGACAGGTAATGACGAACTGGAACTACTGGCTCTGAAATCATCAGTACAAATCATAGAATCTTGAAGATAGAATCTTCAATTCAGCATCACCTATTATAGCTTAGAAGGCTGTTTATGTTGCTAAAGGTTGTAGAAAATCTGAAATAAACAAATATCGTCCAATTGCAAAACTATGCTTGAATTGTATTCAGACAAATTGCACCATTCTTAGTGATTTCTTTGTCTCCTTGTAAATTCCTACACTTTCCAGCATTGTTAATGTATCTTAGGAACTTTTCTTGACACTGTAAACCCTCGTTTGTTTCCAGGATGAATATGCTCCGGGAGGTTTATGGGTCCATGTCCGAGGATCAGAAGACTCAGGTGCTAAACTGGGAAAAAGAGCAGATTGCCGGGAACTACTTCAACTGTACCCTGAAGCCACCATCGAAGCCAAGATCAAGTAAGAAGCTAGTTCAGAATATCAAGTCAGAAGCTGCTTTCTACACTAAAACCTGGTCTCTTTCTTACACGCGGTCATGTTTGCTTTATAACTTCACTGACTTTTAAACTTTAAACTTCGTCCTCACTCAAAGTTTTCATCTTTAACATTATGGGGACTTGGGTTGAACGGTTGTGGCTCTGTAAAGTGTGAAAATCTAAACTAAATTCAAACAAACAAAGAGAAATGGCAAATACACACAAATAAAAATGTGTAAAAATCTGTAAGAATCTGGCAGCAAAGGTACCAGAAAAAATATGTTACGATAATGTTGCAAAACTGTAAAACAACAAAAATGCCTGTAAACATCTGTAGAATAATTATGTTTTTTTTGGTGATTTAAATACAAAAACATTGTAATTTTGCATAACAAATAGTGAAAGGATGAAATATTATTTGTGAAAATATAGATTTTTCATGTAAACATTATATACAATTTTGGTTGTTTTACTTTTTTAAACATTCAATATGTAAATTAATACATAAATTGTTTAAAAACTTTTATTTAAATTTAAACAGAGTATTACGGTGTAATTTTGAGTGTAAAAGAATTTATTACTATTTGTAAAACTACAGATTGTTGATATGAACATTATATGCAATTTTGGACTGTTTTTGTGTTTGTTTAACTGTTAAACCTCTTTTTTTCTATAAATTTACTAGATATCATGTATAATTTAACAAAATAGGAAAAAAAAGTAAAATAATGGCTAAAAAAAATATATATATATATTTTTTAGCCCTTAATATACTTTATAAAATGATGACAAGTATATGTAAAATAATTTTGTTTAAATAGCATAATTTTTTTATTTTACATTCAACCTTATAAGAGGCTAAATTACAATTTTAAAAATTACAGATTTCTTATATGGGCATTATTTACAAATTTGACCTATTTTCTTATGATTAACATGTAAATTAATGTCTTTCATCTGATTTTACTGCTGCATTATTACTGTTAAAAAAAGAGCTAAAACCTGCTAAAAAACAAACACATTTACTTGCTATATTATGGACAGATAAGCCCCAAATTATATTTATGCAGATGGGAAATTTAAATTTATAGTGAATTTTTATTCAACAAATTGATTTCTTCTGCCTGGAAATTACATAAAAAATGACAAAATTCAGTAAGAAATAATGAGAATTTTTAAAATAATTTTTTTATGTTATTTAAATTTTTAGTTTAATTTTGGACAAGACATTTTTATTTAAAATACGCAATAATTTGTTTAAAAAATCTTTTTCAAATCATTATTATCTCTAACACATTGTTTTACTGTCTTTTCCAGCCAGAAGATTTGCACTGGTTGAATAAAAATTCACTATAAATCTAAATTTGTCACGACTATGACTATGTTGAGCACCACACATACAGGATTTACTGTAACTTACTGAGGAGCTGCACAATAAACACCAAGATAATTTACACTAAATATAAGAGGCTGCTTTGTTTTCTGCCTCATTTCTGTTGTGTTTTTATGTGAATGTGAATTATTTTGCAGCACCGATCAGTCAGTGCAAACCTTCACTGCAGTGGTTGGATTCTGATGCGATGAACATGATGGGGCCTTTCCTTTCCAACTTACGACCAGCTGATGTTGATTCCTCTCCCAAGGAAATGGTGAGACAAAATGAAGGATGAAAAGTCGATTAGGCTCAGAATAGTAAACTTGAATCTTTGACCCTCTCGGGTTCCTTCACTTTCTCTTCCAGATGTGCCAGTTTTTCCGCTCATCCCGTTTTAACTCCACCATGGACAAAGCAACCATGAAGCGCAGCCTCATCAAGAAGTTTCTCGGAAAATTTAAGGAGTGCTTCAAGGGAGAAGACTCACTAAAGCACATGGACAAGTGTGTATTCAAGCATGAGTGTCTGTCCTGTAGTGCATTAAAGCTAAGCAAATTAGACCTTTGGTAGATACGGATCTGAACTTATTTTCAAAATGAATAACATTTTTTTCAGATTTCCATATCATGTAGTTTTGTAACAAAACAGAAAAGTGTGTTTGAGCATGTTTTTGTGGTTTGAATGGTTTAAAATGTCACAGCATTGCATTCTTCGGTTTTTTAAAGAGGGAAAGCCTCAAGAAAAAGAGAGTTTTATTATGGTTATGAATTTTAATTGATTTCAACGTTGCATCACCTCACAGTAATTGCATTACTTCTAAGTTGAACAATTGGTATTTGCTCTTGAAAAATTGATAATGACTGGGAATCATCTTGTCAGCCAGTATTCTGGTTTATCCACAGATATTCATCTATAAATGTCATCTCTCATGCAGCTCCATATCATCATACTTCCACCTCCATGCTTCACTGCCAGGACTATGCATCCACTGTGGTAGTCCTGGTCAGGTTCACACCAAACATGTTGAGGATGTTTGGTTTGAACTTGGTCAGGACTACCACAGTGAATGCATAGTCCTGACAGTGAAGCATGGAGGTGGATATAGTCCATTAGAATGCTCTACAACAAATTCATCTTGGCCTCATCTGATCAAAGAATAGTCTCCCAATATTCATCAATTTTTTAAATTTTCTTCTTCTCCATAAAGGTTAATGTTCTGAAGTGTTCTTCACACTGTCTGAGCTTCCCAGAAACTCTGATTTCCATTGATAAGCCCTGTACCAAGTCTGTAGCAGCTGCTGTCTGTTTTTCATATTTGATTATGAAACTAGTTCACCGCCTGTGGAGTCATTTTAAGAGACGACCACTGCAGCCACGATTAGTGGTACTGTGGCTCCTATATACCTCCTGATTACCGCTGACACTGTGTTTCACTGATTTCTAGTTGCTCACTGATCTTTCTGTATCCTTTTCCATCTTTGTGAAGCCTCACAAGCAAAACTTTCACTTCCTCTGGCAATTCTTGTCCATGTGGAGCCATGATGCAGACATGGATAGCTTCAAAAATTTAAAAGTTCTGCTGTCCGCTCTTATTTTTAGAATCATGTTCATGCATTTAGGTTGACAGGAAATCACAGGTGGACTCAGTTTAGTTTCAGTGATCACTGGTGGATTTACTTTTCAATCAGATTTTTTTATTTCCTCTATTGAATTCTTTTCTATATGGCACCATGATGCAGACATGCAGATAGATATCGCTCATAGGTCCAAAACAGAGAAAGCTCTGCTGCTCACAGTTCATTTCATAACCATGTTCATGCAGTTAGACTGATTGGAAGCTTTTCTCACTTGTGTCAGTTGTGCTAAGTTTCTGCTTTGGGGCCTGTATTGTCAATGCACTCCTTCTAAAGTATTTCTTTTGATTGCTTACAAGCAGAAACACTTCATTGTTCAACTTAGAAATAATGCAGCTGTTGTAATGTGATATCATTTTGAAAATTTTGACAACTATGCTATGTTATACAGGGGTTTTCTGTTGTATGCAAATGTGCATGTGTGATATTAAAGAACCCTAAGAAAATTTAGAAGATCAATCACTCAGTGGTTGCTGTTGACCATCCACAGGCTCGGCCCGCTGGCTTGTTATTTTTATGACGTTCAAAATTTGACCATCGAAGACTCCAGGAAAGCTCTTGTTCAGCTTGAAAAATGTGACAACCCCCAAATCAAAAAGGTACCTTTTACTCACACATACTCACCCAAACCTTCCCCCAGCGAGGAAAGTAACATATTTCACTAATATCAGTCATTTCTTTATTGCTCTTTGTGTTCTGTCCTGCCTCCAGGTGAAGAAGCGGCTTGTCAACTTTCTGATGTCAAATTCCACCATTGCTCAATCTCGGCCCGACTTCCTCAACAAGAGTATTACACTGTTGTCGACCAAGCAATTGTCTACAATCCCAACCGAAAAACTCACGGAAGTTGTGAAGAAACTGGGACGCACCGTAAAATGGACGCGGAAGCAGATGCGCATTCTGGTCAAGAAACAGATGGACGGGAAGAAGGTGAGACAACAACTGGTATCTGATCGCTTTAACATTGTTTGATGCTGATTTTATTCTGCTTTCCCTCAGTGCAAAGACTTATCGACTGAGGACCTGAAAGCCCTTAAGCCAATTGCAGAAGGTTTGCCACGCTGTGTACTCAAGAAAATGAAAGCCAAGGACATCCTGGATGACACGGCGGGTCTGAAGAATGCCACCCAACGAATGAAGAAGGGAAAGCTGAAGGCCATGCTGGAGGGGGTGAGTAAGGATTGATTAAGACCAACGACTGAAAGCTGCTGTATCTTGGAAAAGACTGAAGGACAGCAAGATTGATATAAAAATCCAGACAGAACAACACACAGGTTGATCTCAAATGCCATTCATTTATACAATAATTTTAGAAGAATTCAATGGTTCCCTGTAGATGGAAAACATGACTGTCTCCGATCTGGTGAAGAAGTTGCCCGGCGTTTTGCTTCGCCTCATTTCTCTCAACAAGCTGAAAAATGCAGACGACGACTCTCTGGACAAAGTGGACAATGAAGGCTGGAATAAGGCACAGGTAACATCAATACCTCCAACATATCAGCGCTGTTGTTTCATTTACTGTTAACATTATATTATCACTTAGATGATTTTACTTACAAAGTGGTGTCATGTTTACTTCTTTGTTGTCTTTTGCATAGGCAGCATATCTGGTGAAGAAGATGCCTGCGCGAAATTTAGGTGAGATGTACAGTTGAGGACAAAATCCAAAATCCTTTCTGTCAAATCAAGTTAAGTCACTGTTACTTACACAGCACATTTAAAACAACAGCCACTGCGCTAAAGTCCTTTCCGAACAGACAAACCAGATTAACATTAACAAGTTTAATCATTTCAAGGTTAAAATTCCACTTCATTACTCTGCCGCATTCCTTGGCAGAGTTATGCGAGTTTGTCTGTTAGAAACATTACTCAAAAACGGAATAACAAATTTGGATGAAATTTTCAGGGAAGGTCAGAAATGACAAAAGGACGAAGTGATTAGATTTTGGCAGTGATGCGACTTATAGTCTGGATTGACAGATTTGTTAAAGATTTCATAAAAAAATATACATTATATATTTTCCTATATATGGAAACATACGGCCCACCCTGTATATTAAATGGCCACATTCTATGGTGCCGTGATTTCTGATCATTAATAACTAATAAACAAATGCTGTATTTCTGACAGTGCCATAAGGGGGAATGAACAGCCTTGGCAGGGTACTGCACTCTGAGTGCTTTTCTAGTTTTATATTGTGTTAATTCACACCATTACTTTAAATATTATGGCAAAAACCCTACAAAATTATCTATGCTACAAATGATTGACCAACTTCAAGGTCAAAGTTAAGAACCTACAGTACTTGCATACTCTACTACAAAGTTAGATATGGAAAACCCAACAAATCCAAAGATTGAGTAAGCATGCTGGTGACAGTGATAAGGCTTAAATACTTTGAGTTTCAACATATCATTTCAAATCTGCCACAAATCACTTGGACTAACGCTTAAAATATTCTTTGCCGAGACAGGAAGATGCGTTCTCTCATTCAAGGAATAACCTGTAAGATTATTGACGAAGTTGCTGACCGTGAGGTACAGGACATGGCTCAGGGCATAACAGAGAATCAAAAGTGGGTCTCCAAAGTTCAGGTACTCACACATGCAATGCAGACACACCGTTCTCTTTAAGTACAACATGTACACTGTTTGCAGTATAAGACATACTGTATGTTTTACAGGCCAAATGTGCTGCTCAAAAGTTATTTGCAAGTCTGGAGAAAGAGAGAAAAGACTATTTCAAAACCATCACCGAGGAGGAGCTGGATAGGATCGACACATTCTTACTTCTTCACCTCCCGTAAGCAAACAATGTGTTCTCTATCGCACTTCTTCATGTGTGTAAAACAAATGATAGAATCTGACAGCCCTCTGTTTTGTTTCTTCCAGACCTAATAAAGTGAAGGATCTGCCTGACTCCGTTTGTTCAGCCTTCATCGACAAGATGGAAATGGCCAACCTGAGCAAAGTGCCTTTTCGTTCCCCATCCCGTCCTGCACTCACAATGAGAGCTCTGCGCTGCCTGGCACAAGTACACATATACAAATACACACTGTAGCTACAGTCATGAACAAAAGCTAAATGGATGTGTAAAGAACATGTATATGATGGCAGTCTTGAGTTTCCAGTTACTCATGTGTCTTTATCACAAAATCAATCATGCATTTTGGTTCTTCATAGATTTATTATCGTCTTCTAATATGTCTTCTGGAAATATGACAAAATCTGCTGGGTTAGGAATATACAGCAACCTTAATTATCATTAAGGTTTTGATGATGTAGAAAGCTGTGTTAAAGTTGGTTTGTTTGGCATAGTCTTTTAACTTCTCATGAGTGATTGCCATTGACTACAGTTGCTGACTCCTCTGAGTCAATTTAAATAGAACCCATTGCTCCACTCATTAGACCCAAACACTACAGTGGGAAAGTCTGAGGAGCTCAGCAAAGATCTGAACAAGCAAATTGTTGACTTGTGTAAGTCAAGAAACTAACTTGCAGCCATTTCAAAGCAGCTTCAGATCCCCAAATCAGCTGTTTGTTTGTATAAAGTTCATGATCCAGTTGTTTTACTGCCACCAACAGGAAGAAAACACAAACTATCACCTGCTGCTGAGAGAACTGGGCAGGATGATCAAGAGTCAAACAAGAATAAGCAAAAAGCAGGTTTCAATGAATAATAAGCTGCTGGAACACAGTTATCAGTGTCCACACTGTTTTACATCAACATGAGCTGAGACGCTCCACGAAAAATGAAGTTCTTCCTCTAGAAGTAGAACCTTAAAGCGCCACTCAAGTTTGCTGCTGATCACATGGACAAAGAAAAGGTGTTCTGGAGGAAAGTTCTGTGGTCAGACGGAACAAAAACTGAGCAGAAATATGTTTGGAGGAGGGAAGGTGAGACCTTTAACCCCAAGAACATCAAACCTACCATCAAGTATGGTGGTGGCAGTATCATGGTCTGGGGCTGTTTTGCTGTCAGTGGATCTGGTGTTTTACACAAAGTAAATGGAATAATAAAGAAGGAGGATTACTTCCACATTCTTCAGGAAAACCTAAAATCATTAGCCAGAAGGTTGGGTCTCGGATGCAGATGGAGACTAAATCACTCTAGAATTAAAGTTTTATACTGGTCCTTAAAAAGGATCAACATAATCCCTGTTAAAAACATGTAGACCATGATAAAGAGATATGTTTGTGTTAGAAAAACAACAAATTTAGTTGAACTGCACCAATTCTGTCCAGAAGAGTCAAAGATAAACCAGAAGCTTATGGATGTCTACCCAAAAGTGTCTATTTGAGGTGTAAAAGGACATTTAACAAAATGCGGGAATTGCTGTATGTATTTTTGATCCAGCAGTCTTGTCATATTTCCAGAAAATCTGTAATAAATCTACGAAAGAACCAAAATGCATGATTTTTTGTGACATATACATGGTCGTTACAAGTGAATGAAAATGTTTGTTCATGACGGTATTCTTACAGTCATATTAGTATCACATATTAGGTTGGTTCGTGCAGCAGTCTCAGATGTTTACTGTGTGTTTGCAGGGAAAAGATTTGTCCAAACTGACCGTTGCGAATGTTACTAAGCTCGGACCACTCTTATGTGAGCTGCCACCTTCCAAACTGGAACTCATGGCCCCTGACGTCCTCAACTTCAGCCTCATGGCCATGGCTTCCTGCGAACGCATCCCTCAACGCAACAGGAAGGAGCTAATGGAGTTGGTCGTCAAGACTTTTGGGTAAGACACACTTGCAGTGGTGGATGCTGGAGTTAATACAAAGAGAGAGAGAAACCACATGTGTCATTTCTCAGTTATTACATTATCGAACAATCCTGTGTGACATGCAGTTTCACTAGAAAAAAAATACAGAATTAATGCTAGAAATTGTAATATTTCATCAAAATCACTACTACACAAGACTATTTGGGGGGACATCAAACACCACACATCATCAAATTCACCATTTCCACCGTGAAGCATGGTGGCAGCATCATGATGTGAAGCATGGTGGTGGAAGCATTATGATGTGAAGCATGGTGGTGGCAGCATCATGATGTGAAGCATGGTGGTGGCAACATCATGATGTGGAGGTCGAGTCAGAGTCCAGACCTAAATCCAACTGAGAATTTGTGGCCATTGACTATGATTCAATAAAATCTGAAAACTTCCAAGGGGTTGAATACCTTTTATAGACACTGTATGTATTTGTAAAGGCAGCTGTTGTACATACTGAAAGGAAAACGAGTCTGATGTGTTTCTGATTGTTTGTAGGAAACCTCGTGATTGGTCGGCTGAGACCGTGGAGTCACTGCTTCCTCTCCTGGATGACGATGCCATAGCTGCTCTGCCCAACAAAGTTTGTCTCCTTTACATGAAACTCATAATATTCCACATCAATATATCAATGGATACTCATGTCTGAGAGGGAATTTACACTCCTGACTGCCATGATTCATGCATGTATGTGGGTTCTGTGTCTTTTTAATATTGTCCCCTTCCGTGTCTCTGGCAGACTGATGTGAAGGATGTGGTTTCTTTCATGACGTTGCGTTTGCCTGACATTCCGAAAGGCCTGAGAAAGAAATCATTTCAGCTCGCCACCAGCAGCACATCAAACGCAGCACGTAGAAAGAGAGCAGGTGAGGAAGAGACATCTAGTGTTTGTTTGTGTGGGAAAAAATGATTAGAGACGATTGTTTTGTACACTTCTGTGTATCAATTTCTCACTGTGTGTTTTAGCCAACAGTGTTCAGGAACCCACTGAGGCTTTGATTGAAGAACTGGGAATGAACAACATCTTCTGGACACCGGAACAGCTGGGCAAGATGTCAAAGGACACTTTCCTGGCTACCGTGGAAACACTCGGGGAGATTCCTGACTTCAGTGATAGGCAGCTGGCTGAGCTCAGCAAAAAAGCACAGGAGGTAGAGTGCAGAAACTGATCTGAGATATGATTCTGTAGCAGGCTTCATGCATTCATAAAAAGAGAACACATCAAATCTAATCTGGCAGAAACCATCTGGACTCATAACTATTTACGTGCTTGTGCAGGCGATGGGCCCGGTGTCACAGATGACTGAGGACAACATCATGGAGCTGGGTTGTATCATTCGGAATTTCTCCAACTCGGAGCTGGAGAAGCTTCCCCTGTCTCTGGACTCTGTGGAGGAACTCACCCAGTGTGACTGGACTGAATCACAGGTGAAGTATGAAACCAGCTTCACACGCTGGTGACACTGATCAGGCTCACGGCTCGACTCGTGTCTCCACAGATGGAGTCGGTGTGGAGGGCTGTTGCGAAATACGACAACCTGACAGCTCAGCAGCTGGACACCGCAGATATCGTCACTCTGGACCGCTTCATCTGCGGCCTGAACTCCGACGAGATCAAGCAGCTCAGCGTGGATGCCTTCATGTTTGTGCACCATAAACAACTAATTTATCATTTTGTCTATTCACGCTTCCTACTAGTCTCTCATAATCACATATTAATCCATGTTCTGTTAACCCTCTGAACCCGAAAACCCAAGGGCCAGTTTGAAACTTTCAAAAAAATTGGCAAAATGACTGATAATCTTAGATTTTCAACATTCCAATGGTTCTTGAAATTAGAAGAAAATCCACCAAATCTAAGCTTAAAATTGAGATGTTTCTTCCAATTAGCTTTTTTCCATGTGTCATCTCATTTTAAAATTCTCCAAAAATAAACCACTTGCACCAGATTCTGTAAAAGACAAAAAAATCTGTGTTCCTCGGTGCAACTGAAAAGCCATGGCTGACTCAGCTGTGACCTCCAGCCATGCGACAAAAATTCAGACTTTTTGGCTGAAAATAAAACATTATTGATCTATAACATAATGCAGCATGGCTAAAAAAACAGTAAACAGAGGAGCGAGTTGTTGGAAGATACATTCAGCATGGTGAAACATCTTTCAACAGCTGAAGAAACAGGTAAAAATGAGAATATTCATATTCGAAGTGACTCAGAATTTGACAAAAAAGAGAGAAACTTGCATAAAATGATTGAAAAATTGTCTGAAATGACCCAAAATGTGCAAAATGACTCATCCAATATGACTGAGAGGAAAATATAACCTACTGGATCAATAAAATAAATGTAGTATGGCTCAAAAACAGTGAACAGAGGAGCAAGTTGTTGGAAGATACATCCAGCATGGTGAAGCATCTTTCTACAGCTGATGTACAGAGTAGAGAGAAAAAGTCTGAAGAAACTAAAGTAAAAAGCTAAATAGTTAAATATCTATAGTATGTAGAGCCTCCATTTATTTGTGGGCACTTGGAAAGACTTTGTATATGTTTTTTAAAAATCTTTTGTAACATAAACAATCACGGAAATTTTTCTTTTATGATTTAAAGCAATGTAACTGTCATACAGCACAAAAGACATTTCTGAGTTCTCTCTCCTTGCTAGTAATTGTGCTGTTTTCATAGAGATGAGCCCACAGTGAGGAAAAATGAGACAGGAGCAAATAAATCCCCAGAAACTGCTGCTGGGGTTCAGAGTGTCTAAATAAAGTGAGATTCTTTCTTTGTCTCATGTGTTGGTGTGGTTTACAGGGACGCCGTGGGATCAATGGATGATGTCCGGTGCCCCTATACAGCTCTGGAGAAGTTCAAACCTCTTATTGTGCCTGCCAGAAGAGATCCAAGCACCTGGACAGAAGCAGACGTATCCGAATTAGGCAACTTCATGGGTAGGATTTTCTCTACTTGCTAATTAATCAAAGCCCATATTTGTGAAATGGCCTATAAACTGTTGTCTGGTGGAGAAACTATGCTTTAATAACTAATTGTCACCTGTCTATGTCCCTCAGCTGGGTTGAATAGAGAAGAGTTGGCTTCTTTGGATCCACCAGTCTTCTCGTTTTTCACTGAGACTTCTATTCCGCTCATTCCACCAAAAAATATGGCTGTAAGTGATGAAAAGAGCTTTTACTCAAGTGTTGACTGAACAGCACTTGACAGTACTTGGACATATTTATTTTTTATTGCTTCTTAACATTTAACCATGGATGCTCTTTTTATTTTTTGACAAGAATATACACAAAACACTGCACATCATCACCAACACACCACCCCCACTGTGAAGCATGGTGGCGGCAGCATCATGATGTCAAGCATGGTTACAGCAGCATCATGATGTGAAGCATGGTGGCAGCAGCATCATGACATGAAGCATGGTGGCGGCAGCGTCATGATGTGAAGCATGGTGGCGGCAGCATCATGACATGAAGCATGGTGGCGGTAGCATCATGATGTGAAGCATGGTGGCGGCAGCATCATGACATGAAGCATGGTGGCGACAGCATCATGATGTGAAGCATGGTGGCGGCAGCATCATGACATGAAGCATGGTGGCGGCAGCATCATGACATGAAGCATGGTGGCGGCAGCATCATGACGTGAAGCATGGTGGCGGTAGCATCATGATGTGAAGCATGGTGGCGGCAGCATCATGACGTGAAGCATGGTGGCGGTAGCATCATGATGTGAAGCATGGTGGCGGCAGCATCATGACATGAAGCATGGTGGCAGCAGCATCATGATGTGAAGCATGGTGGCGACAGCATCATGACATGAAGCATGGTGGCGGCAGCATCATGACATGAAGCATGGTGGCGACAGCATCATGATGTGAAGCATGGTGGCGGCAGCATCATGACATGAAGCATGGTGGTGACAGCATCATGATGTGAAGCATTGTGGCGGCAGCATCATGACATGAAGCATGGTGGTGGCAGCATCATGATGTGAAGCATTGTGGCAGCAGCATCATGATGTGAAATACTTATGCAATCATTTATTCATGTTTTTAGTTATTCGACATTACTTTGTAGAAATCTGTTAACACTTTGACATGAAAGACTCTTTAAATACATGATGCTCTTCCATTTTACAAAGTCTATCTCGAGATTTATTAACTGGAACCTTCTAAAATGAACTTTTTCATAATCCAAATGACACAGACCGTTCTAGGGCTCAAATATTCTTGCTGCACTTCCAGAGAACATATTTAGCAGTACAGGTACTAATGAGTACAGTACCAGGTACTAATTTGCAAGCAGGGCTTCAACGAAGTATTTTTACACCTGCCTATTATCATCTATACTTCAGTAAACACAACATTCCTCACTGTTTTCCCTCCAGAAACTCTCTGCTGCTCAGCTGGAGAGTCTTGGGCCCGACAACGCCGCCATGGTAACCGGCCAACAGCAAGCTGCCCTATCAGACAAACAACGAGACGCACTGGACAGGGCTGAAACTGGTTCTGACGAGGAACCGAGCAACACCACCGTCATGTCAGGTGAGAAGATACATCTGTAAATTATAGTTATAGTGAGTTTCAGGGCATTGTTTAGCTATGTGAGCTGCGTTTTACTGCTCCTATTAAAGCATTTTTTAGCAGTTTTCAGCCAAACCTAACCGCATATGACTCCCACAGCACCAAACAATAAATAACCGGTGAACATGGTCGAGCATTTGGCAGAGGAGCTGGTGGAGACCAAAAACGGAGCTACAACACAGAGAACGTTGAATTTATGTTCTCTGTATGTGAATATCCAAAAATATATACTTGATTAGACTGATGACAAGTTAATGTCAGTCTATATTGTTGGGTAATTTAAAGTTAGTTATTTTGCCATGGAACGCGGCGGAGTTATGAGACGATAGGCGTATGTTTGTCTGTCCGTCTGTCTGTTAGCGACATTACTCAAAACTGGACCAACGGATTTGGATGAAATTTTCAGTGAAGGTCAGAAATGACACAAGGCCAAAGTGATTAGATTTTGACAGTGATGCGGCTTATAGTCTGGATCCACTGATTTGTTTAAGATTTCTGTATCATTGTGAGATAGCAGCAAGGTGTCACTGTAACCATGACAACAAGTGAACACAATGTCAGCTGCCTGCTGATGATCACATGATTGTGATCCTACTACAAATCCACCACTGAGGACTTATCAGGACTTATCCATCAGAAATGATACAAGGAACAATTGATGAAATTGTGGGGGTGTTTCTGAGTCCCATCAATTCCTGCCACCTGCTACATATTTAGGTCACGCGTTTCGGTATCTGGACATAACGGACACATGCATAATGCATCATCTTTAAGTAACGATTTCATCCGTCAGAAATGATAGAATGACTGAACAGCCTTGGCATCTTGTTTAAGATGCAACTTTCAGTTTTTTCACATCTGGTGCAAATAATTTCTTTTTAGTTTATTTTAAAATTTAAAAAAAATGAGGAACAAAGTGTTTTTTAAAATGAAAATTCATAATTTTAAGTTTAGATTTTATTTCCTGATGGTGTCACACATAATTAGTTGGAAGATTTTCAAAAAGTCAAAAATATTACATGTCCTGCTTCTGCTCTGACAAATGGTGTTTGATTGCAAAGTTTAACTGGCAAAACTAACTGATTTGTCAGAACTTTATTGACGGTTCTGGAGCAAATACCTTCATAACTTGACATCACATTTTAAACCAAATGTTGAGCCCTGATTGATGCATAACAGCAACTGACACCTTTAACCATCTACTTTAGAAAAGTACAGATTTGATCATAAAAACGTACCATTTTAAACAGCCACACTTTGAAATTTCTTCGTATTCTGTCCCGTCCAGGAGCTCCATCGATGAGCATCGAGGGGATCTCGGCCTTCGTGAAACCCGCTCTGGTTCTCCTCATGGGCTTCCTGCTGCTGTGAGAACAGAGAAACATCACATCCAACTACAAAGCCTGCAGCAGCTTCAGCTAAACACACATTTACGGCATCGTTCCAATTAATCCTTATAGAACACTTGTGACAGCCTGCAATTATCCTATTTGTGGCGAAGAGACGTTTTGTATAGATGCATTGTCTAAGATAATTACTGTGTGATTGTAGGAGCGTGGGTACAGTGAATAACTTAATCAAATAAGCTATGTAAAGGCAATTTACTGCTCACTTTTTTGCAATATTCTGTCCGTTATATATTTATAAGAAAGTATATTTTACTAGAATCAAGAGAACTATGTAATGTTTGACAATAATGCTCTGTATGAGTTTGATATGCAGATATTTAATATGTACTGACAAACTGCAGGATGACCAACTCAATAAAAATTATAAATATACTTACATACTTACTGTCGGAATGGTATCTGGAGACAAAAAGCAAGTTAAACCCAGTGTGCCAGTTTTTATTAATATTTTCTTTATATAAACATTTGGTTAGAAACGGTTTTGTCAATGCAAAAACAGATAAATAGAAGCATTCTTGTTAAAGCACTAAATAAAATCCTGAGAAAGTAAACACACACACACACACAGGTCATTACTGACTGCAGCACATTAAAGACAGAAGTAGTTTTTACTAAACATTGCATAGATATTATTAGCTCTGTCTACAGGTACTGTTGATGTATCGCTGGCAGAAATACAGTATACAACAGAAGTAAATGTGCAATATCAACTAAATGTAAAATCAGACAGTACATCTTTCATTACGGAGGTTCAAATTTTTTATTTTTTTTTTCGGTACTTTTTAGGTCCATCTTTACTTTTGATGACTGATGTTCTAACTTTCTTACACTGGAATATTCCTTCTTCCAGCTATTTTGATTTATCCACAGATATTCATCTATAAATGTTGTCTCCCCAACATCTATTGCTTTCATGCAGCTGCATATCATCACACTTCCACCTCCGTGCTTCACTGTCAGGACTATGCATCCACTGTGGTAGTCCTGGTCAGGTTCACACCAAACATGCTGGACTCCATCTGAGTCCAACTAATTTATCTTCATGAATGTTCTCCCAACATTCATCAGGCTTCTGTTTTGTGCAGAGGAGACAGAAATGGCTTCTTTTCTTGGATGGCATCCACAGAGGTTGATGTTACAAATTCTCTTTCGCTCTGTCTGAGCAACACAGAAACTCTGATTTCCATTGGTAACTCCTGCACCAAGTCTGAAGCAGCTGCTGTCTGTTTACAGCTAGATTGTGAAAGCAGTTCACTGTCTGTGGAGTCATTTTAGGAGGACGACCACTGCAGCCATGATTAGTGCTACTATGGCTCCTTCTATACCCCCTGATTACTGCTGCTACTGTGTTTCCACTAATACTTAGTTGCTAACAGGTCTTCTTGTGTCCTTTTCCATCTTTGTTAAGTCTCACAATCAGATTTTGTAGTTCTTGTTAATTTTTTCCACGTGGAGCCATGATGCAGACATGCAGATCCAAAACCGAGGATGTTTTGCTGTTCACAGCTCATTTTAGAACCATGTTCATGCAGTTAGGCTGGTTGGAAATCACAGGTGGACTCAGTTTAGCTTCAACGATCAAATGTGTTCACTTTTTTGTTGCATTGAATTTCTACTTTGGGGCCTGAATTTTATTATAATCATTTTGATGTATTTGTTTTTGATTGTTCATAAGAGGAAATAGTAATAGTAGAAGTAATGCAGTCATCTAGAGGTAATAATTTTTGACATTTAAATGATATTGCACATGGAACATCTGATTATATATCTTTACTCAACTCTACAGAAGAAAGATTTTAAGTTTTTTTAGCAGTGTCAAACACTGAAGAAACACATTGTTTAGCGTACTCTTGTGTTCTTAAGAAAACATAAGGAACAGACAGTAAATACACCCTAATATTTTGTTTACAGTCATCTCATAAAGCCAGATTTTGACACACATATGCCTGCATAAAAAAAAAAAAAACAGCAAAAATCAGAATTATCATAAATCTCTTGCTCACTGAGATGGAATAAAGGTGATGTAAATACAGTACTTTCCATTTAAAAAGGTATTCATTTCAAAGGTTTTTGAAAGTTTCACCCCAATAAATATAGTGTGTCTAAAAGGTGCATTATTGCAGAACCATTTTCCAAAGCAGTCACAGTTTTTAGGTGTGATTTCAGAAGGGAGTTGTTGGTCCATGTTCATTTTAGCTCAACAGAAATATAAATGAAAGTTCCTGAGATTCTTGGATTATGAGTAACAGTCGACATTAACAGGATTTAAAGTCTGTCTTGACACTAATATGAATACACCACTACGTGCATTTACAGACCTGGCAGTGAAGATGCATGACGTGATTACACTTTTAAGTGGAGAATTAGATTGCAAAGCTGAGCCTACGGTAATAAAAAGGTTTCAGATGTCAGAGTAAGATTATTTAAATGGGAAATATAGGATTTTTAGTACATAATCACATCTTTTTGTTAGTATGATTTCATTGCAGCTTAGTGAGAAACCATTGTCTAGGCAAACACTAAAAGAAATTTAATGGGTGACCAATCAATAATTTCATTTTCACTACAAAATGCATTAAAGCCAACTGTTGGGTGTCAATATGAAATAAAAATATTGACATTACCACACTATCTATTATGTCAGAAGAACATTTAGAAGGTTTTAAAACAATGTAAACAGCCAAAAATACCTTAAAAAGTCCAACTACATTGGGTCGCAAGTCAAATCTATCTTGTTGGAATTCTAATTAGTTAAAAATGTAATTAAAGATACACTAAATTAGACTATTAACTCGGTTCAATGATGTTGCAGATATGTGTTATATGTGTCAGAAGCTACTGTGAGTGGCAGGTGGAGAAGGCTGGGTTTTCAGACATACTATAGTGCTGTAAAACTAGCTAAAAAAAAACCCCAACATTTTCAGCTAAAGTGACCCCAGAACAGGAGGCAAGTGCATTAGTCCATAGTCCAAGGTCCATTAGTGTGTCTAGGTGTAAAATACATTACAATACGGTGTCAATTTTAACCATGAATGAAGCTTTGGTTCTTGCGGATCCAATGGGAACCCTCATGAGCAGTAAATTCAGATTACTACTAGTCGCAATGATGTTGATATGTTTGATTTTAAACTTCAGATAACCCAATAAATGACACCTTATTTCACATTGGATGTATGAGTAAGACAGTAAAAGCTTAAAACGGTGCAAAAAGCATGAAGAAACTGTATTTTCCACGTATGTTCTTTATAAGGGCAGCTGCAGGACATAATAAAAGGCACAGGTGTGTCATTTGTAATGCAGCTTGGATCGCATGCTTTGGAAAATGGTCGGCAATAAGTTAAAACTTCTTTAAAAGTACCCGAGTCAACATTATACCCGAACCACTCGAGAAAGAGGGACTTTTCACTAAAACACCCGGACTACAGTTGAAGAATCTCCTCAGCAGAGTGAAAACATTGAAATCACAACAGGCGCATTCTGTTGCTGCTCATCCACATTCATTCAAACAGCTGTCACCATCACAGCAGGATTATTATTGCATCATTTTCAGTACTCTGCAGGCGCGTGGAAGTCAAGAAAGCAGCTCGAATCTCACCATTACGGAGCACAAATGCAGCTTCAGCTCCTGAGTGTAATAAGATTAAGGCTCGTCTGTGAGAATCATATTAGAATTTCCAGGATTAATCGATTAGTTTTCTACCGTTAAATAATCTGTCACTAGTTTGAAACGTCTAAATTCTCTGATTGCAGCTTTTTGAATGTGAATATTTGCATTTTTTTCCTCCATTATGACAGTAAGCTGAAAATCTTTGGGTTGTGGAGAATTAAAGATGTAATTTCACATAATTTTCGCACATTTTCTAGGCCAAACAAGTAATCGAATAACCGAGAAAATGATCAACAGACTCGTTAGCTGCAGCCCTAAATCACAGTGTATTCAATATCGATCAGAAATATTTGGTAAAATCAGTGCAGAGGTGCAAAATTCACAAGTTCAACGATAAAAAGGCACTTGGAAATATTCTTTTATCATCTCCACACACTGATTTTCCCTTTTTTTTTGGCCATCTCAGGTAGTTTTTCCTGCGTTCCGTGCGTTGATAAAAGCCATCCCGTGAGTTCTGAAGTGTGTGTTCAGATCTGACGCCTTCTCAAAGTGTTTCCCACACACCTTACAGGCCAGAGCTCCGTCCTCGTCGGGCTGGCCGGAGGGCGACGCCGGAGCCGAACCGTTCAGAGAGCTCCGGTCCTCGTGGTTCCTGCTTTTGCCGGGGGAGGGAGACGGCTGCGCGCCGAGGGCTTGCTGGGTGTCGCCGAAAGCCTCCTTGACTTTGTGGGTGATGAATCGATGGCGCGACAGGGAGGAGGTGGAGGTGAAACAGGCGCCGCACTGCAGACACTGCAGCCCGCCGCCCTCCGAACCCGACCGCCGGTGCTGGCCGATGTGCTCCAGGAAGGCGGCCTGGTCCTCGGTGGTGAAGCCGCAGGTGGCGCAGCGAGGCCCCAGCTCAGGGGGAGCGTCGGGCCGCGGCTTCTTCACCGGACTCGCGTTGTCCGCGGACTCTTCATCCTGATCGATATTCGCAGCTCCTCTCCGTCTCCGGCGAGCCACTGAACCGCTGTCCTGTTCTGAAGAGCTGTCAGCTTCATCTCCAGCTTCCTGTGACCAAGACAGTAATATTTCATGACAATAAGTCCTCGTGTTTGTTTTAAAGAATGCAGAATAAGTGGCTTACCGTCAGTGTGTCCTGGTTCACACAGTCCATGATGTGAGTCAGCAGAACGTGTCTCTCCAGCATCACTCTGCTGCTGAAGGTTTTCTCTCCGTCAGTGCAAAACCTACAAAAATACCACAAATGTTCACAGATTTACTCTCGTATGATTTAGTTATTGCAGGCATTTTAATCACTTCGACTTTACTTATAACACACTTTTCATACAAATTAAATGCAACCCAAAGTGCTTTACAGATGAAAGGAATAAAATGCAATAAAACTACACAAACAAGCCTCAACATCATTTTATAAAAGAAGAATCGAAGAAATGCTGTCTTAAATAATGCATGCAGACAATGAGGACCCCACCTGATGAGATGAAATTAAATAAGTTCAAATAAAGTGAACAGACAAAATTAAATATCAATTATTAAAATGCAGATAGACAAATAATTAGGTGAGAAGCAAAACGGAAGTCAAAATTTATAAAAATGAAGTAAGAAAATAATAAAAATCGAAGTAATAAATGATACATTGAATAGACGAAAATATGTAATTAAGTGAATAAATGGAAAAATCAATAAATAAAATTTGTTTCAAGAAGAGCAATAAATGTATCTTATTTATTTTCTTATTCTTATTTTTTTAGACACTTTAAACACTTAGACACTTCACACAAACACTTTTAGAAACTTTGCATTTTGTACTTTGTATTCTTTGTCATTTCTATTTTACCACTAACCTCTGTTTGTAATTATGTATACTCCACTAACCTTTGTTTATTGCCTTGTACTCTGGCAAAATACTTTCCTCCGAGATGAATAAAGCAGATCTTATTGTTGAATGTTTGGACAAACAGTGAAGTGTGGGAGGTACTCACTGGCACTGAAGGCCTCCATTCGCAGCTTTGTGTTTATCTCTGATGTGACGAGTCAGATTGGACGGAGTGGTGAAGGAGTTCTCACATTTGTTACAGGGAAACTTCTTCAGCTTCTACACAACAAAAACACACACACAGATTGTGTATGTATATATATATATATATATATATATATATATATATATATATAATAAAAAAAATGCATAGCAATATTTGACACAATAAGCAAAGTGTTTCAATTCAAATTAATGTTGGTTGATGAATCGATGAACAGACATATACATGAACTTCAACAATAAAAATGCATAATTTCTATTTATCTGCATTTTTTTTATCTGTCTACTATATTCACAGATTACTGCAAACTCAAAGTCTAAGGAGGCGCTCGAAGGAGGCGGTCGCACTTTTCCTCGCTCCGCAGCTATCTCTGTTCCTCCCTACCCTCATGTTTCCCTGCTTGCTGCATTTCTTCGTCTCGTCTCGTCTGTCTGACTGGAGCGATTGCTTGCCACTGGACCTTCGAAACACCGATCATGGAATTGATTAACTGGTCTCTCAACGCAATTGACAAGATTGTCGCCTGGGGGAAGTGGAAGGGGGTCATGTGCCTGGCACCCCTATCCGTGGAGGATGTGGAAGATGTTTATATATTCGGATTTATGATGACAGGCCTGCTGATAATTGGCTTGTTCACTGGCCTGAGCTTCTGGAAAATTATGAGGACCGCAGACAGAAACGACGTCCAAACTCTGCTGGTCTATGCAAACGATCGGATCACGGCTGCCGATGCTCGGTATGACGAACTCAATCGTAAGATGAACAATTTGCTTGGTGTGACTGTTGATTTGAGTCGCAGATTGGAAGCCATCAGGGTGAGAATCGCAGATGGGGTCTAAAATTGTTGAGAGCAGTAGGGGGAAGGTGAAATTTACTACTCTGTCCCACCCAAACAGAAGGAAACTGATTACATTCTGGCGCCCCTGGAACAATAACAAACTCCTCTGGAAGTTTCATGGCCAAGAGATAGCTCTCCTACACCCCCCCTACTTTCCCAAGGACACCTGTTGTCTTTTGGACTGGGCCAACCGAGGACGTCTCCATAGCAACCTGCTGTGTTATCGCTCCCACCCTCGCGAACTGAGACACCAGAGGCCTGGGATGGAAGAAGATGGGCTACACGCATACACACACATTCGGACTCATGAACTGAGGACTGAGCTAAACATTCGCACACACATTCCCATACCCCCACCTCCCCGCCTCCACAAGCTTTCCTCACTATGCAGGGGTCAGGTCCGTGTGCGGTAATTTGCTGCTGCACATCATCTGACTAACTGTGCGGTGCTCCCCGCTACACCTCCCCACATCCTTACCCCCAACTATCCTTGTTATTGTCATGCTTTGCCTGTTTGCGGGTTTGTTTTTTTAGGTTCCTTCTCAAATTGAATTTCCCAACATTGGAGGTTTCATTTGGTATAACGAGCCTTTTTTTTTTTCATTTACCCTCTGCCATCCCTACCCAGATCCCAACGTGTCCTTTTTCTTTTTTCCTCAAGAAAGGTGCGCGCAGCACTGCGCAGCAGCCGGAGCTGTCATTGGCAGGGCAGCTCAAATGAAATTTCGTTGTATATGAAAGTGTGCAATGACCAATAATAAAGATTGAATTATAGTGATTATATTTTAAGACTTTATGTAAACTCAAGCACTTTCAGTGTCTTGAAAAGTGGTCTATTATGGGATGGCTACACCCTTTGTCTATACTAGAACTATCGTAGCTAACGTTAGCTCAGGTGCTAACAGCATCACGTTTAGCACTGAGGTGATCAGGAAACTCGTTGCTGCACAATTTGCACACAACCAGGCTTTTATCCAAGCTGCCATCGGGAAGATTTTTAAAAGAAAACTTTACGCCCAACAAGTTCAATGAGTCTCATCATCCATCACCAAACTTTCTTGTGTGCTGACGTCACTCAGTGCGTCCTGTGTATCTTCTTCATGGCTGACAAACACGCTTTAGGTGCATTACCGCCACCTACTGGGCTGCAGTGTGCCAGAAAGTAGGGAACTGAGCTATTTTTTTTTTTAACACGTTTTTTCTGTAATTAATTGAAATGAATGCAATAAAGTCCCAGCCCTATTTGTACATCTTAGGCAGTACAAGAACGGCGGGTTTCCTCACTTTGCCGTGTTTCTCCCTCATATGATTAATGTAGTCATCCTGGTCTGTGTAACGCGTGTGACACGACAGACAGTTCCACGAGGACGGACGCTTTATCTTCTCCGTCTTCACTTTCTCGTCTTCGTGCGTCAACTCTTCTCCGTCTGAGCTCTCCGAAGGCCGAGAACTGGAGGAGGCGGGCGGAGATGAAGGCTCTTTTAGCGAAGAGGCTTTGTGGGTCTGAGAGGAGATGACAAGAAATGATAAAAATCAGGAAGAAGAGCTAATCGAGCCATGCTAGACATCAATAGAAGTGAAGTTATACCTTGAAATGGTCCAGTAGGGAACTCCTCTGAGAAAACAGCTTCGTGCACTCCGGGCATTTAAACACATGCACCTTCTGATTGGTCAAATGCGTGTCGAAGTGGGCGTACAGCAGAGGCTTCTGTGTGAAAACGGTGTCACACGTCACGCACTTATAGATCAACCTGTAAACGAAGGAAAACTGGGTCAGTTCACTGAGAGGAATCAATAGATGAGCGTACGTAGATACACATATATAGCATATATACATGGGCTGTCCCTGAGTGAGCGTCGGGTGCTGGGCAGATATGTGGCTCTGGATGCTGGGGGCAGATTTAAAAGCCATCGGACAGCTGGGGCACTTGTGGAACATGTCACAGTGAGCCTGCTGCATGTGAGACTTGACCGAGTTCAGGCCTCCAAACACCACCAGGCAGCTGGAACATCTGGAGAAAGAGAACGACAATGAAAAGAGATGGAAACCTGATTAGTGTAACGATATACATTCACTGAACTCCCAACAAAAATTCCCAAAATCACACTATCACAGCTACAAACTGTAAAAACAGGAATAATAGTTGGATTTTCAACTTTTCAGTGGCTATTAAATTAATTATGTGATTTAATCAATCGTCAGAATCATTTTATTCTATGTGTAACTTAAAATTTACCCAAAATAAACCATTTGCTCCAAACAAATTCAGTAAAAAACTAAAAATTCTGCAGCTCCTCAGCACAACCAAGATGTCATGTCTGCCTCAGCTCTGACCAGCAGTCATGTGAGAAACATTCAGAGTTTTTAGGTTGAACTGCAGGCAGTGTTTTCACAGAGCAGAGGGAAGACTGAGAGAAAAATCAAACCTATTGGATCAATAAAATAAATGCAGCATGGCTATAAAACAGTAAACAGAGGAGCAAGTTGTTGAAAGATATATTCAGCATCACTGTTAGTTTTAGTAACAAAAAATATGAGGAAAATGATTTACTGTAGATCCATTTTTCACAAACTAAAACTAAATTAAAAGTAAGATTTCAGGACATAAAACCTTTTTACCATGAAAACTAAACGATAATGCTGAAGATGGAATGATAAATTAAAGTCTGCTTCTTCTGCCACCCAAAACATCACTTTTTCAGTAGATTCATCAGCTGCTGTGCTGATAAGAAGCTCCTTAGATCCATTAACTACACACAAACACAAACAGACTCATGAACAAACCTATCTAGTATCTACATGAGAAGCAGCAAGAAAGCAGCTGAAACAAATGTTTGCAGTATTTCTTGACTAAAACTAATAAAAATCTAATTTAAATTTGAGTACAACTAATACACGTTAAAAGATTGAAACCAAATCAGAACAGTAGAACGTCTTTCTAGAATTTAAGGGCCGTGTAGTGTGAAAAAAAGCTGTTTGTAGAGGTTGCAAACATCCAAACAGTTAAATATCTACAGAATGTAACACGCGTGGACACTTGGAAAATGTTGCACATAATGATTCCAGTTTGTTTCTATTTTTGTAAAGCAAATAATCAAAGAAAGCTAACCTTTTTTGTTCATTTTTATGATGTTTTGCATTCTGACTGAGGAATACTGCACAGAAGACATGGCTGAGTTCTCTCTACTTCTAGCTATGGTTGTGCCGTTTCCACAGAGGTGCAGGACTTTATATTGCAGGGAAAGATGAGCCCACAGTGAGTAAAGTAACACCCTGAAACTGCTCCAGATTCGGTGGTTTTAACAATAGAATGACAATATCACACCTGTATCCAATGCGGCGGGAAAAGTGCAAACAGGTCTCCTCCAGATGTGTCCGAAACAGCGTCTGCTTGGCCGTTTCTCCACATTCTGGGCAGACGTGCGGCGAGCAGCTTTGGTGGATTCGCTGATGAGCTGCTAAACTGCAGCCGTTGGGCAGCAGCATGGGAGGAGAGCAGTCTGTGCACGGCTGCAGGACACAAGAAGCAAACAGAGGACGTCAGTTAGCTCGTCGTGACGGAGCAGAACTACATTTCTCACTCGCAGAAGACTTACAGTGCTGTGTGCTGCTCTGATCTCCTGGAAATGCTCAGCCACCTCTTCCTTGCTGTTGAACTGAGCCTGACACTCTGGACATTTAATACTCCCGCTGTGAGCTGCTTCTGATTTCTTGTTATGTAGTGTTGGCTTCGGCATGGCCTTGGCTGAAAAAAAAAAAAAAAGGACAAGAGATGAAGGAATCAAACAGGATTCTGCATAGAAATCACACCATAAAAACAAAAAAAAACGCTCTCTAACCAGGTGCCATGTGCTCCTGCTGGCTGACCATCTGCTCCACAGGTACGGGCTTCATGACCAGGTGTGAACACTGCATGATCAGGCCTCTCTCCTTGTGCTCTCTGGCGTGCAGAAGCAGGCTGCACTTGTTGAAGAAGGCCAGACGTTTGGCGCAGTGGTTGCAGGTCACCTCGATCCTCAGCGAGCGACGATCGTAGTGCTGCGCCAAGCTGTGCTCCAGGGCGAAGGCGTCGCCGCATTCCAGACAGCGGAAACCCTGAGGGTGTGGGGAGATGTGAAGTAGATGTACTAGTAGGGAAAATAACTAAAGACATCATTCAAATTCTCATACAAGCACCAAATTTGGCATGCTCGTTACTTATAGGCTGCACATTGAGACAAAAAAAACCCATAAAAAATGGATGTTTCAATTCTGGATGCTGCAATTCTGGCAGCAGAAAACTTATACATTTATGCTCATAAGTTTACAAACCTGAGCAGATTTTGTAAAATATGTACCATTCTTAAATGAAAACATGAATGAACAGAGCAAATACAACTGTGTGACAATAAATAACTGTCTGACCACAAACCCGAAATGAAAGAAAAGTTTTTCCATGATCTAACATATTTTCTGAAAAACAAAAAAAGGACAATATTTAACCCTCCTGTTGTCCTCATTTATGAGCACCAAAAAATATTGTTTCCTTGTCTGAAAAAAAATCCAAAAATTCAGCAAAAAAATCCCCAAATTTCTGAAAATTTGCAAAACCTTCAGGAAGAAAATTCCAATAATTCCTCAAAAGTTTCCCATAAAATTGTATTTTAAAAAATCCCCCAAATTTGGCAAGAAAATTCTTGCAAATATTTTTAAAAAATGAGAAAAATGTTGCAAAAATATCCTAAAAATATCTAAAGTGATCACATACATATCAGTAAAACTTGTAATATTTTCCTTAAGAACATTCACAAAAAATCATCCAAAATCCAGCGAATTTCGAAGCATTTTTAACATTTTTTTTTTTCCACCAAAAAATGTTCAAAGATTTCCCTAAAATGTTGAAAATGTGGACATCAGAAGTTTCACTGTGAACATATTTTTTCCCCCACATTTTCAAACTTTAAAACAGGTCAATTTTGACCCACAGGACGACACGAGGGTTAATAAATTTTGCCAGGGTATGTTAACTTATGAGCACAACTGTATCAATCTTGCATATGCAGTAAAACCTCAGTAATTACTGCTTAGTTACTTGAAGCTTATTGATTCTGTCGAGGTACCAGGTAACTGTTTTCCTTTGATTACTCAGTGTGTTGCTCTGTCTCTATTCATTAGAAACAATTAACTGATTAATTAGAGAACAAAAAAAGTGTAAATTCTGTGCTTGCAGCATCTTAAATGAGTATTTTATCGGATTTCTTTCCTCCTCTATGACAGTAGACTGAATATCTTTGGGTGGTGGAGAATACAAGGCATTTCCATCTTGGACTTTGGAAAACATTTTTCCCTATTTTTTGGCATCTTAAAGACCACAAAAACAATCACTGAATCAAGGAATGATCAACAGATTAAGTCGCAGCTGGAGTCAGTGAAAAACAGACAATGAATAATATCATTAGCCTCAGGATATCTTTGATGCTGAACATGTTACCTGTACAGGAAGAGAGATGCCCCACTCTGCTGGAAGAGGGGCGCTCAGGTCCGGTTTGTAACTGGGCAGCAGGTTCTTGTTGTTGAGGATTTTGTTGAAGGCGTCCACCAGGTTGGTCTGGCTCTTGGAAATGATAGCCCCGGTGCTGTTCACTATGGAGGCCGGCCGGCTGCTGGTCTGAGGAGGCAGCAGAGGCAACGGCGTCGGCAGCATCATCCCGCTGTTGATGGTCTTCTGGCCGAGGCTGCGCAGGTTGATCGAACCTGGACTCGACCTGGAAGACGAGACGGAGGGCAGTGCTGCGGTTTTCGTGATGTTCACCGCTGCGGCGGAAACTTTCGCTTTGGTGGTTTTCGTTGCACCGTCCTGAAGTATCGCCTCCGCAGACGGTTCTCGTTTGGATCTGGTGTTTTGACGTTCTGGTGCAGGTTTTGAACCAAATCCGCTCTTTCTGGTGGCTCTTTTGCTTCTTTTAGGCGTAGTGCCGGTCACAGTCCTCGTGATGCTGCCTATAGGCATTTTAATTTTAACTTTGAGGGGTTGCAATGGAGGTGAAACTGCCTCTGCAACACGAACAGACTCAGCAGCAGCATCACAGCTCGTCTCATTTAACTTCTCCTCATCTCCAGCCACCTTTTCCTTCAGATCTTCTGTGTCTTCTGGCTCCTCTTGGGGTTGGAGTTCCTTCACAGCTGGAGATGGACTGCTGCTTCTGTTGGGGACGACCAGGCCCGTCTCGCTGGGCGGTGGGCTCTCAGGAGAATCTCTCTCGTCAATCACATGCTCTGGATATTTTTCCTCGTGGATCGATGTGGAGCTGACAGGAAGGAGGCTGTCCTGGCTGCTCTGAGGCTGAGGATCTGAGGGAGGAGAGCTGGCCTTGGTCCTGTCCTCCTTTTGTTGGGGTTTTGTGAGTGTCGGAGGAATTTCAGGAGATCTGAGAAGATCCGGAGGTAATTTAGCTCTGTGTCTGAATTTAGGCGGAGAGGACATTACAGGTTCTGGACTCTCCTGGATCACCAGCGGACTTCCTAAGTCTGGTTCAGAGTCGTCTTCGTCTGTGTGCGTAACGTGTTTGACTCCAGTTTTGTTGTTTTGTGGTAAAGGGGAGGATCGTGGGTTACCACTGGAAGGAGGAGAAAGGTGAGGGCTGACAGAGGGAGGAGGAGGAGAGGTGGGACCGGTAGTGATGGAATCCTGGGGGTAGAGGAGAGGCTTTAGGTCGTTCATGACATCTGTTGTGTGCTGAACCGATGCAGGTTTGGTTCCTTTATCGCTCTCATCCAGTGTGGACTTCAGAGGTGAAGACGGGGACCAAGGCTCGATGTTGGATTTTGATTTCTCCAAACCGTTTGCAATCTGGGGCTCCGTGGAAGCTTCAGTAGGTGGTTTGGGACTACTCTGCGTGGTGAAGTCCTGAGAGCCTGAGTCACTTCTCGGAGAATTGTCTGTTTTATCCCTGACGGAGTTTTCCTCCTCTTCAAAAGACTCTGAACGCACCGTGTTCTTCACAATAACGCTGACAACCGGAGGGTCGCTCTGAGAGGCAGGAGGACCAGGAAAACACGATGGAGATCCACCGTCTCTCTTCTCTGCATTCATCCTCACCTCCTCCGGACTCGACTGAATGGCTTCTTTAGCATCGATGTCAGGAATGTCAAAAGCTGCCAGCAAGTCATCAAAGTCTGGGGTCTTCATGTCCCCCATTGCCAACACGAGGCTCAAAACCTGGAGAGGCAAAAAATTAATCAGAATAAATCATAAAATATTAATTTAGCTAAAAAAACAAGAAATTATTAATTTATCCCATATTTAAGTGAATTTTTATTTGACTTATAGGTTTCTTCAGACTGGAAATGACATAAACAAATGACAAAAGACAGTAATGTTGGGCTACAGAATGTTTTTGTTCATATTTTCCTAAAAATATCATGTCCGTAATTATTAATACTCCTGAACGTGTTGCAAATTGTTGAGAAAATGCAACTTCTGTAATGTTCCGAGTGGTTCTAGTGTGCTCTAATCCACTATAAACTAAGAACAGCTGATTCAGTAGTTCTCTAGTCAGTTCCAAATCATGACTGAAACCAAAGACATCAGTGAGAACCTCCAGTTTCACACTGTTTCTGCTCACAAGACATTTAAAGTCTAGAAAGTCACATCCAAGTGTTTTCCAGGTCCAGTGTCCAAAGTTTGAAGCTTGATGAAAAAGTCTAAGGAGTTCCACATTGTGAAACATGTCAAAGGGCTGCTAGGAAGACAGACGTGAGCCCTGCACTGGAAGAATGGTAGAGGACAAGAAGAATCCAAGGATCAGCACCAAGAGCATCCTGATGAATGTGAGCAGTTCTGGTAGCAACATGTCCATCAGACACTCCAGCAGACCAAGAACAAGGCTGGTCTCCATGGATCAGACCAAGGAGGACTCCACTTCTCCAAGACAGACTCACTAAAGCTCAGCTGGACCTGCAGCACTTCTCTACTCACTTACTGCTCAATTACAAGTCATGTCTGAAGGAAACGGCATCATGAGAAAAGAGGAAACATGGAGATTGTGGAGGAGAACATCAGGCAGTCTGCAGAAAAACTGCTCCTTGGGCAGCATTGGAGCTTCCAACAAGACAATGATGTGAAACATGGAGCCGACGTGGTGAAGAAATGGTGAAGAGAAAACAATGAGAAGATGTTGGAGCGTCCCAGCCAGAGTCCAGACCTGAATCCATCCAGAATGTGTGGAGGAAGTAAAGAGCAGAGTGATGGAGAGGAAGCCTTCAAAGAGCTGGAGATGGACACTTGGAGGAACTAAATCCCAGTGGAGAGCTGCAGGAACACTGTTAGACAGCAGAACTACTGATGTCTAGGCTTTGACACTGATTACTGAGGAAGAACATGACTAATTTTGTACAAATATGGCATAAATAACAATAAATAACATCTTCAACACAATGCTTTACTGTCTTAAGTCACTTGTTTTTATCACTATTCGACACTAGAACAACTGTTGAATTGATGTGGAGGAACACAAGGACTTTGACACTGATTACTGACACAGAAATAATCAAAAATAATCATCATTAACATCTCAACACAGTGCATTTTTGTCTTGTTAACGTCATTTCCAGCTGGTCAAATAAAAATTCACTACACATCAATATAGATCTCACTTTGGTTAAGTCTAATGTCTGAAATAGAAAACAGTTGGTGTGACTAGAGGCTTTGGTGTGCAGGCAGTAACTTATTAACTTACTAAGACTCAGCAAATGAACAGCAATCTCGTTTAAAAGTCCGACAAAGTTGCTGAAACTTGTTAAACTTTCCTACCATGTTGCTGCTGCTAACGGCTAGCCGCTGTTAGCTGGCCTCGCAAACGGCTAACTTCCCTAAACTCGCTAAAAACTACAACTAACACAGTGCAACGCTCACTTAACCAAGTCCTAATGCACCGTGTTTAATGCCTGCTAAGTTGCCTTACACTGAAATTACCATCAGTGGACGCTTAAGGGTAATAATCTTTGTTACCTGCTAGTTAGCGAAGTTGGTTCCTGACTTTCCAGTCGGTCGCGGAGTTTGTCGTCATCAGTCCTGCGACATAAATAACTTCGTACATGCTTCACTGCTGCTCACACGTTCTGAACGTTACTTACTACATATGCAGGTTTTTTTTTTTATGTAGAACTTGTGCAATTGTGTCCGAAATAAAAAAGAAAAATATTTAAACTAATAACATTAAATCAAGTGGTGACGCATGTTCTAAATGTGCAGGAAGGCTTGCGCATGAGCTACAAAAAGTCCAAGGGTTTATAAATTATTTTACATTAATTAATCTAGAAGAGTAAACATGAGAATAAGTATTTGAAAGCAATACGGAAACTCATCTGGTGCCAGAATTATTATTATTATTATTATTATTATTATTATTATTATTATTATTATTATTATTAATAAATTTCCCCTGACATGGGGAGTAATAAAGGATTATCTTATCTTATAAACTGTAATAACTTTTTTTTAAAACCCTGCAAATAAATATTATTTATTTAAACGTTATTTTACCAGGAAGTCCCTTGAGCTTAAAAATCTCTTCTCCGAGGGAGACCTTAGAAAACAAATGCTAGAATAAAATATGTTTAAAAAGTTATACTATAAGAAAAGTGAAATTTACAGCAATTTTTTTAAATATTTGATTTTAGTGGATTTAAATACAGTAAAATTAGTGTAATTTTATTTACGCTGCAAAAAAATTAAAAAGCTGTAAGACACATTAAGTGAAAATCAGCAATTTTTTAAAAATATTTTAGTGGATGTAAATACACCAAAAATAGTGTAATTTTACAGTTACACATTGCAAAAGAATTAAAGTTTTAAAGAATTATTTTATGAATGGATGATGCTGTGATACTGATTGCCTGGATTATCAGTCCAAATGTAAGAAACATTTTAACTGATTAACAAATGTGGTATTCGCTGCTTACTTTCAATGCAACATTCATTAAACATGTAGAAAAGAAAGTGTCCAATGAAGACCCGCTTTGTATTCTTGTAAATTTATTGAGGTAATCTGCCTACGTTACTGAGTATTTATATTACAAAAGATTCAAAATGAAGCACATGTGCTCAACACACACACAAAAAAGGAGGATCAGAACAGGCCCCAAAACCCCAGAAAAGGCAAAAGATTGTTTACAGTTTACACAAGAACAAAAGAAGAACCAAACATTTTCCGTGCTGAGGAGATTAATACTGTAACTGTGAATGACACATGCAGTGTAGTCCTCAGCTCTTCTTTATTTATCACATTGTGTGTTAGGTTGTTCACTTCTTCTTCTCCTCGTCCTTCTTTGGGTCGGGTTTGGAGCCCGTCTGAGAGGCCAGAGAGCCCATGGCGTTACGGATGGCCTCGTTGTTGGGGTCGACGCCGGGAAGGTTTTCTAAAACGCTCTGGAGGAACTCTGGATCCTGCATCACGTCGTAGTCCTCTTCGTCCTGGACACAGACAACAAGGAATGTAACCAAAAACAACTACTTCTAAAGCTGACGTAAAATGTGATTTAATGCTGTGGATACCTTCGCCTCACTGGAGTCCATGTCAGCACCCGTGTCCATGTCCTCAGCACCAAACTCTGCAAGAAGCATCAGAAAGAAACATCAAAATGAGCAAAAATGGGCTTAAAAATAATGGCGATCATTGTTAATCTGGATTTAAATCATATACAATGTCTGCAAATTTCCTGCCAGACACAAATATTGCAGAATTGTGTTTTTAAACCTCCTGTTGTCCTGCAGGTCAAATTGACCCGTTTTCAAGTTCGAAAATGTGGAAAAAAACATCAGACGTCAGAATTTTCACAGTGAAAATTCTGATGTCCACATTTTCGGGAAATTTTTGAAATTTTTTTGCTGGGGAAAAAAAAGAAACGTTAAAAATGTTTCTTAATAACATTCACAAAAACATCAACCAAAATCCAGCAAATTTCGCTGGATTTTGGTTGATTTTTTTGTGAATGTTCTTAAAGAAAATATCAGAAGTTTTATTGATATATATGGAATCACTTTAGATATTTTTAGGATTTTTTTTTGGAAGACTTTTACTCATTTTTTGAAAATATTTACAAGCATTTTCTCGCCAAATTTGGAGGATTTTTTAAAATAAACTTTTAAGGGAAACCTTTAAGGAATTATTGGAATTTTCTTCCTGAAGATTTTGCAAATTTTCAGAAATTTGGGGAATTTTTTTGCTGAATTTCTGGATTTTTTTCAGACAAGGAAACAATATTTTTTGGTGCTCGGAAATGAAGACAACAGGAGGGTTAAAGCAAAAGAAGAATGCAAATGACTGCAGGTGAAAAAAAAGAATCAGAAGTCCGTGTTTCCACCTGCTCCAGCTCCCTGCATGGACATCTGCAGAGCATAGGCGATCTGTTCGTCCTCCGTCATGCGGCTGAAGTCTGGCAGAGCAGGTGCAGCAGAGTCTGTGTGTGGAACAGACATCTTCAGCAGGGCGTCCTCGGACTCTGCAGCGGGGAGGAAAATATGCAGCGTGAACACACTCGCGTCCGTCCATCACAGCGAAGGAAAAACGGGCACGAACCGGCATCTGTGACAGCAGCTCAAGTTGATGGACGTTTTCTCACCATCTGCAGCCGGGGAGGAGATGCCAGCTTCGGCAGCTGATGCAACAGCAGCTCTGCGGGCTTCGTCCTCCTGTCGCTGCCTCTGCTCCTCCATCGACACTCGCAGAGCCTAGAGAGGAAATAGCAATCCACAATAACTCGATCTCATATTAAAATTAGACATGTTTTAAGGACAGATACAGATGATCTATAGCTGCTATTTGGAACCCGATATACATTAAATATAAGCTTTTAACAGCATGTGATAGCAGAAAACTGACATTCATAACGAGGCTTCTTCATTAATTAGGGTAAATATAACTGAATATGTCAAATAGAAACAGGAGTGATTAAATCAGGATGCTCTCCTGCTGTTGTGTCTGCTGTGCTTTTCGATTTTCTTAATATTTCTCTGTTCTCTCATGTTTATTGCCAGCTAAGAGACACATCGTCAAGTATTATCAATTACTGTTTTCCAGACTGTTTCAGGTTAATCTGTGGCCGCCTAAATTAGCCACGAGCTGTTAGCATAGCGTTAGCCAATGTGAGAGAAGCTAACTTCCTGCTTAGTGTTTCTTGTTCAGTTTTTGCTGCTTTAGAGGCATTTTCTGGGAGCACAGAGTGACAACAGACTGGAGATGAGGCTACGCCACACCTGAAGTAGCACATTTAATTAATCAGAAATCTGTTAATATTAAGATATCGATACCAATATTCAGAAAAATGACAAAACTGGCTACGATAATCTGTCTTTTCGAGTGAAAAAACAGCAATATAGATGAATAGATCAGAGAATTTTGGAGGCAAAAGAGAAGAAAAATGCTGTGATTACAATAAACTGCATCAACTAAACATAATAGAATGAACTGCAGCGTCTTTTTCCTGTTGAATCCCTGCAGGAAGCCTTTGTGTGTCCAGCACTCATTACTTAACCTGAAGTGTTCTCAAAGTGTTTCTGAAATATGTTGCAGAAACACTGGAAAGAAATTGAGTTCATCTCCTTGATATAGCCTTCATAATTTGCTTGTAAAATTAATTTTTATTTCCTTTTTGCCAGTGCCTTAACTGTGTTTTAATTGTGTAACTTTTTGTGTTTTGTATTTGCCTATCTTGGCCAGGACCCCCTTAAGATAGAGGTTCTTCATCTCAATAGGATTCCTCCTGTTTAAATAAAGGTTAATGAATGAATCAAATGATGTCTTACCAAGGCCAGCTCTGGGTCTGCACTGGGATCCACTCCAAACTCGAAGTCGCTGGCGCCCAGACCCAGCACCGCTCCTCCCTCTCCAGCCAGGATGGGCGAGGACAGCAGGGCGTCGGCCAGACTGGGTCCTGGAGGGACGGTGACCAGGTGGGATCCGGCTCCCTCCTTTCCATTCAGGGTGTTGATGAAGGCTGTCAGCTTCTCTGTGTTCATCTCCTGCAGGAGGAACATACAATTAGTTTGTAAAGATACAAACAAAGAGCTAAACAACTAAACGGTAGAGAGAGTGTGTGGAGCTTTGATGGACAAATACCTCCTCTCCAAAGTTAATGATGTCCACGTTGACCTTTTCTTTCTTCAGACGCTTTGCCATTTTGACGAGCTACAGGAAGAGAAAAAAACACTTCAGCCGCCGGCACAAACAGACAGATTCACATCAATGCTGTCTGATCATTTTCTCCAATAAAAAGGAGTCCGTTAAATGAAGAGGTCTCACTAAGAAAGCAACTCTAGACTAGTTTTCTGACTTCAACAGGATACCTGCCTAAAAATACAGACACAGATACCACAACATAACTTGACAACACCAGGAAAAGTAACGGAATAATCAAAGATAAACACGTGAAACAAAATTTGATGGGTGTTTCTATTAATTAAAAAAGAAAAACTGAAAACAGATTCCATGCAAGGCAGCAGAAGATGTGAAAATAAGCCATATGTGGTGTCAAATCCAACAAAAACTGGAGAAATTCTTCATACAGATCTTTTTTGTTTTGACACATTCCTGCTTAGAAAAGGTTAAATCCTTGCAGAGGTAAGTGCAGCAGTACTTCAGTGCACATTTTAATCTCCCATTGATCACTGATTATCAGTATTGCTGACCTGTATGCCTCATAAAAACTGATTTTTAGCAGCTTGCAGTAACATTAGATAATCAGGTGAATGGTTTCCACGCTGGAAAGTTATTTCTCAAGAAATCCTATCTCTATTAAAACATTCTGATGCTAATGTAATGGGGAGCAGTATTGTTTTTAATGCCATATTACTGCGATACTTTTCTAGTCTACTGTGAAGATTTTTCTGTGCTTCACTGATCAGTGTTACCCAGATACCTGGACTGAACTTTCCATTGCTGTCTACAGAGAAAACATTACACTAATAGTCACCTGCTGAGAAGTTACTGACATTTCCTGGGTTTTTTTGGTCAATTCTTTACATAAACCAAGGGGAGGACACTGGTACCCGTCTACTATCTGTCACATTTACAGAGATCACAGCAGGATTTTTCCAGATGTCGTCATCAAAAGAAAATATTTAGTCTCTTTCTTTGGTTACCACTGTCAAAGTCACCGATAAATAAATGTAAAAAACAGCTCATTTTTGTCAGATTTAAGCTCACCTCTTTCTCGTTGTCCTCCACTGGGCTGCCGACAAATGCGATAATGCGCATCTTGTGGTTTTTGCCCTGTCTGTGTTTCAGCGCCAACTGCAGAGAGAAGCGTAACAAAGACATTTTGACATGTGGCTGCAAGAAAAGTACAAATGTAATGACCAGCATGAATCACTACACTGCAGTGAGCCAGGTTAGGAGCCGCGATTTCTGCCATGAATATTTTCAAGATTTCAGCCGTTGGAAACAACACGACTGAGTACTGCGCTCTCCAAGTGCTTTTCTTCTTTGTAAATGTATATGTATTGTTAAGTTGTATTTGCTGAAAATAGAAAAAATTGCTCTGATATCTTTAGTTAGACAGCAAAGTTATCGATAGCTTGCTGAAATGTGAGTAATAAACCAAAGCGTGTTAGCTAGAAAGTACTATTTGGGTGGAATAACCCCTTAAAACTGTAAGCATTTGGACAGAAAGTATCATTTTAGGTGGAATAAAACTTTAGCACCATAATCCGTGCCTTTAGGGTGGAATAAACCTTTAGAAATATAAGTATTTGGACAAAAAGCAGCAGTTTGGGTGGAATAAATTTGCAAAAACCCTAAGTCGTGCACCATCATGATAAACAAGGGTAATTGAAATGGGTCCTACAACTGTGGTCCTGAAACTGCAGCCTCCTTTGCTGCAGACACTAAATATTAATATCTTACTATCTACTAGTGTCCTGCAGGAGGAGCAGGAGAACTTTCACCGTATGTCAAACACTCACATGTGCCACCCTGATGCCGGTGCAGAAGCTGATGTTTCCTCGAGGCTGCACAGCATGCAGCTTGGACAGTATCCTGCCGGTGTCTGGAGTCAGTGTGGTCAGCACCTCGCAGTTGCTGCACAGGAGACGCAACATTAGTGTTATAATACGCTCATATTTTAAATGTCAGGACACTAATTAAGGCACAGAGTCTCTTACTTTGCCATGGTGATGAGGCCCACGTTATTTTCGGGGTTGCTGCGGGTCTTGGAGTGGCAAACAATATTAACTGCATCCTGCTGAGCCTGCAGTCTGGTCGGCAGAAAGTCTCCATTCCGCATGTACTCACTGTTGTCCACACTAAAAAAATAAACAGACAGGAGAGTAAACAAGCGCTAGTTGTACCAAAAACTGCACAAATTGTACACATACTGGTTGCTGGTTTAGGTCAATTTAACAATATATGAGTGCATCTCGAATGAAAGCACTGAAAACCACGTTGAGGTTAGCTGATAGGACAATTACTTGCCAAAGCAGATTCATTATTGAATGGTTTATTTATTTGATCAAGCAGAAATGTCAGAGTCTTTTGAGCTTTAAGACTGGGCTTTTCTTTAATTTAACTGACAGAATGGGGAAACAAACATGCACAGTTAAGCCCCAAATGATTCATTCACAGGCTAAATTGAGATCTGTAGTGAATTTTAATTTGACTAATAGGTTTCTTCAGACAGGAAATTACATAAACAAGTGACAAATGATGGTAAGACACTGTGTTAGAGATGATAGTGATGCATATTATTTATTTTAACTTGTTTTTGAATATTTTTGCAACAAACACTGTATCCAGAATTATTCATACTCTTTCCCAGTAATCAGTCAAAGTCCGTATTTTCCTCCACATCAATAGTTCTAGTGTCTAACAATGTTTCTGCAGGTCTCCACTGGGATTCAGTTCCTCCAAGTGTCCATCTCCAGCTCTTTGAAGGCTTCCTCTCCATCACTCTGCTCTTCAGTTCCTCCACACATTCTGGATGGATTCAGGTCTGGACTCTGGCTGGGATGCTCCAACATCTTCTCATTGTTTTCTCTTCACCATTTCTTCACCATGTTGGCTCCATGTTTCACATCATTGTCTTGTTGGAAGCTCCAATGCTGCCCAAGGAGCAGTTTTTCTGCAGACTGCCTGATGTTCTCCTCCACAATCTCAATGTTTCCTCTTTTCTCATGATGCCGTTTCCTTCAGACATGACTTGTAACTGAGCAGTAAGTGAGTAGAGAAGTGCTGCAGGTCCAGCTGAGCTTTAGTGAGTCTGTCTTGGAGAAGTGGAGTCCTCCTTGGTCTGATCCATGGAGACCAGCCTTGTTCTTGGTCTGCTGGAGTGTCTGATTGACATGTTGCTACCAGAACTGCTTACATTCATCAGGATGCTCTTGGTGCTGATTATTTAACAGATGAATAACTCTAGGACGCGGTCTTACTGTCTTTTATCTCTTGTTTATGGAATTTCTAGGCGTTAAAAACCCATTGGATAAATAAAAATTCACTACATATCAATCTTTCGCCTGTCAGTGAATAATTTTGGATTGAACTGCACCAGTCTAGTTTATTAGGTTGGTCAGTTTAACCTAACATGTAAAAACCTCCTGGAGAATAGCTGCATGTTTTGACAATGACAGCAGCTTTTGTTAGCTAGCTAATGCTAAGACGTAAAACAAAGCCGTTTTCATTCACTGTCAGGCGTAACCAGAACTGTATAACTGAAGTACACAACAATTAGATAGCAGTACAATAAAACTAATTAGCGTTGGTAAACACGCAAGTTGCTAAATTGCTGTATTTTAGCGAAAAAGCTGCATGCTAGCTAACGAGCTGAGCTGGAAGCTAACGGTAGGCTGTGGAGTGACTCAGGAAATAGAGTGAGCGTACAAAAGGCAAAACAAAGCCAGTAAACGTGTTTTAATGCTTCCAACCAACAACAACAAAAGACGAATATTTAGTTTTTCAAGCCATAACTTCACGTGAACAAAATTAGCCCTGTAAATTAGAACTTTAAACACATTTTAGCTTCCTTACCAGACCATAGTACTTTCAAGCACCATCTTGAAGTCTGTCGTTTTCTACGTCATCACGATGGATTGTGGGAAATGAAGTTTTCTATTTAAAAGACTAAAACTACACCTAGAGGCAAGTCTTTGTGGCGATGTAAAACTGAAACATCACATATATTGTATTTTAAAACAGGCTAAAAGAGTGAGTTTTAAAATTTTATATAAAATGTAGTATTCTTCTAATATACTGCTATACTACTAATATATATATATATATATATATATATATATATATATATATATATATATATATATATATATATATATATATATATATATATATATATATATATATATAAATAAAAAATCCTGAACTATAGCAAAAAAAATGATAAGTTATACAGGTTGGACAGGAGAAATAATTATTTATTTGATTTATCAGTTAGTTTAGAGTCCGAAGTCCTAGATTATGAAAGCAGATCAAACATTGCTCGTCTCACAAATAAAAGCAGGTCACATATATTGTATTTTAAAACAGGCTAAAAGAGTGAGTTTTAAAATTTTATGTAAAATGTAGTATTCTTCTAATATACTGCTATACTACTAATATAATATGTGTGTGTGTATATATATATATATATATATATATATATATATATATATATATATATATATATATATATATATATATATATATATATATATATAAAAAAATCCTGAACTATAGCAAAAAATATGATAAGTTATACAGGTTGGACAGGAGAAATAATTATTTATTTGATTTGTCAGTTGGTTTAGAGTCCGAAGTCCTTGATTATGAAAGCAGATCAAACATTGCTCGTCTCACAAATAAAAGCAGGTCAGAAACCCTAAAACTTTGTCCAAGTCGTCCAGAGGAAGCAGCCAGGCTACAAGGTAAAACACTCTGAACATCTCAGACTTCAAACTGAGATATTTATTATTAGGATTTAATCGTTTGTGTGTGTCTTTCACTTGTTCAGTGATAATACGAAAAATCACTTTAATGAAATAACAAAAGACAGATGATTAAATTGACTTGTTTTTAATAAAGAGTTTGTAAAACTTGGAGCTTAGAACCTGCAGATGCTGCAAATAACTGACAAATGAAAATGTTACTGAACTAATTATAAGACCATACACTGTTAAAAATAAATAATAAGTTTAAAAAATGATAAGAAATGTAGAGTTTTTCTTTCTTGTTTTACAAATATTTTTAAATACACAAAAAAATCAATACATTTACAAAAACAGACTGTTAATTTATATGACCAGTGTAAAATAATTTGCAGCTGTTAATAAACAAAAAAAAAAATCATTTTTTTAAAAGAAAAGTGCTTTTTTTTTTTCTTTAAACATAATTCTGTTAGCACACATTTGCTGATAAATTAAAACATTATTCAGCTTATTGGGATTGTATGACCATACACTGCAAAAAAAACAAACAAAATTACTGCATATTTTCTTCTATTTTAAAGATCTTTTTAAATGCACAATAATATATTTCATATTTATTAGTTTATTTATGAAAGACTCTTAATTCAGTTGTCTAATATAAATTACTTAACATAAATTTCCATTTTTTAAATGAAAATCTTTTTTGTTTTTGACATAAAAAGATTGCTAACATACATTTGCATATTTACAGGAATTTTTACCAATATTTCCTTTTTATTTGAAATAGAAGTTTAATACTGTAAATTATTGTGTATAACTGCAGGTTTTCACAACAAAAATGTTGATGTAATGTATGTATAATATATGTAAGCAGTGGCAATCTGTCAAAAGACAGTTTTAAATCATTTCTACAGATACTACCAGATCAAGAGTTTTTTATTCGTCACATGCTCATATAGTATGCAAAGTGAAAAGCAAATTTTTATATATTATTGGCAATTTCGTTGTTTTTACACACGTAAATATCCTTCATTAAACATTAAAAAGTCAAAAAATCATCCTGCATTTTTATGAAATGGCTATTTTACAGTATTGATTTGGTGCCAACATATTTTCTATACTTTAAAATGACTGAATTATTGACTTTTTGAACTCTCAGATGGAGAAACTCGTCCTATCGATGTTGATGTTGGCAGCTTGTTATGCAATACCCAGAGGTTTGTTCACTCTGCTGTGTGCCAGTTCTGTGCATTCAAATGATTTAATAAAGCTGGAATAAGCTTTCTTTTAACCTTTCATTTAAGTCTGTGTATATTTTTGCTCCTCATCTGTGCAGATCTGTCAGGAAAAGTGTTTGTCTTCCCCAAAGCGACCAGTACTGATCATGTGAAGCTCTTCACATCCAAAAAGGAGTTCGACGCTGTGACTGTCTGTCTCAAGTAAGTGGTGAAGCATTCAGAAAGCTTCTTTTTTCATGGAAAATGGTGAATATTGCTTGAGATGAGCATGTGTAAAATCTGGGCTCATATGGAACATCAGTTTATGAGTGAAACGTTCTAAAAAAGGTGGGGTCGTGCCGATTTTTGCATCAGTTTCAGCGCGCTAATCTGTGCATCAATGTTAAAATACTCCATCAACCATAAAATCTTAATTTTTCACCCTAAGAAACTACTCAGTAACTGCATTATTTCTGAAATAAACGAAAGAGTATTTCCTCATATAAACAAGCAAAATCAAAGATCTCAGAAAGACTATGAACATGACATGAGAACATGTAAATAGAACAAGCTGTGACCGTTAGAACTTTCTCAGTTTTGGACCTATGGGTTGTGTTTATCTGCATGTCATCATGGCACATTTTTTTCCCCTTGTGATTGGCACCAATAAGAGATTTGAAATGTAGAATAGCGTGCAAGTCGAGGAAAAAAGATTGAAATTGTGTTTTTTGCATTTATGGACAATTTTTTTACTTAAAAACATGGAAATAGAACAAGTTGTGAACGTTAGAACTATCTCAGTTTAGGACCTTTGGGTTCATGTCTGTCTGCATGTCTACATCATGGCTCCACATGGAAAAGAATTACCAGAATGTTTTTCCTGTGATTGGCATCTAAATTCAAAAATGTACAGTGTGGTGCCAGTCGATGCATACTTAATGAGAAAAATGATTTAAATTCCATAGCTTTTTTGTGTTTTTGGCTTGTTTTTGCATTTATGCCAGTATTTAAACATGCATTGAGCAGGTAGTGTTCCAACTGGAAGTCATATCATATTGTTGAATCATGGTTTTCCAACTCATATTCCTCAAAAATCAGCCACCCCTTTTAAAGCGTTTTTTACTTACAACTATTGTGACCTATAACCCTAGATGTTTTATTTAATAACATACTAAGGCACAGAAAAATATCAAACAAATATGAGATAATCAGGCGTGAACTTTTCTTTTAAATTTGGTGAATTAAACCAAATCTGTTCAGATTCCTCACAGATCTCAAGAGGGACATCGGTCTCTTCTCTTTGGCCACGGACGACTACAGCAACGACTTTTTGCTCTTTAGGAGGAACGACATGATTGAGGTTCACATTCGGGATGTCAGCACTGAATTCCTGTCGCTGCCGCTTACTCCAAACACCTGGCACAGTTTATGTTCCACCTGGCATTCTGACAATGGCTTGGCTCAGCTGTGGCTGGACGGCAAACCATCCATCAAGAGATTCATCTCTGGGCGAACCATCACCGGGAAGCCCATCACCATCCTGGGCCAGGAGCAGGACTCCTACGGTGGAGGCTTCGATGCCAATCAATTGTTTGTTGGGATGATTTCTCAGGTGCACATGTGGGACTACGCCCTCTCCCCGGCCGAGATCAAACGCTACGTCAATGACGGCAACTTCACCTCAGGAAATGTGTTTAACTGGAGAGCTCTGGAGTATGAAATCCTAGGGAAGGTTATAGTGGAAGAGGAGCCTGATATGTAGTAACAGGACCAAAGTTTTAACTCCCCATTGTCACCAAATGATCACTCAAGGGGAATTGTTGGGCTTCTATGAGGTTACTTTGTAAAGCACCAACTTCAATACAATTTCACCAAATTACTTGTCTCTGCTTTTGTTGCATCATGTATTATATGCTGCCTGTCCAAAAAAGAAGTTACACACTCTAATATTTCACTGGACCGCCTTTAGCTCTGAGAACGACACACATTCCCCATGGCATCATTTTGATAAGCTTCTGCAATGTCACAGCATTTATTTCTGTCCCGAGTTGCATTCATTTTCTACCAAGGTGTTGTGGTGAAGCACGGAGGTGGGAACGTGATGATACGCGGCTGCATGAGTGCAAAAACTTGTTTAAAAAGTACTACTATTGGCAAAAAAAAATCATAGTAAGAACCAGACAATGCTCAAAAATAAGACGACCAAAACCAAGATTTAGAAAATATGTTTAATCCTTTAAAATCAGACATGAAAACATCACCACCACATAACTGAAACATGGCAGGAGGGACAGGCAGCACATATTGCATGAGAAGGCATTTCCGTGACTCGTATGTACATATACACATTTTATACACAGTAAAAATATAGTAATCGAAGCATATAGGACAACCAGCAACGTCGGCTCGCGGGCCGTGTGAAACATTCATGTAGAAAAAGCATGGGAGATTAACAACCCAGAATCATCATGGAGAGAATAGAGCTATCATATCACAATCTAAACATGAAATATAAAAAGTGAAATTGTCAAATAGTCCCACCTTTATAGGCAAATACACGCTATAAAGTCTCAGACATCCTTCTGTCAGTATACAGTTTACTTACAATCATCTAATAATACAACTGTAATCATCTCAGCCTACAGCAATCAATCGCAGTAATAAATATACTTCTGACAGATTGTGGTTCATATTGCATTACTTCAGATTTATTGTAGTGTCTACTACGGAGTGCTCAACCCTTCAAGCACCAAAGGAGGATGTTCTTCTTGTGCCAAGGCGTATCTACGTACGACAGAACTGGTCTGCATCCAGCAATTAACCAGTACCAACCCATTTGGAGAACATGAAAACAGATTCTTGGAGTGCTTTTGTTTCCTTTCTTTGCTTGTTTGACCCTCAACTAAGTACGTTTTTTAACAATGTGAAATGATCACTATTTCACATTTAAGCAAAAATACCTACGCAAAGGTGGTAAATGGCAGGTCCTACCACTTTTGTAGTAAATTGAATTTGAAATACACAGGAATGTGGAGTTGAATTTTGAAATGTTTCAGGCTACAAAGTAAATCAATTCATCTTTACATGTCAGATCATCAGAGGTGAATTATTTAGCAAAAAAACATCCAGTTTAATTGATAACATCTTTAAAACACAGGTCGACCCAGTGTTATTACCACATAGTGCACATCAGATTAACGTCCAGGAGTGTCTAATGTCACCGTCGACTGTACTGGGAACTCTTCACCCGTCTGCTCTGCTCTTCTCTTTGGTGCCACGACTCGTTTTATAACACAAAAACACTCAGTTCTAAATCCTCCGCTGTGCATTTGACGAGTTAATTCGCTTTATGTATATTCACAGCTGCACATTTCCCCCCCTCTCCCGTCTCTGCATAGACCACATGTGCTTCTTAAATGAGATGATGTCTTATGCTACAGTCACTCGGTAGTGATTCAAATTTGTCAGAAATATCTCACGGGGTAAAAAAAAAAAAAAAAGCCTTCTTCCAGCCAACCAGGCGGCTTGTTTAGTGCCCTAAACGATTAAATAAACATGAATCCTTTCTTGTGAAGCTTTTTTTTTTTTGTTTTTTTAATGAACAGCCACGTAAAAAGCTGAGTAAGACTACAGAGAAAGAAAATAGAAAAATCAAGCACACGTTGTTAGTAATATTGGTCCGAGAGTGGATGTGGGCGGGTGTCATTTCTGTAACCAGCAGAAATGAATAATAGGAGACAGACATCCTCGCTGTCTGCAGTCAGGAGAGTTAAAATGATTCACGGAGAAGAAGGTAGTGTTTGCGGTAAAATGATTGGTTGGTTGGTCCGGACATACAAAAATGGCAGTTTGATGACTTTCAGCTGTAGTGATAAGGCAGGTTTCTGACTAGAACCTGTAAAATATACATGTCAGTTACATGTGAAGGGGAAAGACGAACATGTCAAGGCACAGACATGACAGAACAGACAGCGACTTGAAAATATCGTTCATGTAACAGCGTCTACTCTTCGCTCTGCATTCATTTGCACATATGGCCACATCAGAGGGGGAGATTCTTTTTTTTAGGGTTGTATAAATGCGGTCTGCCACGTTGATAAGACACATTTTAAGTAAAAAAAACAAAACACTGTAATGTACATTCAGCAGCGGCGACGAGATCTGAGCGGCGCCGCTGTGGCTTCCAGGAGAATAACTTAGAACAAAACGACGTTATCTTCGGCTCGCCTTTCTGCAAAACAAACGTCCGCGGTCGGCGCAGAGGGGGAAATGCATACATGATTGCAGAGCTGACTGCAGCAAAGTGTCGACTTGAACGGCTTCTGTGGATGGTTCGGAGTGCCGAGGGGGGGAAATGTGTGTGTGCACTAACAGGAACACTGGAGTGTGAGTCGCCGAAATGTGAACCCACTTGGACTGAAACGCAGGAAAATATTCCCTCCTCCTCCTCCTCCTCCTCCGATGCAGGCGATGCCCCTCATGTGCTCTTAAGTGTGAAGCGTCTCTGCCCACTCACGTCTCTTCATGCTGTGAACGGTGGGATAATCTGACTGCCTTCACCATCCACTGGGGCTGTGACAGGGGCTTGTTTTCTTTTCTTTTTTTTTAAAAAATATACATTATTTTGTTTGCAGCGGGATACGAACGCTGCAACAGCTACTAAAAAGCTGCCACGTCGGGACCGTGAGACGTTATTTTTTCTGGGTGTGAATCAATTGGACTTCGGGACACCGTTTGGACGAATGCACAGCGACGGCGATGATGGCTGAGGAAAGCCTAAAGCCTACCGCACCAACGTCTTCATCCTCCCGTCGTTGCTGTCCTCTGCTTCATCCTGTATTTACTGCAGAGGTGAGCAGAGGTGCAGCAGGAGGGTCTGCAGGGGATGGGCGACTCACTTTATCCTCACCGTGTCCAGATGTGCCGTCCTCAGATGGCACTGGCTCCGTTTTCTTTTCTTTATTTATTTCTTTTTTTACTGTAAAATGAAAAAAAAAAATCAATATCTAGCCCAAGTAAAAGCTAAAAGAAATACAGAACCTACAAAAGAAAACTTACAAAACAGATGTTGGTCTCGGGGATGATGTCCGACAGAGAAACTACATCTTCGTTTCCAGACAGGTTGCCTGAATTATCTCCAGCACCTTCCGCGCCCAGACTGCAACCAACAAAGGGGAATTAACGTAACACAACACAAGGAAAAGAAGAAGTATTTATTGATTTATCGCTGCACTCTCTACCTGGGGGAAGCACCCTGGTCATAGTCTGTGTTTGCAGATTTGTGCACTTCAACTCCAACAGACCTGCAGAGAATAGTCAGAGTCAGACTACAAGAAATGAAACCTAAATTCTCAAATCTTATAGGATTTCCTTCATCCTCTGAAGCCCAAACCTGTTGGCAAGTGTAAATGACAGTTTATCTGTCAAAAAAATGTAAATAAATCACCAAAATGACGCCATTTATTAGAGTCAAGAGACTGTGAACAAAGAATATGTCAGATTTTCAAAAGTTCTGTTCAGAAAATTCGACAAATCTGAGATTAAAATGATATTTTATTAAATTTACTTTGGACATCCGATTCTGTAAAAAACTAAAAATTCTACAGAGAGGACATTACTGACTCTACTGTGACAAACGAACATTGACGAACATTAGGATCAGTTCATATCGTAACGTCTGGCGGGGGCATCAGGCGAACTGACAAGACAAATACTGATCGCACAACATACATAAATACCTAGTATGTAAAAGTTATAAAAATGTAAATAGTAAAATATCTATAGTATGTAGACTCATCATTGTTTTCCCCAGAATTGGTAACACCTGTGTACACTTTTCTTGGTTGTTCTGTTTCCATAGAGGTGCAAAAAACACACTGAAACCGCTCAGAGTTCAGAGGGTTTATCGATTAACAGTTCATCATTAACGTCTGTATCAAACACTGTGTGAAAGCGACACGGTGGACTGAGGGTTTTACCTCAGGGGGGGAGAGGTGGAGGCGATCCCTGTGCTGCCCAGCGATGAGGTGGACAGATTGGCCTCGCAGTCAGCGGCGCTGTCGACCAGCGGAGGCGTCCGAGGAACCAGATCTGGCCTGTCCGACTGCACGCCTGACAACCAAAACGTACATTTGATCTGAATACAGCAGCTACGACACAGAGGGCTGCACTAAGGAGAGAGATTAGTGGGTTAACAGGTATGCTGAGGTTACTGTCGAGACGTTTCAGCGTCAGGAATGCAGATCTCTTTTAACTGATGCTGTCTGGAGGAGGTTCTGTTTACAGTTTTGGATTTGAACTGGATGAAAGAAGCATCTCCCTTTAACTCTCCTCTCGTCCCGCGGGTCAAACTGACCCGTTTCATAGTTTGAAAATGTGATTTAAAAAATGGATTTTCACAGTGAAACTTCTGATGTAAACATTTTCAATATTTTTGGGAAATTTTGGAACATTTTTTGGTGGGGAAAAAAAAGTTTCTTAAGAACATTCACAAAAAAATCGATTTTTTTGTGAATGTTTTTAAGAAAATATTACAAGTTTTGTTGGTATTTTTAGATACTTTTAGGATTTTCTTTTGAAGATTTTTACTCATTTTTTGAAAATATAGACAAGAATTTTCTTGCCAAATTTGGGGGATTTTATTTATTTATTTAAGTATTTTTTAAATAAAACGTTTAACGGAATCTTTTAAGGAATTTTCTTCCTGAAGGTTTTGCAAATTTTCAGAAATTTGGGGAATTTTGTTGCAGAATTTTTGGATTTTTTTCAGACAGGGCAACAACATTTTTGGTGCTCATGAATGACGACAACAGGAGGGTTAATCAAATCATTTCCTGCTGATTCTCTATGAGTCTCAGCTGGGGGAGCATGTTTTATCCGCAAACTTGTTCATCTGTACGTTGGCAATATCACTGAATGAAGCCGTTTAGTTACAGTCTCGCAAACTTTAAGCAGTGATTTGCCACAACATTCGACATGTGTTCAGCAGGTGATGCAGAAACCACATAAATATGTTTTAATGCTGCTATAATGCTAGAAATAAGCAGCTTTATTCATCGTTAAAATACAGTTTTCTACCAGCATTCCTGTCTTGTGTCATTTGCAGTAGCAGTTCTTCCTAATGCCATAAATTTTTATATTTCTACATTAAAACAACCTGTTGACTGAAGTAAGTGGGACACCATCAGTCCTTTTTGTGCAGAAAATAAGTTACATGACTTTTTAAAGGTCCCTGTGTACATGAACAAGCTCAGAGTTTGAAGCAGAAAGCCTGAGATAACAATAGAGTTAAAAACTGCTGTCAGTTTTTGTCGAGCCGGCTTACACAAAAAAAGCTTGGTTATGTCAAACTTAAGCCCTCGGTTAACCACACATCTACTGAACTTGGTCAAACCAGCTCTTACCGCTGTCAGCCTCCGACTCCGTGCTCCTGAAATGGCTGTGGTAGACGAATCTGGAGTCTCCGGCGTGGGAGAGCGGGGTGGGAGCTCCCAGGGTCGGAGCCCTCCGGAGGCCTCCCTGACCTCCACCACGACTCTTCTTAGAGGGCGACGGCTTTACTGGAGACGACACAAGCATGGAACTGATCAATTCAGGCACCATGACTTTTCACACCTGTGATTTCCAGGAGTCAGGTAATCAGTCCCGAAACACGTGCACATGAAAAACAGGTGTGTGAATGTGATGCAAGCTCATGGGACTGTTTTTATGAGCAGAAAACTGCAAACAAGGGAGAATTTCTGCTCCACATATACAGTAATGAATGTAAGTTTGACTGTCACTACACAATGTTTGGGATCATCCAGACAATTCCATGTTTTCCATGAAAACTCCCACTTTTATCCATGTGCTAACATAACTGCACAAGGGTTTTCTAATCATCAATGAGCCTTTCAACACCATTAGCTAACACAATGTAGCATTAGAACACAGGAGTGATGGTTGCTGGAAATGTTCCTCTGTACCCCTATGGAGATATTCCATTAAAAATCAGCTGTTTCCAGCTAGACTAATGTATATTATATTATTGATGCATTCATGTGTTTGCTAATGCTGCAGCAGGTAAAAATGAAGCTAAACTTAACATTTACTGATGGGCAAATGTCCCTCTGCATGAGGATCAAGAAAAGATTTTAATCTAATAGTAGGGTGTCACTGCAGGACTCTCCAACAATAACACAACATCATGGGGCACCCAGGTAGCTGGACTGATTGAGCAGGCTCACTTATACAGACTTGTGGCTAACTATTTTCATCCACTGCATTGTCCTCAACAATAAAGTGCCAATAACTTTGACTTTGTATTTATTGATTATTAACTGTACTTGCATGATAAACGATTTGGTTCACTGTAATTTTGCACTAAACCTCGAGTTCACTTTAAACATGCTCTTTGACCCTAATCTGTAGTGGAACATAATACTTTAACACTCCTCTTTCTTCCATAATCTGTTGTTTAAATGCACGTGTGTTGCATTTGTGTGAGTATTATGAGAGCACAGTAAACACCAGAGTCAAATTCCTTCAACATGCTCACATATTTGTATGTAAATGGAGATGAAATGCTTCTTCGTGAGGCTGTTTTTTTCCTTCTTCATGCTTGTATCACATGTAAGCGTCTGTTTTTTATGTACACAAGTTTTGAGAGGGAATAAACACAGCATTACCCTTTGCATACTTAAAAAAGCATGCATGCGCATACTTACGTGGAATTTTCTTGAACACTGTGTTGCACATGAACTGCTGGAAACGTTCTGCGTAGAAGCCGGGCCTGTGAACTGAAACTGTGTCCTGAAGGAGTAAAATAGAAACAAGACTATTACAAACTGACAGATACATTCATCAAGACTCCATGCATCAAAACTGTCCTGTATTATCAACTAATCCACGGATTACTACCAGTGCAGCAGTGAATTAACTGACTGATCATTCCAGTTCTAGATTATATGTAAACACACAGTACTTTTAGCCAGTCTGCTAAGTTTTACTGATGTTTTGTTTAGCTTTATAGGACATTTACTGCATAGACTCTTACCCCATCATGGACCAAGGCCTTCCAGGAGTGCTCCAACTTCTTAATAAACCTAAATAATACGGCAAAAATATAACTATTTAGTACAAAAATGGATAATGAAGGTGTGACGTTTGCTCACGAATTAACCCTCTGAACCTCAAAACCACCAGGTTGCTTTGAAAACATGTTATTTATTTAGTTAAATCACAGAAATTACTACATTTACCCAAGCAAGAAACTGTTAAAGCTGGACTAATTATTAGATATTGAACTTTACGGCAGTCCTACAACTGATCATGTAGGACTTTCGTTTTTAGACGGCAAAAACAACCAAATCTACAGTGAAAACATGGATATTATTTTTAAAACCGCTTCACTCTGCAAGTCTTGTTTAAAAATTGCCAAAAATAAAGCATTTGTGGTGACTAGATTCCATAAAAAACAAAAAAATCTGCCTTTGCTGGTGCAACCAAGGGTCCATTAGTGACTCAGCTGGAACCAACAGTCATTTTACCAAAATTAGGGAACTTTTCAGCAGAGCTAGGATGAACTGCAGGCAGTGTTTACACAGAGCAGACAGGGCACACTGATGGAAACAAATTAAAAATGTAAGGAGTACGTAGAGCCACCATCTGTATATTTGTAAAACAAATAATAATAATAATAATAAAAAAAAAAATCTGTTTTTGTTTGTCCTTTTTATGACTTTTAAACACTTCCTGTCTCTTTCTTCATGGTTGCTCTGTTTCCATAGAGGTGCAGGACTTTCTATTGCAGTGAAAAATGATCCCACAGTGAAGAAAAATGCACCAGGAGCCACAAACTGCTTCAGAGGGTTAAGACTAAAAGTCATGAGCAAATGATTTGGCTGCTCTGATCACCTACCTGTAGGACTGGAGAATGTCGATGATGCCAATGTAGATGAGCAGCCTCTCCCCTTTACTATTGCGAGCTGGAATACCCCCCATGCTGGACGGCCACAGACAGACAACAGGCTGCATCAGTTAACCGTCACCACAGATTCATCTATGAACAGACAGCAGCTGAAACACCGGCCGGTCACACTCACTGGTCTTCTGAATCCAGAGCTCCCTTCCCTCGAGCCTCGCCCTGGATGGACTCCATGGCCGTGCAGTAGAGGCTCTTCTGGGCTTGCGGCCGCCGCTGGTCGGGGGTCACCGCACCCTCCGACCCGGCGCTGTCCCCCGAGTTGCTCACGCCGCGCTCACGCTCCCGACTGGCCTGGTCCATGTTGTGGATGCCCATCAACAGACTGTAGTCCATGATTTTGAAACTCTGCAAGAGCTGCAGAAAACACAATGAATGCATGACATGAACATCAATAGTCACAGACAACATACACGACAACTGTTCAAAAGTTTGGGGTCACTTAGAAATGTCCTTAGTCTTGAAAGAAAAGCAGTTCTTTTCCCAATGGAGATAACATTAAATGAATGATAAATCCAGTGTAGACATTGTTAATGTGCTAAATGACTATTCTAGCTGGAAACTGATGATTTTTAATGGAATATCTCCATAGGGGTACAGAGGAACATTTCCAGCAACCATCACTCCTGTGTTCTAATGCTACATTGTGTTAGCTGATGGTGTTGAAAGGCTCATTGATGATTAGAAAACCCTTGTGCAGTTATGTTAGCACATGGATAAAAGTGGGAGTTTTCATGGAAAACATATTATTGTCTTTTGAACATTAGTGTACATCTTCTGGTGACGAGTCTGCTTCTGCTCGATCAGAATTTTATTATTTTAAAACATAAATACACAAGCCAGTAAAACATTGTGATAATTAATCTAAAAAAAAAAAAACAACAAAAAACAGAGAGAATCTCAATGACAGTGACGTACTGCTTCTGCATTTGGGTTACACATTATTATTTCCATGCGCAATAACGCAATTATAACTCAATTATTATTTATTACAATGTATACTTAGATTTTTATCGTTCTAGTATAATGTATATTTTTGCATTTTGTGGTTATACTTTTCTAGTCATGTTTATATTTTTAAGACATATTTTCTACTCATATTTTTTCTACTGCTTAAATTTTTAAGATTTTGAACGGGGGCAACTGTGAGCAAAGTCTCCTCGCAGATAAATAAAGTATTTCTGACTCGGACAGCATAGCTGGCAGGTGAAGGGCCAAAACAACGGAAAACAAATTATAGCAAAACAAAAATAAGCAAGCAAATTAAACCCATTTTTACACTTTAAATTTATTTTTTATGCGTTTCATTAGATTCATTACAAATGCCATGTGTAGCATAATTTTTGTGCGACATCTATTTACAAGCAAACTTTTATGCTTTATGAGCTGAATATGTTAAAATCATGCTGAAGTTTTTTGATTTTAAAATAAAATTTTGGCACCACAACAAACCTGTACTTGAGTCTTAACCTTGATTCAATCTTAAACTGAAAATATACCTTGAACTTTTTAATTAAATGGTGAAGTTTTCTTGTAAACAAACGAGTTAGGTCCAACAAAAACGTTACAAGCATACCCCGCCTCTTCACTGTTACTGAAGTTAATTAAGTAGATTGAATTTTTACAGTAACAGAACGTGTTTTTTTAAAACTCTGTGTGGCGGAGGGCAGTAAAACTCCAAACGTAGAGCATGTGGGATTGTCAGAGTTGAAGTTGGATTTGACGACCGCAGCAGGCGTTATTGTCTGCGAATTTTTAGTGTGACTTTGTGAGCGTGAGAGCGAGAAAATTAGGGTTAAGATACAGAAACAAAGAGTCAATCAGACAACATTTTGGCTGCTAAAATGGTGTTTTAAAAGGAAAACAATCTCCATCCGGACCAGCATTTAAGCATGGTTTCAGAAATAATATCTGGGCACTAATTAACATGCCTAAAACCACATATCACATGACTATTAATGTACATTTAGCATGAAGGGCGTTCATTTGATGCAGAAATGAAGACAGAACAGCAACAGGCAAACTTAAGACCACAGATTTCCTTCTTTGCACAACAACAAGTAACATAGACACTTAATTCATTATCTATACTGAATTAAACACTGGTAGTCGAGGCGTATGAAGCAAACAGCATCAACGCCAGTATTTTCTGCATTTTCAAACTGAGAAGTCTTCATTGTAGGGCTCCTAAAAGTCAGAATTATTGTGCAGCCTTTGCATTAACATAACAGAAGTCATATGTTTTGAAATACTGAGGTAATAGTGTGAATGTAGCCTGAGAATACACACCCAGTTACAACAACAAAATGATGATAACTCAACCGCAAGCAGGCCCACGAAGCAAAGTGAAAGAAGTAGTCATGTAAAAAGTAACAGTATTAAAGAGTACAAATACTCTGGTACAAGTAAAGTGAAAGTGGAAAAGTATCAGCATTAAAACATAGTTTAAGTACCTAAAGCAAAAATGTTCACATGGTCAGTTTTAGAATAAAGTAAATTATACTACTGTATTCTAATTACTGATGCATTATTGCGTTTGTCACTGAAAATTAAGTTAATTTCAATATTTATTCATGGGTAGTTTGTAGGGCTGGACCCGAATATCAGAATATTTGGTCGTTATGGTGGTATCCGAATATTAATTGTGAGATCCGAATATTCGGATAGTTGTCATTAGTTGGGGCCGAACATCCGGAGCCCAGAAATTGCCCTAGCAGTTTGTAAATTTCCCTCTGCATAGTGATCGGATAAGATCTTAGTCTAATAATAAGCCGTCATGGCGGGACTTTCCAACAATAACACATCATCATTTACCTGGCGATTACATTTTCTATTATTAGTCTGAACATTCAAAGTGATTAAAATTATCCAACAACTGCAGAAGAGTACAAAGAACAATATTTGCCAGTGAATTGTAGTAGAGTAGAAGTATAGGGTAGCAGAAAATGGAAAAACTCAAATATAATACTCCTAAAAATGCTGCTTCTGTTGAATTTCACTATCGTCAACCTACATCATGAACATAAAGTGTGAATAACTATTTTTTACATAATTGTACTATACAAGTTGGTTCTCTGTACTTTTGGACTAAAACTTTGCTTTTTTTAAATTGTTGTATTAAGGCTCTGGTTCACTTTAAATACAATCTTCAAATACGATTTTGTAGTTTCAAACATCATGATATATTTGTTGATTACATTTTCTATTATTGGTCTGAATATTCAAAGTGATTAAAGTTGTCCAATAAATGTACTGGAGTACAAAACACAATATTTTCCTCTGAACTGTCTCTGTGTTTCCAGTGTTTTCAAACTGAAACAAGATCAGCAGCATTTCTAAATTTATTCAGAACTTCTAATTATTGTGGACACTTGGTATATATGTTTCTTTTAAATGGAAAGGCATTACTGTGGATATAGCCATAGCTTATAAAACCAATTCCAACAACAAAACGGTGAGAATTTAAACTCCAGCAAGATCTAAATAACTGTGGCCACAAGCAGAACATTAAGAAAGTACACTTCATGCTGGTATCCTGTGCTAACTGCAGTGAAAAATGCCATCAGTCTGTTCCTGTCATTTCAAACGGCATCGGCCCTCAAAGTAAACAAGGTATTGGTTTGCAGTGTCATGCAAGCTTGAGTCATCTCCTCAACACAAGACACTCGACTGCTGATGATCCTTCAACTGGCAGCCGAAAGCAACAAACAAACAGCGTCTAATGAACCGCAGGAGAAACCGAACATTACAGGAAGAAAACCTGCATCTGAAGGGCTGTACAGCGGCGTAGTGGTTAGCGCTTTCGCCTTGCAGCGAGAAGGTCCGTGGTTCACGTCCCAGCTCGGACCTGGGATCTTTCTGCATGGAGTTTGCATGTTCTCCATGTGCATGCGTGGGTTTTCTCCGGGTACTCCGGCTTCCTCCCACAGTCCAAAAACATGCTGAGGTTAATTGATTATTCTAAATTGCCCGTAGGTGTGAATGTGAGAGTGGTTGTGTGTCTTTGTGTGTGGCCCTGCGACAGACTGGCGACCTGTCTAGGGTGTCCCCTGCCTTCGCCCGAGTCAGCTGGGATAGGCTCCAGCCCCCGCCGCGACCCTAGTGAGGATTAAGCGGTGTATAGATAATGGATGGAAACCTGCATCTGCTGCTCAGTCTGTCAAACCATCTGAATATATATGTAGAATAAAGACCAACTGAATGGACAGAAAGTCAGATTCTACTAGATGTTTCTGTTCATGTATTCAACTCACGCCGTCTGGGTTTGCTTTGGGATTTTAATGCACCTATTGTATGATGTTAATTATTGTTAAAAAAAAAGGTTTTATATCAAAGAAAAGAAGTACTTCATATTATGGAACAGTGACTTTTCCACACACATATACCTTTAAGATGCCAACAGTAGAGAGACCTGTCTGGATTATATTTAGATCCAAGCCATGATAGTGGAATACTGTGCGATTTATAAAAAAATAAGTGCCTAACAGAAATAACTGTCATTATTTTATTCCCGTAAGTATTCACAGACAGTAGCCTAGTTGCAGAGACAGGCGTTGTCGCAACTTTGCTAGCAATTCAACCAAAAATAGGTAGGATTGGACAATTTAGGGAAATTATCTTAGCGTGATTTTTCTAAGAAATCCTGATATCTAAGATATTTTATATTATATATTTATATCGTGTAATACATTGAAAATAAGCGATAGATCATTAACACACAAGAAAACAAAAGGTGCTCCATTTTTCTGACGAAAAGATGAGAATCATTTATAGCTCAGGAGCAGCACTGAAATATTGCACATTTCGAAATCAAGCTAAACAAATAACAAAAAAAAATTACTTTTACTCATTGTATTCTAAACTGCAGCTTTGATGGTTTGCTAATTGCATTGTTTCATGTTTCAAATTTAATTTTCAGCCCTTTTGTACGTCCTCTTTTTGTCATTATTATGAAACAAATTTACTAACCACACTATTTACCATACTTACACTATCGCATAATATACTTTTTTGTCATCCTTTATGTTTCTGTGGCATCATTTTGACTATTGCTGTTATAGTCAATCATTTTTTTTCACAATGTATTTTACAGGAAAAGCATTATGACACTCCAACTGGAGCCAAATGGTTTGAGGGAAATATCTAATTGCAATTTTTAGATCATTTTTTAATATATATATATATTTATATTGCGCAACACAAGCGATGGATCATAACCACATGACAAAGGTAAACATTTTAATATCTATACATAATAAAAAAAAAGAACTGAATGTTCAGTAAGTCAGATTCTACAACATGTTTCTATTACCAGATAATGTATTCAGCTTGTGTCCTATTGGAATGTTAATGCTCTTATTGTACGATGCTTGAATTAAAAACAAGACTCACCAAGCAGTCCCTCTGTATAGTCTTGCACAGGGCATTGTAGTTGTCGGCTTCCAGCAGCAGGCCGTCAGGCAAGTCTTGGATAAAGTCCAGGTCTTTGTAAATGGGAACAGCCTTTTCTCTCTCCTTTGGGGAGGCTCGTCTCTTATAGGTGGAGCCCTTCAGGTCGTATTTGAGGTGCATGGGGATGATCCGCGGAAGGAGATTGTTCATCACTACGATGCGGATGTTCTTGCCTCCCGCCTGAACGCAATACAGTCCGTAGAACTTGGGCAGCAGGGTGCGCTTGTTTTGGTTAATGTTCTGGAAGGGAGAAGGAACGTGGAAAACAAATCAGACATCTGACACACTTAAAAGAAATGATTAAACCTCCTACTCTCCTGATAATCGTAGTTGCTGCAAAAATAAGAACGCACTCCCACTTTCCACTCCGTCCAGACTCACCATGAAGTATCCGGGCAGCAGTTTTTGGAGGAACTCTGCCTCTTTGTGCTGAACGGTCTTGATGATGAACTCGTCGTCGCTGGAGACGTAGAAGAGCGACCCGCTGGCTCCGGGGTTCGACAGCTCGATCAGCGGCTCGTTACACAGAGAATACTGCAGGAGGAAGTAAAGAGTCAGCGTTAAAACTGTAAATACTCAAAACTCAAAAGAAGATTTGAAAGTTTGACATCGTTAAAAAAAAACAACATCAAAACAAAAAAAAGTAACAAATAAAATAGAAAAAAATATGTGTGTAGATGCACTTGGAAGTATTATTTATACTAGATGTTTGTATTTTATATTTCCACATTTCTTGCTATGCTTTTAAAAATGCCTGATTGTGTGAAAGTACTAACAGGATTGCTGCTTAATTTCAATTTAAAAGAACAACAGAATTTCCCGCTGGGGATTAATAAAGTCTGTGCACTGACAGTAATGCAAATCTATTCTATGACGTTCTAAATAAAAAAAAAAAATTGAAAATAAATTTCTGTGCTTCTTGGCACAACTATCAACTAACTAACTATCTATCTATCTATCTATCTATCTATCTATCTATCTATCTATCTATCTATCTATCTATCTATCTATCTATCTATCTATCTATCTATCTATCTATCTATCTATCTATCCATCTATCCATCTAGCTATCTAGCTATCCATCCATCCATCCATCCATCCATCCATCCATCCATCCATCTGTATCTCTATAGTGTTATTTCTGAGTTCTCTCTGCTTCTTCATGGCTGTGCTGTTTAAAAAGAGGTGTAAGACTTTATAATGCAGTGAAAAATGAGCCCACAGTGAGTTCAGAGGGTTTAGCAGATAAAACAGGCCACTTGACATTAAACACATTCTCACTCCTCATTGTTACTGTATTTGTGTATTCGGACTACAGATACGTGATTTCTAATTGATGGTGGCTTTTCTCATGCTGACATTAGAGAAAAAAAGCAGACAGCAGAAAAACCACGACAAAAATGAGGCCAAAAGCAAGAAATATGACAAATAGTACTTGGACTGAGGCTTCACATTCAGACTGTGCTGGCGCTCATCCATGTCCACAGAGCCAACAAATGTGGCGATGCTGCAGACAAAAGCCACTTTTAAAGAAAAATTACAGAAGCTGTACGCTCAAAAATCAGTTTGTTGCAGCAAATGAGAAAGCCTCGGGCCTTGTTCTTTATTTTTCATCCTCAGAAGGGTGTGTGTGCTTAAAAAAAATACATAAACAGAATGCATAATAAGGGAAGTTGTTGTGAACATGGCAGTGTGTGCTTGGTGTAAGCACTGACCAGGTAGTCATCTGGCCGGATGCCAAACAGCTCTCTGAAGTAACGGAAGGCAATAGGAGCGTAGGTCTTAAAGCGGAAGTCGCTGTAGTGATGAGCAGGAGTCAGATTACTGCCTTCACTGGAAACACAAGAAACAGACAGGCCGTTAGAATACACAAAGAGAGGAAAATGTAAATTAACCCTGATTTTTCTGACACTACTACTGCTAATACCCACCTGGGAAAAAAGATGCTTTCCACCACCACAAAGTCCTGCATGAGAACGTCCCTCTCAGCCTTCTGACTTAAGCTGCCAACTGTGTGGGTGATGCCCAGTTGGATCGCACCTTTGAGGGCAGATGACGTCGTCTGGAGAGGTCAGGGAGGAAAAGAGAGTGAGCGGTGGAACAAACAATATTTTCCCCCCGGTGACTTCTGCCGTTTCACTCGCTATTCTTGGGCTGCAGCAGGAGGAACTTCCAAACTAACTTTAGAATATGAACGGTAAACATGCGGGCCTACACGCTGCACTGTTACCACCCAGCGCCGCCTGCTGTGGGCGTCGCTGACCCCCAGCCGGCTCTAACCTTTTTGTAGGTGGTCTCTCCTGTGGTGGTCTCGACGCCCCGGTGTCCGATGGTCTTCTTCATGCTCTGAGCCGTGGCCGAGGAGCCGGGCATCTGAGGAGTAACGCGGCAAAAATCTAAATCAAACGTGGTGTGATGTGTGTGTTTTTGTGCTGGTAAACAGAGAGAGCTGCCTGTACAGTATCAGCTTCAGGACAAACATCTCCACATGACAGATTTATGCTGCTGTAACCAGGCATCAGCCAGCCTGAACAGTAACTGAACTCTCTGTGGAGCTCAGATTGTGAAGGGAGTTAATGAAAAGTCAGCTGGTCTATTTTCATTTTACTTTAAAGCTCTTAACTCGGTCATTATAAGGGAGAGCCATATATGTAGTATCTTGTTGTTTGGAACATTTGAAGCTTTCCAGATACCTGCAGAGTTTTTAATATAAGGCTTTATATCAAGGGAAACAAATATTTCATATTATGGAACTCTTGTTTTTACATCTATCTCACCATAAAATGGGTTGACATGAGTAATCTTTCTGGATTATGTTCAGATCCGAACCATGATGGTTTGATACTTAGTGATTTTTATTAAAATATATGCCTAACAGGAACAAATGTCATTATCTTACTGAAGTAAGTGTTCACATACAGTAATCTAGTTGCAGAGGCATTATTAAGAGAGGCAAATTTGTTGAATATTTGCAAAAAAAATTACTTTCAATTCAACCAAAAAGACATACGGCTGAACAATTTGGGGGAAATATTTATTGGCAATTTCTATAACACAGCTTCAGTTTGATATTTACTTTGTAGTGGATTCAAAAAATGAGACACCATCAAAATATCCTCTATTTTCTAATGTAAAGACAAGAACTTAAAGCTGTAAATTGCTTATTTAAATGGCATAAAAGATAGAATAATTATCAGCAAAGCTGTGATTATGTTAAGTTTAAATTGCAGCTTGTGTGATTTACTCATTGGGTTGTTTCAGCATAATGTAATATATTGAAATTTTTAACCATTTGTCCAACCAGGGCTGAACAACATGCAAAAAAACTAACAAAATAGCACAGTGATTATTTTGACAACTATAGCGACTGAGATGAGTCATTATTTTAGTGAAAATGGTAATTTTTGCATTTCTTTCCCACAAAACCAAATTAAAAAATGACATGACATTGCTGCAGTGTGTACTCGAGCTAAAACTCATGTCTATTTACATTGTTAATGATACTATTTGCTTTATCTTGTCACAAAATGTTAGAAAATACCAGTGTTTTCCAAAGTTCAAGATGGCAAATGTCTTGTTTTGTCCCAAGACATTGTTTACTGTCATAACGGAGGAAAGAAACTAGAAAGTGTTCACATTCAAGGAGCTGAAATCAGAGGATTTTGTCAAAAAAAAAACCCACTTAAACCAATCCATTATCAGAAGAGTTGGTGAATAATTTAAAAGATGAAAACTAATGAATCGTTGCAGTGGTTGGTTCAGGGTATCGCTGCAGCACCACAACAGTTCATTTGTTTTTCTAACCATTTTGAGATTTTGATAATATTTCGATTCACTGTTCAGCCCTTCCTTCCACTACACATCAAATTAGTGACTCCTGTGTTTTCCAGCCATTTATTCACCTGTTATCACCTGTGTGATAATTCCAGTCTCTTACTTTACCTGTAAACCTTTGTTGACTGACGTCTGATGCTGCAGAATGAATGCAGGTTTGAACTCTAAACCTGTTCGTCTTCCGTCCTCTGAGTTGACAGGTACAATATTTACATGGCTCTGGGGTGTAAATAATGTAGAGGTGTTTAGAAGCAGTTCCTTACCTCTGCAGGGGCCATTTTCCGAATGCTGCTGGTCCCTAAAGACAGAAAAACAGGTTAAACTCTGTTAATGAGGAAGACAATGATGTCAGAACCTGCAAGGAAAATGTCTCTCTACACAGAAAGTAGATTACATAGAAGTCAACCCATGCAGTGAGTGAAATTATCTAGAAGAGTTCGATGCTTCAACCGAGGAAGAATTTGTTAATGACTGTTTGCGAAACCCTCCGCTGGTTAATTAGCGGGGCTATTTCCAACAGCGACTGATGACTAGGAGGCCCGATGATGAGCCAAAAACCTAAATGTGGTGGCGGTTATTAACTGCTGCACTGGATAATGCGGCAGCTCTACGAGAACTGGAACTGCTTCTCCCCCGAGCCGGCTGCTCCACATTCATCTGCTCCCCGAGGAAGCATGCAACATCGCCATCTTTCAAAAAAAAAAAAAAAACCTCTGCAACTTCCAGCTTTTTCCATCACAGCCTACTTTGCAACTCACAGGAACTTTGCATTTGCCGTTTAGATTAAGTAATGCATTGAAAGTACAGTAGTCGTCCCTCGTTGGCAAAAATCTGCAAAGTAGCGACAGTGGTGGAATAAAGTTTCCAGACACCTCATATATTTGTGAAATATTGCATTAAGAATCACTCTAGGTCATCAAGTGCAATTTCTTTTAGTACAATCACAGCCATAATACTAAACAAATCCTTAAAAAGCCATTAAAAACTTAAAATTGATTGGTTCCATAAAAATAAGAAATTTGGAGTATTGGGTCACTTTGGTAGATTCAGTTTTGTTAGGTTTTCTTGTAAACAATAAACAAAAAATAGATCATTTGTATTTGTTTGCGTCTGTCTAATGCAGCCACATCTTTTGAAATGCAAAAAAGATTCCACAAATATTCCATGATAATATTTGAGATAAAACTTTAAGGGTGTCCGAAAACTTTTTTCCATCACTGTATATATTTTATTACTTATATATATTTTGAGGCTTTATAAACCTTTCCCACACTCTTATAAACACTTCATGTGCTCTTAAACACTTTGTACACTCTTAAACCTGCATAAGTTAAGCAACATATAAAATTCTATATGGGAAGCAGCGTAGCTTCTCCCTTCTTTTAGCAGGAGTTCCTCCTTTTCTGCGATGGTAAGTATCTTCCTCTGGCGCTTGGGTTTGGTGCCAGAAGCCTTAGAAGGTGCAGAACGTTTGATCTAAATGATAGGGCTCGAAACAAATTAAATCAGCGATTCAAAATTAGACATATACTCGGGCAGGCCTGAATAGCAATTTCTGGGCTCCGGATATTCAGCCCAATTAGTGACGAATATCCGAATATTCATGGATCGTCCGACGGAGGGGGGAGGAGAGAACGGAGACGGAGGAATGAGTCGAATATTTGAATCCGAATATTTGGATCTCAAAATCAATATTCAGATACCACCTTAACAACTGAATATTCGGATATTCAGGTCCAAACCTTATATATACAATTTAATAATCTGTGATACAGTGAGACCGCGATATGGAGAAGGACGACTGTACATACCAACACCAAGCAAAGACGTCTGGCTGTGAGTAAAATGCACCAAAGACAAGAAGTGAAATTCCAGCACACAGGCGTTTTGTAAGAAAAGGTACACAAGTAAAATAAAAGAGACCTGATTTCTTGTGTCCTTACATAAACTTGCTGTACAAACTTACTACCTCGCCCACTCTGCAATCACCTCTAGCCTGTAACCAATGGCAACATGCACTCCAATACTGCAGCACCACAGGTCAATATACGCTAAAGGATTGATGGCTGGAGACGACTGTACACCTGTAGTAGCGATCCTGAAAAATTCATCCCCCCCCAGCAAATTTCAACCCAGGTGATGCAGAGTGAGAGGACATTTCGACCTGAGCAGATTAATAATCAGGCAGAGTCCCTGAACGCCATGCAGCTCTTCTCTCAGTTAGCAGGGACACACCGCAATCCACCGGGAAACAATGAGCAGCATTCTGCCCACATTCCCTCTCATTATGTAAAACTACACACTATATCACCACTACTCATGCAGTTTCTGCTCACACACACAGAAACGAGTCACGCACACCCATGCCGATACCTCGCTGCAACGCTCTCCTCCAGAACTGAGTCCTGATATCTGTGGAGCAGGACACAGTCAGCCTGGCTGGCTTTACCGATAAATAAGCAACACTGAACACATTTACAGACACACAGGTGCAATAATTGAGTTTTATCTGAAACGACCGGTCAATTAAGCAATCAGAGAACATTTTCTGGTTTGACATTTTGCTGCATTGTCATTTATTATATCCTCCTGAGGCCCGTTCATTCATGTCTTCTGTACTGGACATTTGTTTTTGATCTATATCTTTTGACTCATCTGAGCTACCGTACTAAATCCTGATGTACTCAGTGGAAGACATCCTGGCCGTTTGAAATGATATCTTGTGATTGGGTGGAATGAGGGGAACTTTGTTTTTGTCCTGTGATAGAGAATGTAGCAAAGCCTCCTGACTGTTGAGAGTTTAATTTATGTTCACGTTCAATTTAATTTAGTTTCTCAAAGTTTCATTACAAAATGGATTGCCATTCTTGTTTTCTTTCTCGCTGTTATTTGTGGGGTTTTTTCAATAAAATTCTAAAATTGTGAGTTGTTGTTTTAGCTCCAAAAAGGCAGGAAATCACAAAAACAAGTTAAATTGAAAGATACCTTTTTCCCCCTTGGTTCTCAGGAGGACATAGCAAATAACACATTGGTTCTGAGCTTATGGGTCAGATAAAATAAGTGAGCTGACACATTATAATTACACTATTTAATGTACTATTTTCTGTCATGTTCCAGGCAAAGACAGTTCATCAGTTAATCAATAATTACTTCCCAGATTAAACATCTAAAACGCACAGATGGGATTTTTTTCATCTGTTTTTTGTGTGTATGTAAAAAATTGTCAAAATTACACCATTTATCTGAAACTGTATAAACACAAAAAATAATCTGATTATCAACTTTCTGACGACCTATAAATGCATCACGTGTATCATGCAGCACATTTAGGAAAAAAAAAAGCTGGAAATAGTGATATACCATCAAAATCACTCAAAAATCGTTTGCACCAGGTCCTGAAAAAAAACAACAAAACAAATGGCAGGTTTGAAAGGCATGTTTTGGCTGAAAAATCACCAAAATGAACAAAAGAATCACCAAAATGTCCAATTTCTAACAGTACGTGAATGTAGCATGCACAATGTGCATTTCTGCAAAGAAAAAACAAATCAATTCTAACTTTAAAACTGTGATATTTCATCAAAATCACATACATTTTAAATATCTCATCTAAAATTGTTTGCACCAGATCAGGTAAAAAAACTTAAATAACTAAATAAATTGATAGGTTTTAAAGGTATGTTTTAGTTGAAAAATCACCAAATTTAACAAAAGATTCACCAGAATTTCCACTTTCTGACAGTACATGAACGTATCACGCGTGACATGCATTTTCGCAAAGAAAAAATAAATCAATTTTAACCTTAAAATTGTGATATTTCATCAAATTGCTTTATGCTACATGTGTCATTTTTCAAAAAAAAAAATCACCAAAAATAAAAACAAATCTGTTTAATCTTGCACTCCTTGGTGCAACTGAGAAGCAATGAATCCCTCCGCTGCAACAAACAGCTGCGTGACTAAAATTCTGAGTTTTCAGATTCACCGAGTAGAAAGGAGCAAGGAAAAAAACATCTATCCATAAAAAGGAGCATACAGAGGTGCAAATAGTTAGAATGTTGTTGAGTCATGGTTGTGCTGTTTCCATAGAGGTGCAGGACTTTTTACTGCAGCAAAAACTGAGCCCAGGTGAGTTTAAGTGTGACAGGAGTTTAAAAACAAACACCCAGAAATCGCTAATGGATAATAAAAATCATCATTATTGCAGTTCTAGTTTCATCATTTTGCAGTTCTCTCAAAGGTTAACATGGGGCTAGTTAATGACACACACTGAGCAGCAGATTCAGGAGAGGAATCAGACTAACCCAATTACTTAACAATGACTTTAGCCAGTCAGGGGCAGACCTTAGGACAATAGGGCAACCATCTGTTCCTCTCTGTATACTAAACAAGTCCCTGCCAGGCTTATTCGCATGTAGCCTGCAGTCTGCACACGCCAATATGGGACATGCACACGCTTAAGATGATTTTCTGCCAAAGAAGAGTCCATAAATATACTGGTTCTTGGCCCGATTAGGAAACAAGGCCAATAAGGGCTAGTACAGAAACCACATTATGTTACTGTCACTCAAGTGGCTGCGAGCGTGTGCTTCACAGAATGCTGTATCTTGTATTTGTACAGTCTCTGGCTCTCGGCCACGCGGGAGCCACAGGAGCGCTTTAAAGCCCCTATTTTTATTCACTGATTCAGACCGGCTGGTTACAGAGGGAAGAGCAACTCCTCTGCCCACGGGGAAGCTAATAAATGACGCACAGCTAAATGGATTAGCGGGATGCATCGTCCCCATCATCTGTCCTGTCCTGCCCTGCCCTGTGCTCAGAAAATAAGAAACGTCTGAAAGCGCTGCCAACTGCTGCTGTCTGGGTGGCCAGTGGAAAGTTCATGAGCAATTCAGGTCCGAAATCAGAGATCCTGGACGAGGCTTGACAAGAACTAGGGCTGCACGATATATCGTTTCAGCAGTGAGTGTGCAAAGAAAGTGCAATGTGGAGCAATCTAAAATAACTCAAACACATCATGCGACTACTTTTATAGCCCCTTGATACACCAGAAACATGCACAGTTCTCTGTTTTCATGGCTAATGTACAAGAAAGGTCTGTCTGATACAACAACATTGATAAAATTCTGTGTTTCTCTTAAAATTTATCTGCAAGACAGATAGTTTGTTGATATGCAGGTGGAAAAAGGGGAGGAACAGGAGAGAACCACTAAAAAGTATAAAGCAATATAGTAAGACAGTTATTGCAGTATACTGTAAAATCTTGTAGAATTACCATACGTGGAATATCCTTTATTTATTGTGTAGATATCATTTATAGCATCTGCTTGTCGTTGTTAATAGCCTTACATCTTTTATTCCGTGTTATAATTCTGTGTTTTTATCCGTGTAGTTTCATCCTGTGATGTTAAGTACTGAATGACGATAAAGGAGTCTGAATCCGAAAAGTAAGATCAGCATCAGTTATATGGAAATATTTTGGCAAAAAACGGATGATATTGACCAAAAACAGGTACTTAATCTGATGCATCTTGCAATTGCTGCCACCACTTGAGGCAACACAACTAATTTGTGTGCAAATCCAGATCTGAACGCCATCCAAAGCAAAATATGTATCTTTTTTGGATGTCTTTCAGGTATTTTTATGATTATTATTTCTTATTTTCAATGCAAACTCCTCTACAAAACCACCCCAATCATACAATGATTGCTGCTTTCCAAATGGAGACATCTGCACAAAATTCCTCTATTTTTCCACACTGCAGATAAACAAAATGTCACAATGTCAGTTTTTTTTTTTCCTAGATCGTGCAGCCCTAGTTTCTATCTACCCTCAGATTATAAGAAACCACAGAAGGCACTGCCAACCAGCAGCATGTCTGAGGCTACTGGAAAGTTCATGAGCAATTCAGATGTGAAAAATTAGTCATCCTGAACACAGTTTTCATCAGACAGCAGGTTAAATGAGCGAAGCCTGCTCATCAACTAAACCAGCACGGTGTTTTTAAGGAATGTAGGAAATCAATTAAATAAGATTCGTGTTTGTTCTGATTAAACCTGTGGAAAAGGAACTGATGGAAAGTGAATTTGGTTGCTGTCTTTAACACAAAACGTGGACAGAATCAGACGGAGGAGGAAGAGGAGGGATGTAACGGGAGGAAGGCGACGGGGGAGCGACCGTTAACTTCTCATGGATGGAAACAGCAGCTAATGACTGTTTAATTCACTGATAAATAAACCGAACCCCTTTATTTTCCCTACAGCTGCTTCATTTTTACAAACACCGAATAACGGTAACGAGGCTGCCGGCTTGACTGCAAACGTTTAGTGAACGTGGTCCCTGGAAATACTTTATAACACGTTAGGAAAACCAATAAACAGTAAGATATTAATACAAACAGAATACTAGCTATCGGTTTATGTGTTTAACAACAGCAATAACAGTGAGGTTCATTAACTACACCGCTAAACACGCTAACCACCGCTCGGTTCATTTGTTAGGTTGGAAGCCTCGATGCTAACAAGCTAACTGGCTAACCGGGGCTAGATGAAGCCACCGCGGCCACATCTCGCCGTTTTCACCGCTACAAAAACGCTAAACCGGCCTGTTTCAAGGCTCGTTTCAAGGCGACAAAGGAGGAAGCTTTATCAGCTGTGTACCTGTCGGGGCTGTCGATCCTGAGTCTGCTATTCCAGCAGTCGCCATTACGGTTTGACTGTTCACATCACCGACAGCCGACACTTGAATCCTGATGCAGCAGCAGCGGCGCCGCAGCGCCACAGCGCCCCCAGCGGCCGGACGGGGAACGGTTTCAGTTTCAGTTTTACTGCGGCGCAGCAACAGTGCCTCCAAAAGACAATAATTCACTCTATTTATATGCAAAAAGCCTATAGATAAATATAGTGGTTAAGCCCAGATTTGTTCATGCATGTTCTCTTGATGCACTGAGCCCTTCTCTAACTACTAATGTATTTACTATATATACCATTGTTGCATTACATTCACTCTGTTTCTTTCTGTGTCCTTTCTCCGAGTGTCCCTGGTCCCAGAGCTGGATGCTTCAGATGTGTGGTTGTTCTCCCACCTCCAGCTGCCCATTTCCACCGATCTACTCTGCATTGCCCTTACTACACTTGATTTGCTCATCTACATATTTTTGAATTTACCACCAGCTATATATATATGTAGTATATTTAATGCCAGAGCTGTACACCATAGCAGTAAACTATAGTTTCCATGTTAGTTGTACTTTGCATATATCATCTGTCGTATCATGCATGAATTATACTGTGTGTTTTATGGTCCTTGTCCCCCCCCCATCTCTACCTCTTCCTCTCTACCTCTGTCCCTCTATCTCTACCTCTACCCCTCTACCTCTTTACCTCTTCCCCTCTACCTCTATCCCTCTATCTCTACCTCTCTACCTCTTCTGTCCCTCTCAACCCGCCCGGCCAGCAGGCAGATGGGTCCCCCCCCCCACATAAAGAGCCAGGTTCTGCTCGAGGTTTTTTTCCCTGTTAAAAGGGTGTTTTCCTTGCCACTGTCGCCTTTTGGCTTGCTCTGGGGGTCAGGCATATGGGTTCTGTAAAGTGTCTCGAGACAGTTTGACTGTAATTGGCGCTATATAAATAAATAAATTGAAATAATAATTTTTTTGGGCTGGAAGCGACAAAAACAGGTGGCAAAAACCAGCAAAGTGTTGTGTGAGAGATGTTATATAGGATGGCATTTTTAAAAATCTGTTTAGTTTAGTTTTTTTATTATTGTTTTTCCGTTGCACTGTCTACTAGTTAGAAAATATCCATGCCATTTCTCAGTGAAAAAAAAACTCAATTTGTCACCATGGAGTACATTTCAGTCAAAGTGCAGGTTTTATAATGATTTTGGGGCTTACACTGCAAAACCATCACTTACAACCACAGAAATTGTTGCAAATTTGGGAGAAAATGCAGCTTATAATAATTATTATAATAATTTTGGTGCTTATATATGCAAAAGCATCACTTACATCCCCAGAAATTGCTGCAAATTTGGTAGAGAATGCAGCTATTATAAGAATTTTGGGGGTTATATACAAAAGTGTAACTTTTGTATATACAACAAAAGTGAAAATTGTTGCAAATTTGGTAGAAAATGCATCAATTTTAATAATTTGGGGGCTTTACATACGCAAAAATGTCTCTTGCAAATACAGAAATTGTTGTAAATTTGTGAGAAAATGCAGCTTATATAATAATTTGGGGGCTTATACATGCAAAACGGTTATTTACATCCCTCAAAATTGTTGCAAATTTATGAGAAAATGCAGCTATTGTAACAATTTTGGAGCTTATAAATGCAAAAGTGTGACTTACAACGTCATAAATTGCTGTGGGAGAAAATTCAGCTATTTTATACATTTTAGGGTTTATATTTGCAAAAGCTTCACTTACATCCCCAGAAATTGTTACAAATTTGGGAGAAAATTCAGCTATTATAATAATTTGGGGGCGTATATCTCCAAAAGCATCAGAAAGTCCTCCTCACTCTCCATATTCAAGGTATGTGATCTTCCAGTTCTTTTCTTATTAAATAAAAAAACAGATATATACCTCATGTAAAAAAAAACAAAAAACTCATATGAATACTGTAATTGTTCCTCATTTAACCATCCTGCTAAAATCATGTACTTTGAATCTCTGAACCTTTTCAGCACCTTATATACATTACTTGTTGATCCAACATCTCCAGGTGTCTTAAACTGATTAACTGAATGGATTTTTTTTTTTTTTAAAGTGTGCAAAGCCAGGCTCTGCTTTACTTTGTAAGGTTTTGATCGCAAATTGAAATATTTAAAATAGCAAAAACATTTACTGCGTTGTTAACACACTTTTTGAGGTGACTTTAGGACAATATTGCGTGTTCTGTTCATATCACATGAAAAGTACACACTACATCAACATTAAAGACAATTTTAATACAAAACTAAATGTTGTAATACAAGATTTATATCACTGCTTTTTAAATAACACAATCTGGATGAAAATCTGTTCATGTGGTGTTATAACTTCTGTTAAACTGCAAAATTATGTGTTTCAAATGTCTGTTTATAATTAAAAGAGACCCTTTTCTTGCATATTCTGCTTTATAATACATAACTATCATGTTCACATCAGGTTGCATTTTAAACAAGTAGCAGTGGATGTGAGGTCACACACAGCAAACCACACAAAACAGACATTTTACAAAGTTTTATTAGAACTGTTGCATACATGATCTTAACTATAAAACTATATAAAAAGAGGAAACTAATCTTAAAGCCCTGAAGGAATCTACAAAACGCATCGATAATCAAAAACGCAGAGAGCAGCCTATAAAAAATAGTGGTACAGTGACACAGACAGCAGTCTGCCATAAAAACTCTGCATTTAACAATATATTTGTTTAACTATAAACGGCAGCAGTGCTTCCTGTGTGATCTCAGATAACTGTAAATAACACTGGCAGTAGATGAAGCTGGAACGTGGTCCATATTCTGAATATTGCTTTCATCTCACGGGCCTTTCATTTCCCTGTCAGGTGAGCATCATTTAGGAGAGAGGGCACTTCTTCCTCTGCTTTTGGCGTAAGACGTTGGTGGCTTTGTTGACGGCGTTCATGAGGATTTTGGAGACACACTGCGACGTTTCCTGTGAAGGCAGCTTGCAGCACTGACGGACAGCCGGAGGAGAACGGCCGCCCGACGAACACAGCTTCTTTGACATTTCCTCCAGCTGATTTCATGCAGCGAAAAAGGAAAAAACAGGTCAAATAGGACATTTAAGATGGGATAAACGGTGATAAAAATGTGTCTTCTAATGTGTCTTACTTTGCACAGGCTAACTCACCTTTAGTGCAGAACAAGCAGTCCTCTCTTCTTCAGGCAGGGGGCAGCATTGTCTCACAAAGAGCTTCAGCGGGAAGCCGACTGGGAACCTAAAACACAGTTATTTAAATTGTCTGTTATTTTTCTGGAATAATCCATGAGTCGTTTGGTTTATAAAATGTCAGAAAATGTTGATCAGTGTCCTTCAAAGCAACACATTTCCCAAAGATATTCAGTTTACTGTCATAAAGGAGGAAAGAAAACAAAAAATATTCACATTTAAGAAGCTACATTCACACAATTCACTTTTTTTCTTCATATTTAGTTTGAATTTTATCTATTCATTGATGCTCTTTTGTCACTTTTCATGTAAACGTATTCTTCGCAGGTTCATCTATTTGTAAGAAACCTGCAGGATGTTGGATATTTTGGGGAATTCAGTTTTATCTCTGGAGGTTTTGATCATTAACACTGTTTTGAGAGACATTTATGATTGCTGCTACATAAAGTGTTTCTAACTTTAAATAGAGTATTGTTATAAAACTGTCATTCAGCAGAAGGATGCTTTGGGATTTGTAAAACAAACTTTGCCTGATGAAGTTGTAGCGCTGAAACGTCCTGAATAAATGTGTTTTTTCAGAGTTTGAAAGTGTGTAGGAGTCTTTTTGAAACGTTTTCTCATTGAAATGATAAAAGGATAATAATTTAATAGTTGACAACTTGCAGCTTTAATTGTTACTGATGCTATATGTGCCGGACAATACTGACAACACAAAACTTCATAGAGCAAGTGGCACATTTTAGGACATTTCAATGTGCTAAAAAGTTTGAGATTTGCTTTTTTTTTTTTTATGACAAAAATGACAAACAACGAACAGAAATTGTACAGAAGACGAGAAAAGAAAGAAAAGATTGGAGAGGACAGATGCAGGAAATCGTGTTTTACCTCCTGTCGATGATTTTGTGAGTGTCACAAATGCTGTTAAGCGACAGGTCTTCGGGGGCAGAGGTCTTGTTATAATGAGGGTCTGTAGACATCGAGTGGAAGCAGCTGTATCGATCGGCTGAACTTTGGCTCGAACAGCAGCTGAAACTGAGGCTGTCGGTCAAGCAGAACCTGTCGATCTCGTCGCTCCACTGAAACCAGAATCAAAAATCACTCAGTTAACTCTCAGATGTATAAGTGGGTCAAAAATGACCCGGTGAGGTCGTTCTCTTGCAATATCTTTCTTTTTATCATTTCATATTCCAGCTTTTCCTTAAAAAAACATGTTACATTTTTAAGTTCCCTTTTATACTTTTAAAGGAATTCTAAGATTTGTATTACTACCCCAAACTCTTTATCACTGATAATATCATACAAGAGGTGATGTACAAACTTGGAGGGATGAAGAGCAGCCACAGCTGGAGGAAGAGTGGAAAAATGGATGTTGATGTTCTTCTATTGCTGTTCTGTGTAATAGTTTTCTTTCCAATTATCAAAATGTTCAAATACTGTTATAAAGTACAAAATAAACACATTTCAAACATGAAATCATTCACGTGTGGACAAAAATATAATACAAACAATAAAACTAATTATTATTCTTAAGCAAAATGACAAAAAAAAAGGCATAAAAACACAGTCATTTTTGTCCCACTTATGGACGAGTGTAGGTCGAATCACTCGTATTTGATGGTTAACCAAAATAACATTTTCTCATAATCTTAGTCTTCCAGCGAAAAGTGTCACTTACAACCCAAGAAAGTGTTGCAAATTTAGGAGAAAATGCAGCTATTATAACAATTTCAAGGCTTTTATATGCAAAAATGTCACTTACATAACCAGAAAGTGTTGCAAATTTGGGAGAAAACACAGCTATTATAATAAATTTGGGGCTTATATATGCAAAACAGTCACAACTCCAGAAATTGTTGCAAATTTGGGAGAAAAAATAAAGCTATTATAATAATTTTGGCACTTGTATTTGCAAAATTGTCACTTCCAACCCCAGGACTTGTTACACATAGTGGAGAAATAACTTATTTTCTAATATCTTATTTTCTAAGTGTTTATTTAATGTCTACTGTTGCACGGAGAGAGAGTAACGAAATTTCGATTCTTGGTATGTCATGTACATTTTGAAGAATTGACAATAAAGCTGACTTTGACTTTGAAAATGCAGTTCTTCAGGTAATCCTAAGAGCTCTGTAGGAACCAAAGAAGCTGCTTTTTACTGCAGCTTCCAGGATTATTTTTGCAGGTTTCTTGCTCTACCTTCTGGTCGACACAGCTGAGCACGCCCTGCTTCTTCTTGCAGCACTGCTTGTATCCCTTCTCAATGCGGTTCACGGTCTTGGCCTGCCGAGCCAGCCACTCGAAGCCTGAACGTGGAAGACACCTGGTGTGGTAGAGGGGGCGGAGCTTCTGGTGGCCGCACAGTGACTCGATGGCGTCGGCGGAGGGTCGACCTGGAGGGAAGCTGATGTCAACGTTCTCGGCAGTAGACGCTTTCTTCTCCTTCTTTTTTCTGTCTGCTCTGGCGCTGTAAGGAGCCATCTGGGCCCTGTGATGAACGAGGTAGAAGCTCAGAGACAAACACCACCTTGTTCATTTGAAAATGGGACTTCCTTCAACACTCTTCTGTCTTTTATTTTCCTTTTTAGTCATTTCCTTTTCATTTAAGACAAGACAAGGTGATAAGATAAGATTGCTGTAGCAAAACTTCATTTGTACTTGGATGTGTTCCATTTGTAATGTGACGATCACAACCAAGCCTCAGTTTATCATTTCCACATTACAACTTCCAGATCACAGTGTGTCTGCAAAGGAACACAACATTTAGTCACAGCTATCTGGAACTGAACGATATAGTATTACATTTTATGATCAAAATGACAAAAGTCAGACCAAAAAAAGACAAAAAAAAAACAAAAACAAGACAAAATATTCAAAAAATCAGACAAAATGACAAAAACGAGAAACAAAATCCCCAAAAATTAGACAAGCAACATTAAACAAAACAAAAAAAGAGACAAAAAACTGGACAAAAAAGTTACAAAGCAACAAAAAATGGACAAATGACAAAAATTAGACAAAAAATGACAAAAGAGAGAAACAAAGCGACAAAGAAATAGACTAACAACACAAGTGAGACAAAAAAACCCCCCACAAAAACGATACACAAACACAATGAAACAAAACAACAAAAACATGAGACAAACGACAAAAATCTCTTTGAGGCCGGATTGGACCCTCTGGAGGGCCGGTTTTGGCCCACAGGCTGCATGTTTGACACCCCTGCACCAAAGATTGATGATTAATAGATTAACTGTTCCACTTCTACAGCAACTAGTTTCTGTTGTTTTTCTGTTCTTTGCAATAGATCATAAATAGTGTTTGAGTTTAATTTGAGAGCCTGAGAGAGAAAAAAACTGCATCATCCTCTTCAATTTCAGTAATTTGAAACATTTACTTTCGTACCTCTGGCAGGTGTTTTGGTCAAAGCTGAAGCTGACGGTAGAAGGAATCGGAGTCACCGGCAGCTCCTCTGTTGCCCCATAGTTTGGGTTCGGGGCATCCCTGTCGAAGCAGTTCAGTCTGTCAGAGCCGGTCAGCTTGCAGCAGTCGTACAGGCGATTCTTGACCGACGAGTCGGCAGAACAGAACGTTTCCACAAACAGCTCCCACTGCAGAAAACACAGGAAAGACACAGCAACACAGACAGTCAGGGCGCATGAACTCAATCTATAATTAACACTGAGTAAAGCAAACCAGCTGCTCTTTATCCATAACAAACTTAGAGGGAGATTAAAGGTAATTCTTCACCAACTCACTGAAGAATTTAGTTCAGGTTTGCTGCTCCGCTGGTGCTCATGCCGAGGCCTGTCTGTTATGTCTGGCTGCACTGCATTAAATAAGCTTATCAACCCAAACCGCCCAAGGCCTTCCACTTTTGTTTGAGAAAAGCAAGCGCCACCATCTCTGCAATGCCAAGAATGTTTCGCGGCCTTTTAATAATCAGGGCGAATTAAATACACGCAGAGAAAGGACACTGTGTTTGGTCTGCCGCTACTTCACACAATACAAGGCTGCCAATAATGTGACAGCGTGTTTCCACGTGAGGGATTAGGGGGATGAACTTTATTGCATGTTGGTTTTTAATATGAAATAATATTGGTTTGGGATCCAGTTTCATCTCCACCACATATTGGGTTTTTAATCATGTTGCATTTGTTGTGGAACATGTGACTCTCTGCACAGGGAGCACACGGCTCCCTGTTTGTCACAGAATATAAATGAAGATTGTGTTGATTACTTCTAAACCTACACAGTTTGGCTGTTAACCCCTTATTCTACACCTCAACCCCTCACATCATACGATCTGCGGCTAGGAGATGGATGTTTTGGAACGAGCTCCCCCTTATTCCTTGTGCTTATTAAACATTTAATCAATTAACCCTCTTGTCATCCTGTGGGTCAAAATTGACCCGTTTTAAAGTTTGAAAATGTGGAGAAAAAAAAATATTTTCACAGTGAAACTTCTGATGTCCACATTTTCAACATTTTTGGGAAATCTTTGAACATTTTTTGGTGGGAAACAAAGAAATGTTAAAAATGTTTCTTAAGAACATTCAGAAAAAAATTCAACTAAAATCCAGCGAATTTCACAGGATTTTGGTTGATTTTTATGTGAATGTTCTTAAAGAAAATATTAGAAGTTTTACTGATATATGTGGAATCACTTTAGATATTTTTAGGTGTTTTTGGAAGATTTTTACTCATTTTTTAAAAAAAAAAAATATTTACAAGAATTTTCTTGCCAAATTTGGGGGATTTTTTTTGAATAAAACTTTTAAGGGAAATTTTTAAGGAATTATCAAAATTTTCTTCCTGAAGGTTTTGCAAATTTTCAGAAATTTGTGGAATTTCTTTTTGCTGAATTTTTGGATTTTTTTTCAGACAAGGAAACAATATTTTTTGGTGCCCGTAAATGAGGCCAAGCAGACACAGGATGCTGTCATCGTACCTTTAGACACAGTAAAAATGTGCTGAATCGACTGTAGGAGCTGTTGTGAAAACTCACCGCCTGCGTGGCGCAACACAGAGTCACTTCTGTCTCCCACGTCTGGTTTCCTTTGCAGCAAACGTCGAACCAGGACTCTGCGTTATTGACAGCTTCGGCCTGTCGCTTCAGCTGACCAAAACCAGAGGCAGGAAAGTAAGAGCGTATCGCGTAGCGAGGACGATGGTCTCCATGAAGACAGATGGCTTGGAGGTTGTTGGATGTCGGCCGGGCGAGAGGAAACTGAACGGGGTACTGCAACATGGGAGGACCACCAAAAGAACGAGGCCCAAAACTCGGTCGACCTGTGACAAAAAGACAGGAATCAGATAGATACATAACTCATTATTGATCATCTTAAATATCAGGCCTGATTTATCGTCAACTGCTTTTTGGTGACAATTATTCAATAAAAAAGAAAGGTAGTTATAACTAAACATTATTAGCTTGGCCTAAAATCAGCCAGCTTGTTAGGCAGTGCTATAGCAAGCTAATTTAACAAAACATTGTTAGCATGACATAAAGTCAGCTGGTTTGTTAGCTAGTGCTAGAGCAAAGTAATATATCAAAATATTGTTAGCCCGACAATAAGTCAGCTAGTTTGTAAGCTAGTGCAGCAGCAAGATAATACAGCATAACAATATTAGCATAACATAAAGTGAGCTAGTTAGTTAGCTAGTGTTCCAGCAAGATAATATGACAAAACATTATTAGCTTGGCCTAAAATTAGCTAGTTTGTTAGCTTATGCTACAGCAAGGGAATATAGCATAACAATATTAGAATATCACGAGCCAGTTAGTTAGCTAGTGCTACAGCAAGCTAATACAGCAGAGCATTATTAGCTTAACCTAAACTCAATCACTTTTGTTTACTTGTGCTACAGCAAGCTAACATTGCAAAATATTACTAGCTTGGCCTAAAATCCGCTTCTTGATTAGCTAGTGCTATAGCAAGCTAATATAGCATAACAATATTAGAATATCATAAAAGTCAGCTCGTTAGCTAGTGTTACGGCAAGCCAATAGAGCAAACCATTGCTAGTCTGACATAAAGTGAACTAGTTAGTTAGCTGGTGCTAATATAGCTTAACAATATTACAATATCATAAAAGTCAGCTAGTTAGCTAGTCCTACAGCAAGCTAACATAGCAGAGCATTATTAGCTTGACCTAAAATCAGTGACTTTGTTAGCCAGTGCTGCAGCAGGCCAATATAGCAAAACAATATTAGTTGAACCACAAAATTAGCTAATTTGTTAGCTAGTGCTACAGCAAGCTAATTAAGCAGATCATTGTTAGTTTGACAGGAAGTGAATCAGTCAGTAAGCCAATGCTAATATAGCTTAACAATATTGGAATATTACAAAAGTCAGCTAGTTAGCTTGTGCTACAGCAAGCTAAAATAGTATATTATTAGCTTAACATAAAATGAAGAGATAGATAGACTAGACAGATAGATAGATAGATAGATAGATAGATAGATAGATAGATAGATAGATAGATAGATAGATAGATAGATAGATAGATAGATAGATAGATAGATAGATAGATAGATAGATAGATAGATAGATAGATAGATAGATAGATAGATAGATAGATGTCTTACCTCTCTCCCTCCCATTAATATCTGGTGGAGACACCATGATCTGCTCTATGGGAATTTCTACAAAACAAGAAGAACAGAAGAACAATGTGGAACTGTTCTCCAATGGTGTAACACTGGTAAAGACATTCAGTTTATTCATTTATTGTTTTGCTTTGGATAGCATTCACATCTGGCTTTGCACTCTTGGCTCTGTGCTGCTGATTTAAATGCTCTAATAAATAAGTTGTGTTGCCTCGTGTGTTTTTGTTCAACATCTTTCTTTCTGGAGTCAAAACATTTCCAGGCGACTAATTTGTTTTGCAACCAAATCTTCCTTTTCTGTATTTCTCAATTGTTTTTCAGTCATTTTTGCCGTGCACATCTGGACTCTGCATGTCAACAACATCTGTACCTTGTAAATAAAGTGAAATAAAACTCAGTGCATCTGAGAACCCTTAAATCAGAACAAATGATGTTCCAGCAGACAGACTTCTGTTGTTTGTCAAGAAAAATGAGAAACGTACAAGTTTTCTTTTCTTATGAAGCAGCTTAAAAAGTTGTGATTTGATGTGTCTGTGTGTATTTTCTTCCTAACATCATGTTGTGCAGCTTTAAATCGCATGTTTTGACTCTATGACACAGTGAATCTTGGACTGAAGCTCCACTTATACATATTTTATCACAAATAAAATTGCAATATCTGTCAAAAAATTGTGACAAGACATTTTGCTTATATTTTCCAGTGCTGGTATGTCAGTTAACGCCTAAAGTAAGAAAACAAACGGTACCTTTAGGATCCAAGAGCTCTGACAGGTCCTCCTCTTTCTGCAGGTCCAGAGATTCTGGTTGTTGCATCACTGAAAGACACATTTTCATTTTAAAAGCAGTGATGTGCAAGAAGCAGGACATGCTAAAATGTCTTTATAAAGTCAAACAGCAGACATACAGACAGACATGTTCCTGCTGTATTTATGGACTTGAATCTGATCCACATTAACTGAAGGCACAAACACAGCTCGCCTATCAACCACACAGGCAGAAAACTCAAGTGATTTACTTCCATAGAGAAGAAAGCCAAGAAAAACAGGAAAAACTCTGGAACGCTCTCTCCAGAGTCACTGCAGACATTATACAACCACTTTTAAGGATGAAGTAGTACTGCTTCTGTCAGGCAAACTGATCTATAATCCGTGGAGCACGACTTAAACTTCATGTCCCGACACATCAACAGAAGTACAGAGAGCTGAATAAACTGAGGTTAATGGAGATGCTGCTCTAGGATGTGAATGCACAAAGACACACCTTGCATGAGTTGGTCGAGGTCGAAGGTGACCTCTCGCTGCCCGAGGAAGTGCTCATCTGGAAAGATGTAGACACACAAAGACAGCGAGACAAAGTTACGCAACTGGACATTGTTTTGATTTTCACAAATTATACTGAGAGGCTGCCAGGGAAGGAAGAGGAGGAAGATATGGGTACAAAATACAAAACAGAGAACAAGTCAGAGTTACCTGAATAAAAGTCGTTGAACCAGTCTACTTAGGGATGATTCTCAATGTTTACATTTTATCTAAGTTGAACAGCAGTGTGATGATATGGGGCTGTATGAGAGCAAAAGGTGTTGAGGAGATGATATTTATAGATGAATATCTGAGGATAAACCAAAATACTGGGAATATTCCAGCAGGAGAACCATCCAAACGACTAAATCACACGAGTTTCTGGAGAAGAACCATTTCTCGCATTGAGTTCCAGCTGTTGGGGCCTGTGTTGTTTAAAATAGCAAATCTAAACTGCTAGTTTTATATTTTACATGAGAGCAAATACCTGCTCTTCAACTTAGGAGTGGTGCAGTTACTGTAAGGTGACACAGCGTTGAGTCATCTGACATTTAAGTGATACTGGACCGTCACTCCTGCTATATATTGGAGACTCCTCACCGATCACCATCATGCAAAATATTCCGTTACATATCACAAAACCGACAAATAAAGTTACTTATAAGAGAAATAAATAATAATATTATATAATTATTACAGGAGGTGGAGTTAACTTTTACTGTCTGTGAATATAATCAAGAAAAATGCATCACAACAACTAAAACCTGCAATTATTAAATGTAGGAATAAGTGAAGTATTTGCCTCTAGTAGGAAGTATAAGTATTATATTGTAACTAAAGTTGCAGCAGGCTTGGATTAACGCACAGCAGCTGACTGGAACAAACATGGAGCCTCCAGGCGGAACACGAACAACATTTCTGTGTCAGCAGAATAAACCCAACCGACCTCTGGCAGCTGAACCCAGGCAGACCAGCAGCAGCACCGAGCAGCAGAACCAACCCGGGGACGAGCTCATGGTGGCCGCGTTCGAGTCTCCGCTGTCCGCTTCGGTTCGTCCGCCGGAACTCGCGTCGCTGATCGGGGGCAGAGCGCAGACCGGAGCCGGTTATTGGTCCACGACGAGCGGCTGCGCTGTCCGTCCGAAGAGCGATTAGAAAAAGAGGCAAAACCTGCGAACGGATTTTATTGCTGCTGAGGGTTTAAAGGGAGGAGAGGCGGGGTGAGGAAAGCAGGGAGGGAGGGAAGTTTTTCTACATGACTCATAGTGGATGACTTGAAATCCTGGGTGCTGCTGGATGGAAAAGTTCGACAACGTTCAGCTTCATGGGTGTAGATTTAAACCTCCTGTTGTCCTCATTTACGGGCACGAAAAAATATTGTTTCCTTGTCTGAAAAAAATCCAGCAAAAAAAAAAATTCCCCAAATTTCTGAAAATTTGCAAAACCTTCAGGAAGAAAATTCCAATAATTCCTTAAAAGTTTCTCTTAAAAAATTTATTTAAAAAAATAAAAAATAAACAGATAAAAAAAATTTGGCAAGAAAATTCTTGTAAATATTTTCAGAAATTGAGCAAAAATCTTCCAAAAAAAATCCTAAAAATATCTAAAGTGATCACATATATATCAGTAAAACTTCTAATATTTTCTTTAAGAACATTCACATAAAAATCAACCAAAATCCAGTGAAATTCGCTGGATTTTGGTTGATTTTTTTGTGAATGTTCTTAAGAAGCATTTTTAACATTTCGTTTTTTTCCACCAAAAAATGTTCAAAGATTTCCAGAAAATGTTGAAAATGTGGACATCAGAAGTTTCACTGTGAAAATATATTTTTTCCCACATTTTCAAACTTTAAACCAGGTCAATTTTGACTCGCAGGACGACACAAGGGTTAATCACTTTATTTCCTGCATTCTGGTGATTTTAATGCACCAATTTGACCAATTTCTGCATTATTTTATGGTGGAAATTTATTTATTTATGTCAAAAAAAAATCCCACAGCAGCCAAAATTAAGATAAAATAAGCCTTTATGAATCCCACAGTGGGGAGATTTACAGTGTTACTGCAGCAAAGATAGTACAAACGTTATGGAAATTAAGTCCTAAATAAAAAAATATCCAAAATAAACCAAGATATACAGAAGAAATCAACAAACCTGACATTGTTGCACATGCCAGATATTGCACAGATTAAAGATAAAAAATATTGATATAAGTATTAATATTGCAGAGATAATAATGAAAAAAAAATGCAATAAGACTCTCAGACATTCTGTATTCTGTAATTTAGTTTAAAGGTTTAATCTTTGCATCCCCCTTTAAAATCTGCAATGATGTTTATCAGCATAGGTAGATGGTTGATATATAAAGTCTGTCTTGGACTGTGTGATTCAGTCCAGCATCACCAAAAGTTTGGGGAACTGAAGAGGGATGTTTAGAAAGAAAGCAGCACATCAGGAGTTATCCTGATGATCATCAAATTAGGTCAAGATCAAACAGGAACCTTCATTTCCCTTTTATGCAACTCACAGATTCTGTCACTCAGTGGCTCATAGGTTTCTGTTCTTCTTTCTATTTTTGATATCTGTCTATCATTTCTATTTCTTCAAAACATTTTTCTCCCAGTTGTGCAAACTTTGTGCTGAAAATGAAGTTTCCAAAAGCCCAAGCTTCTTTCTTCAGTCTTTCAATGAACATATTATTAGTATTTATATATTTATTAATAAGTGCAATTTTTTTAAGACATTATTTTAGTTAGTTATTTAGTTAGTTTTTCTTGTTTTGTTTTCTTCTATTTGTGTCTTCATGATACTCTGGCATGTCTGAAATAATTCAAATAGCTGAAAAAAAGAAGAAAAAACAAATTTACACACATATTCACAATATCTTCAAGCACAAACGTCCTAATTACATTAATTAATGCATTAAATAAAGTTTCCTTTGCTTGCATATGAGTTGTAGATATATGATTTTTGCATTTGCTTTTATGAACGCATATTGAGGTGAGATCTGTTCTGCAGCGTTTTAACTTAAACCTCAGCTGTGCAGTTTGCTTTTCTTGTTGTATTTCTGCTGCTTTGTTTTATTGGACAGAAATAGGATGAATGTTAATATTGCTTTTTAGGTCATAGAAAGGTCCATTCAGATCCACTTTGTTCACTCACTGTGATGATTCCGTGTAAAATAAACAAAGTGCTCCTTTAAATACTTGAAGACAAACATGTTTGATGAAGGCTTTTGTTGTTTTAGAAAGCAAAGGCAACTCAGCAGCTCGTTCCAGTACGACGGCCTTGCAGGGATGGTTGAAATTTATTGTTTTCTTCATTGTGAGAGACGTATCAAAGGCCTTAAATTCCTTGTTATCTCAGGCTGACTTTGAATCCAGGGTTATTATGACCTCTCATCATGGCCTCGACACGTTGCCCACCAAAACACAACTCCTTTTGCAGTTGAATGCTGTAGTTCTATCAGTTTTCTCTGTTTACTCCCTATGGAGCCATCAGCCTGCAGCGTTTTTCCATCATATACAGTAAATATCAGCATCAAAGACTTTCTTTGGTGCTGATGGGTGTCAGAGGTCCGGAAGCTGCAACAAAAGTGTTGGAATTCCACTGAGAGCAAAGAACGATAAACAAACTGAGGCAAGGCTGAAAATGCGCCCTGCTCGTACTCTGGCGGTCCAAGTTTCAAGATAACCAAATGCAATATTTTTCTTGCTGTCAGGCTGCAACACTGCTGGAAACTGGTTTCCTTGTCAAAATACAGTATAAAACAGTAGTGAATACACATCCGTGCTAAAATAAATGATGCAAAATGTCAATATTTGCTTTACTTCTAAGATGAACAATCAAGTGTTGCCTCATATGAACAATCAAAAACAAACACAATTTAAAAATTCAGGCCCCAAAGTAGAAACTCACTAAAACAAATGTGAAAACAGCTGTGATGACTGAAAGTAAACTGTGATTTTCATGATAATTCCTACATGAGAACCATCCAAAAAACAAAATCACACATTTCTGCAAAAACTCTCATGATAAATGAAAACTATGAATCCAACAGAACACCTTTAGGGTGTTTTAAGGAGAAAGAACAAGCAACACAACCCCTCCAGCAAAGTGCAGCTGAAAAAAAAACAATCTGTAAAGAATGGCAGAACATTTCTACAGAAACTCGGTATCATCCCTGCTGAGGAGGATTTAGTCTACTATCAAAACAAAGGTGGACGTATTGAAACAATAAAGATTTAAATCTGAGCAATGACTTTTGTTGCATTGTGTTCCTACTGCGGGGCCTCTATGGTTTGATATAATAAATCTAAACTGATAGTTTTATAGTTTCCAGATGAGCAACAATCTATTGTTCAACTCAGAGCAATGAAATTTAGAATCATTTGACATTTAGGTGATATTGCATCGAGGCGTATTCACTTCTGTTGGGTAAAATCACATCTAGCGTCATGTGCATGAGCAAGAAAATGGGAAAACAGTAATTAAATAAGCAGAAAGCTGCGCTGGGGATGTCTTCTTATTCTAATTACAGGAACTGTTTACCTGACATCAAACAAAGAAGACATGAAACCACAAACCACTGCATGTGAAACATGTTTAGGAAGCATTCTTTTAACCAAAACTTGCACACAGAAGGAGATGAAAAGGCAAATATGTGCGTTCAGCTTTAACTCTTAATGTTTTCTTCCAGGAAAATATGAACCACATCCAGCTGACTCAGAACCTTCTAATTTGCTTCCTCCTGACTTGGTTAGCAACAGTTTTTTGTGTTTGACAACCGGATGACGACTTTGCACGGACCTCTGCCACAATGACTAATTCTTCCTACGTGATAACTGCTGCAGCTTCAACTCTACAAATGGTGCTGAGACTGAGTCTGGATGTTCGATATGCAGCACATGAATCATCACTTCAGAGCAGCCTGCTATGAATACATGTTGACTTAATAGGGATTTTTCTTATCATACCGTAACAGGATCCGTTTTACTTGCTTGTCTGAGCTGTTTATATTACACATTTTCTCCTATAGTTTAAATAAACAGTGGAATGAGATAACCACATGTGCTTGGTGTCACATCCTCCAGCAGTTTATTCGACGGTTTACATGGATCTTCAATCTTCATCAAAATCGCAGCTGTTCCATGAACAGAGAGGACTCTACATACAGTATTTAATGCTGAAACCTTCTTTACTCATGGCTTTATTCAAAGATATGCGGAGAAGACAAAACAAGATTCTCTGGAAAAAACAAAATCAGGAAAAGTCAGCACACAGAGGAAGATATGTCTAACGCTTCTCCACATTTTAACTGCATATTATTTCTACATTTAATGCAACGTCTTTCTGAAGAAGAAGAGCTGAAAAGTTACAAAAGTCTGTGAGGATTTGTTTAAACAAAAGGAAAACATTTTGCTGTAGGATTTATTGGTCGGCCTGAGGAGAAACACTAAAGCCATACAGAGACAAAGAAGCATAGTTTCACATTTAAATGGGTGTTTTTAGCATAAAGTAAGTACCTGATACATTCAGATTTTAGTGGACAGCAGGTTTACTGAAGCTGCTGAGATAGTTTGCTAGAAGACAAAAGTTTTGCCGGCTTTGCTTGTATTAATCAGCACCGCATATTACTGGTTTTATTGCTTGATATTCCTATTTTTCTGTCACAGTAGATACTGTGAATGTCTCTGGTTCTTCTTGCACATTAGCTGTTATTGTCTTTCTTTGTTTTTTAACCTGTTTCAATATGACTTTACATCTTGAACTTCACTTCTCCATTTGTTCTGTTTGAATCAAATATGAATTTAAACTGACATCTGCAAAGAGTCAAGTTTCAAACCTTTTAAAGTCCAGTTTTCATTCTCTGGGATTTTGAATTGTGCCTCTTTGACTCTGTATATTTGACACACAGTAACTATAACCGGACAGAATCACAACAGCACATCCTGAGAGAGAAGAAAGAATCCTGCGCTTTACCCAAACCTCTCCGTCAAAATGTCTGGAATAATCAAAAATCACTGTACACTATCAAAACATTCAGATTTATCTTTGACATGATCTACAAAAAAAAAAAAAAAAAAAGAATCTCTGCTGGACGTCATGTAATATTTAACACCCTACGATTAACTGAGCTCAATTTCATTATTAGAAAAATAGATTCTGTCAGGAAGTAAAATATGTCTGCATGTGTGATTGATCGGTGATTGATCAGTGATCGGTGATTGATCAGTGATTGGTGCCCGGCAGCAGCTCGGCCTCGGATGCGAACAGCTCCTTGTAGAGTGGAGGGAACAGGGAGTGGGCGGTCAGCGGGTATCTCTGGCTGAACCAGCGCAGCTTCTCCATGTGGAGGCTGCACAGCGAACGCAACACCGCCACCCTCTGGTAGAGCTGCACAACAGACACGCCGTCAGATGGGGAAAACGTGCCAGGATATTCATAGAATAAATAATGACAATGAGGAAGCGTGTACCTTGTGCATCAGACTCTCCTGGTTGTCTCGGTGTAGAATATGTGTGAGTCCAAACTCAACGCTTCTCTGCACTCGCTGAACTCTGCCTTTGTCCTCCAGACATGGACGGTCTGCACATGAAAGAAAAAGTTTATTTTGCTGTCTAATCTGTCGGCTATCTTCTCCAATAATCAACTAGCTATATATCCTTTTGTTTTGTCTGTCATCTTGAGCTTCATTCCCCAAATGTCTTGTTTTGTCCAAAGATGTTCAGTTTACTGTCATATAGGAGGAGATAAACCAGAAAATATCCACATTTAAAAAGCTGCAATCACAGAATTTAGACATTTTTTTCATAAATAAAACCACTTAAACTGATTAATAAATTATCAAAACAGTTGGCGTTTACTTTTATTTAATTGCTGTTTACTTTTAACCCTTTATTATAACAACTTGCAATGAAACTACAATAAAATCAACCCAAGATTGCAAAAAAAACACCTCTCCCTCCCTCCAACCTTTAGTATTAATATTACATTGTAACTAAGGCTGAAAGAAATCAATTATCTGTTGATTATTATTCAAGTTTGATTAATCAATTAGTTGTTTGGTCTAAAAATGTCAGGAAATGATGACAAATGTCTTGATTTGTCCAAACGTATTCAGTCTTCTGTCATAGAGGAATAAAGAAACCAGAAAATATTCACATTTAAGATGCCACAATCAGAGAACTTAGACTTTTCCCTGAAAAAAAACTTAAGCTGATTAATCTATTATTAAACCAGTTGCTGACGAATTTATTAATTGCTTAATTGTTGCAGCTCCATTAGCTAAATATGTTTTTGAACTGCACTGTGACCTGTGATTATAAAGATAAAATTATTATTGATGAAAAAGCAGAGACGAAGGTGTATATAAGATTTGAAGCTGAGCTAAATCAGTTTTTTAATACAGTTTGTTTAATCATTTTGATCCTTTATTATAATAACTTGCTTTAAATCCCAATAAAACCAAGATAAGGTTAAAATAAACACGTCCCTCCCTTCACTGCATAATAACATTACATATATTATTTTCGACAATTAATTTGTAGCTTGCTTTTTTGATAAATCAATTATTTGTTTAGTCTTTAAACTACAAATTGTGTCACAGGTGAATTGCATATAATAAAACACATATTTAATCATTTTAATGTGTATGTATGTCAATATCCCACAAATTATCTATATTATACGGCATCAACTACTTTATCAATCATTTCTATAGATGACCATTCTCTCAATTAGTTGTTAGAAAATGGTAAAAAAAAAAAATAAAATAAAAAAATAAAATAAAAAAATAAAATAAAATGTTGATCAGTGGTGATTAAAAATGTTATGTTTGTCCACAACTGCTGTCATAAAAGAGGAAAATATTCACTTAAAAACTGCAATAATAGAATTTAGACTATTTTCCCTTAAAAACTTCTTTAATTTTGTTAATTTAATCATCAACAACTACTTGATCAATTGAATAATCGCGGCAGCTCTATCCAGAAAAGTTGTTCAAATGTTGTGACAAAAATTTTGTATAGAATCCACTTCCTATTTTGTGACACATGATCATAATTTAAACTGTTAAAATGCTGCAACTAGCTAATTATATACATTAGGAGAAAAGAAACCAGATAATATTCACATTTTAGAAGCTGCGATCTGAAAAATGCTTGGTGATTTTTGTCCCAAACTGTGTCTTTGTGATATTTTTGGACCAATATTTGTGCTGAAATGTGGAAAAATTAGTGTTATTTATGTGTGTGTTTATTGTGTGTGAATTAATAAATGACTAAATGAGTGAAAGAAGAAAACCACAGGGCAAAATGTGATGAAACAGACGAAAAAAATCTTATATTTAGGGATAAAAATATGTTTTTGTTAGTAAAATTTGGTCAAAATACAACAAACTATATTGTCAAAGTGTGAACTTATTGGTTGAAAGAAGATCTAATATTCATAAAACTAAATACTAGGTGAATCCTGAAGAACAAATAAAGACAAATGAGCTTCCAAAATGTAAATAAAACCTAATATTTGAAGCCAGGTCATGTTTATCTCCTGTTTTAGCCATCACCACTGAATGTCAGCATCCTCCCACTTTATTGTAGTGTGAATAAAGTGAAGAATAAAGAGTCTGAGTTGATCTTACCTGCATTAATCAGCACCAGAGCGCTGAACAGAGCGATCTGCTGCTCAGTGAGCTTCAGAGCGCACATCCCATGAGCGAAGTCGAACACCGCCGTGATTAAATCTCCACACGCTGCGTCAAAAGAGAACCACAGAACGTTGATAAGTCGTCGTAAATGTGCACGGAGGTCATTCACGAATGGTTTCACACCTTTACTGAAATACCCACCCAAAGACTTGAAGACTTCAGTCCCAGCAAATTTCCCATCGAAGAACACGGTGTTGTTCTCCGTGTTGAAGAAGCGACTCATCCGGACCAGAACCACCTCCATGGAGCCTGCAAGGTAAGAAAAATGGATTAGAAACAGAAGAGCAAATGTTTTAAATTTGTGGATAAAGCTCATGTTTCAAAGGGAAGGGACAATCACCGGTCTTTAAGAGAGCGATCTGGTCATTCTGGCTCAGCATTCGGAAACCTGGGATGTGTTTTGCAAACTCCACCACATACTGAACGGCTTCGGTCAGTCGGATGGCACAGTGCTGCCACATCTCATCCACCGACTGCAAACGAGAGCAAAAGGGAGAAGAAGTACAAGATTATAAGCTGTATCTCCGAACAGATCTCCTTTTGCAACATACAGTAACACACTACCATTCAAAAGTTTGGAGTCAGCCAGACAATTTCATGTTTTCCATGAAAACTCCCACTTTTATTCATGTGCCAACATAACTGCACAAGGGTTTTCTGATCATCAATGAGCCTTTCAACACCATTAGCTAACACAATGTAGCATTAGAACACAGGAGTGATGGTTGCTGGAAATGTTCCTCTGTACCCCTATGGAGATATTCCATTAAAAATCAGCCGTTTCCAGCTACAATAGTCATTTACCACATTAACAATATCTACACTGGATTTATCATTCATTTAATGTTATCTTTATTGAAAAAAAGCACTTTCACAAATAAGGACATTTCTACATGACCCCAAACTTTTGAATGGTAGTGTGTAACAGCAGTGAAACCACCACTGCGTCATAGTATTACATATAATATCATGCTTTAGGATGAATATTTTGAAAATTCAGGCCCCAAAGTAGAAATTAAGTGCAACAAAAGTGAATCCACCTCTGATCAATGAAACTAAACTGAGTCCAGACATAATTTTTAATCTGTCTAACTGCATGAACATGGTTCTAAAACAAGCTGTGAACAGCAGAACTTCCTCAGTTTTGGACCTATGGACTGTGTTTATGTCTGCATCATGGCTCCATGTGGAGAAGAATTGTACACAGGAACTGAAAAATTGTCATTGTGAGACTCCACAGAGATGGAAAACGATACAGGAAGATCAGTGATCACCTGAAAATAAGTGGAAACACAGTAATCAGGAGGTATACGAGGAGCCATAGTACCACTAATCAGGGCTGCAGTGGTCATCCTCCTAGAATGACTCCACAGACTATGAACTACTTTCATTATCCAGCTGTGAAAAACAGACAGCAGCTCCTTCAGACTTGGAACAGGGGTTAGCAAAGGAAATCAGAGTTTCTGTGGCAGATCAGACAGTGAAGAACATTTCAGAACATCAAAATCTATGAATGGGGACCAAGAAAAACACCCCTGCTTGTTGTTTGGCATAAAATTTCACAATGGAATTTTGTGAAACAACATGAAAATAAGCTTGAGAGAACATTCTTTGGTCAGATGAAGATACATTTTTTTGGGCTCAGATGGAGTCCAGCATGTTTGCTGTGAACCTGACCAGGACTACCACAGTGAATGCATAGTCCTGACAGTGAAGCACGGAGGTGGGAGTGGGATGATGTGAGGTTGCATGAGAGCAAAAAGTGTTGGTTAGATGATATTTATAGATGAATGTCTGTGGATAAACCAAAATACTGGCTGACAAAAAGCTGTAAGAAGAGGAATATTTCAGTAGAAGAACCAACCAAAGAGCAAAATCAGGAGTTTCTAAGAAGAATAGTGAACAGAGATGACAAGTGAGATGTGGCCTGACTTGATCCAATATTGTGGTATTTTAAAGAAAAAGTCAAAGCAACACAATCCTTCAAGGAAAATGCAGCTGAAAAAAATAGTCTCTGAAGAATGTGAGAACATCTCTGCAGAAATAACCCTAACTCCCATGTAATAAGAATCAGTGATAAAAGAAGTACTGACTTTTGTTGCACTGAGTTCCTATTGTGGGGGCTGTAATTTTAAAATAGTAAATTCCAAACTGTTGTGTTTTTAATTTGACATCAAAGCAAATACACTACTGTTCAACTTAAAAGTGGAGAGGTGGTGCCGTTTTGAATCATCTGACATTTAAGTGATGTCACACAGGGCTGTAGTCACTTCTGTTGTGCACTATAAAGCTAAAATAAACCATAAAGGGCAAAACATCTCAGTCATCCCACACGAACTGATCCTCACTGTCCCGACCATTCAAGCTGTTGCTCAGGTTTCAGTGTGTCTTATCACTTTATTTACCCTCCTCTTCTCTCTTTGATCACCAGTGTGATCAAAGAGAGAAGAGGAGGGGGAAATTGAACAACCGAGTTTTCTCAGTTCTCTGTTTGATTCATCAAACAAAAGTAGCCCCCAGCCATGCGAAATGGCATGTTTTGTTTTGAGACTGTCTCGGTAGGGTTGCATGCGAGAGGAAGCCTGAGAAGTAAAACAAGAGCAGGAGGAAGCGGAGGGCTGGTTGGCATACTTTGCTCTGGTAGGCCTGGATCTCCTCTCGGTTAAACAGTTTCCATCTGAGAGCATGAAGCTCCTCCACCCGGTACTGGCTGGTTTCTCTGTGGGAGCGTACGATGCTGGCACACAGCTCGTCTGGGGAAGAAGTAGAAATATATTAAGAATATAGATATAAATCCTTGGTCATTTTTACGTCTTTGTGCAGTTTGCTCACCTAGGTTTCGCAGAGAGTGAGGATAGAGGCTGTAAGGATCCTCCAGAGGGTTGTAGGGATGAATCGCCATCAGATCGTGAGTCGGCTGCCTGGAGTCGAATCCTGAGAAAATAGACAAATAAGAAACAAGGAAAAACGACAAGTTTCAATCAGAAATTTGATGTTTTTCATCATATACGTCTAATAGGAGGCTCTGTGAACAGCCATGTATCCACACGTTTGACATGGTGTACCACAGGGTTCAATTTTAGAGCCACTTTTATTTTTTTCTATTCATGCTTCCTGCTTGCTTTTCCTTAAACGTAGCATCTCTTTTCATTTTTATGTTGATGATACACAGCTGTATATGCCTGTTACATCCTCCCTTCTTCACATTAAACAGAGATTCTTGCTATTGGGTCACAGCACAAGAAAGAACGATCCTTTCAAGTCATATCGAGCAAGTTTTAAGCAGTACAACACAAAGCTTGCACAACTTTTTTATCTTCTTTGACATATTTCAAAAATATGATCTCTCTCAACTTTTGAAGACACAAGTACCATTTTACAAGCTTTATCTCATCATGCCTGCATTACTGCAACAACCATTTGTTAGTCTGTTTGTGTGTATATTTCAGCTTCTTTACACTTTCTCCCCGTACGTCTCAGTCTGTTTTCGTTGACTCCCAGTACATTTCAGCCTTTTTAAAGTTGCTCCCAGTATGTTTTCACCCTTCTATATTGGGTTCAATATGTTTCACTTTACAGAGGCTCCCAGTATGTCTAACCCTTTACACATCAGCTAACAGTATGTTTCAGCCTCTTTAAACTGGTTCCCAGTATGTTACAGCCTCTTGACACTGACCTCGAGCAAGTTTTAGCCTTATATTTTGTTTATGAGTGTGTTTCAGCCTCGAAACTGGCTCCCAGTATGTTTTAGCCTCTACATCGGCTCCCATTATGTTACAGCCACATTACAGCTGCTAACAGTATGTCTTAGCGTCTTTATGCCAACTCCCAGTATGTTTTCACCTTTCTATACTGGTTCCCAGTATGTTAGAGCCTCTTTACACTGGCTTCTAGTAAGTCTTAGTCTTTTTAAATTGGCTTCCAGTAAGTTTCAACCTCTTTGAACTGGGTTTTATTTTCCTTTTAACTGTCTTTCAGGTCTTTTAATCATGTTTTTACCTTTTGACCACTGCATTGATCTGTCTTTTGAAAATTAAAATGTGACTTCATGACTTATCTCTTGCCTTCTGAAACACTTTGTGACACAATTTTTTTTAAAAGTGCTCTCTAAACAAAGATAATGAGTCATTATAGGGATCAGGATGAAGAAGAGAAGTGTGTGTCTCACCTCTGATATCAGGATGTCCACCGTTGTCCCCCCTGCTCTGGGATCTGGAGGTTGGAGAGACACCGGAGTTCCGGTAGATCATCCCAGACACCTGTGAGTCGGTGGGGGAGCAGACCAGGTAGGGATGGACCTCGGTGGCGTACGGCAGCAGCTCGGCGTCTCCAGCGTAGGAGTAGGCCGAGGCCATGGGCTGGAGCAGCTGGGGGGAGCGGTCCTGTCGGTTCTTGGTGGGGAAGGACAACACCGACTGGACGTCTCCCTGCAGCAGCTGCTGCTGCTGCTGCTGCTGCTGCTGCTGCTGTCGGTGTCGCTCCACCTCAGCGATCAGAGAGTCCCGCTGACGCTTAGACATCCGACCGAACTTCACCGCTGGGAGGAGTAAGAAATAAACACAGGAATAAGCAACAGAAAGTAGAATAAAGCAGATTCTCCTGTCTAGGTGTGTCAGCTTCTCACCGTCTCTGCTCATGCCCTGAGCCAAACACTTCTGCAGGCGACAGTGTTGGCAGCGGTTGCGACTCGCTCGGTCGATCTGACAGTTGCTTTGCCTGGAGCAGGAGTAGGAGACCGTCGGCAGCTGGCTGCGACGGAAAAATCCCTGAAGGAGGCGTTAAAAAGAGCAGGAAACAAGCACAAGGGTCAAAAAGGAAACACTAGAAGACTTAGATGAAGCGTTTGTACATAAATGCAGAACATCTTGGATAATATCTGATGTTTCTTCTAAGTTGGAAACAAAACGTATGAAGTCACACAACTGCAAAATGAACTATTTCTAAATTACCTCCACATATTTAATATAACTGTCTAACCTTTTTGAAATCATAATGCATCCCTTTTACTCTTTCATAAAACTCCATAAACACTCTGAACTCCATCAGTTTCAGGACTTTGTTTTAGTCCTGTCACATTTTCCTCACTGCAGGAGGAAAAAAGTTGAATTTCTTTCATTATTTGTTTTACAAAAACTTCAAAAACTGGGAAGCAACATGTTAATTTTTTCCCAAGTGTCTGCAAGTGTTACCAATACCATGAAAAATATGGTTCTACATACTATAGATATATAACTATTTTCTTATTTACAGCCTCTACTAACTTCAGTTTTTCCTCTCTCCTCTGCTCATCATCAGTAGAAAGATGTTTCACCATGCTGAATGTATCTCCCACAACTTTCTCCTCTGTTCACTGTTTCTGAACCATGCTGCATTTATTTTATTGATCCAGTGGTTTTGATTTTCCTCTCAGTCTCTCTGTGGAAACACAGCCTGCAGTTCAATAAAAAGTCTCAACATTTTTCTCCTGTGACTGTTGGTTGCAGCTGAGTGAATCCTGACTGGTCAGTTTTTATTTATTTTTTGTTTTACGCAGATTTCGGTGTTTGTTTCTGGCATTTTTTTTTAGTGAGGCATGGAGAATAAACATCACTAATTTAAACTAAGATTTGTTAAATTTTCCGGACTGAACCACATGTTGCACGTGATACGTTCATGTGCTGCGGGAAAGCGGAAAGTCTTTCTGTCTTTAGAGCTTCTGGCTGATAAATGGGTTAATTTGGGTGATTTTTAAAGTAAAACCTGCCTTTAAAACCTGCTAGTGGGGTTTCAGAGTTCAGGAGATTAAACAAACAAGATAAAATAGTTTGTTTTTTTTTATTCACCTTTAGGCACATCCAACAACTGCTTGTTAATTCCAGCCTTTATGCAGAGCAAAGCTAAAAGCAGTGTCGTGTTTGTTTGTTTGTTGTGTTTGTTGTGTGTTTGTTGTGTCTCACCTTGCAGCCCTCACAGGTGATGACTCCATAGTGGACTCCAGAGGACTTATCACCGCAGATCTTACAGGGGATAACTTCAATCTGGGCTGCAGGAGCACACAGGGACAAGAAGTCACGTTAACATTTTCAAATGCAGAACTTTTTTTTCTGTTTTTAACACAAGTGTCACCAAAGATTCGCACAACAGGCAAAAAAGTCCAACGTGGAACGCATAAATTACGTTTGCAATCATGAGAGAATGCAGAGATATTGGATTTCTATATATTTTAACTGTTCTTTATGCAGCAGCTGAATAATCAGACCAGATTTAGATGAATTAGATGCTCATAAACACACAGAATTTCAATAAAATTAGTCCATTATTAATATCAAAGAAAATCTATCTAAAAATACAAAACTTTGCATTTATAACAACAAGCTTGTGTCAGGGCTAAAACCAATGATTATTTTCACTGTCGATGATTAAGTTTGGTCTGTAAAAGGTCAGAGATTTGCAGAAGATGTGGATCAGTGTTTCCCAAAGATGACAAAATTCAATTTATTGTCATAGAGAACGAAAAAAAAACAAGCTGAAAAGTTTAGATGCTTTTTCCTTAAAAATAATGCTCAAAGCAATAGAATGTCAACGTAGTGGCAGGTAATTTAATTGTTTAATCATTGCAGCTCAAGCAGTAACAAGATGTTATAATTGTTGTGTATTTGATGCAGTAATCATTATTATTGTTGATTTTAATATTTTGTTCCTCCTGGTCACTTAAACATGCAGTAAACAGCCATTGAGTTACTGGAAAATACAATTTTCTTTAAAATATCTACCATGTAAGGATAATATTACAATATTATTAATAGCTTTTATTGCTAGATTTTACTTTTGACCTACTTAAACTGATTAATCGATTAGTTGTTTGGTCTATAAAATGCTATAAGATGGTGAAAAATGTGGAATCAATATTTACAAAAGTCCAAGATGACAAATCTAGGTATTACTAGTAAATAGAAAATACAGTTTTCTTGCATTGTATTAGGACAAAATCACACCCCAAAAAATAGAGTTTTTACTGATAGATTTCGACTACCCAAACCGACTAATCAATTAGTTGTTTGTTCTATAAAATGTCACAAAATGGTGAAAAATGTTGGTAAAACCCGAGAAGGTTCATCAACAACCCAAAGATATTCAGTTTATTGTTGTAAAAGAGGGTGAAAATTTAGAGAATTTAGACTTTTTTCATTAAATAAATTACTCAAACTGATTAATCGACCATAAAAAAGTTGACAGCTAATGGACAAATCTTTGGAAATTTGATGCCAGTTAACATATGTGGCACTGCATAAATGAAACATGCCAACTGGTGTGATATTTTTGTGGCATTCTGCACATTTTCATGATTCCCACAGTGCGTCTTCTGCTGTACTTTCCCCCTCAGACATCCGTCAGTTGCCGTGTGACCAGAGCAAAGGTATTTTCCTGCTGCCTTAATAATAATCAAGAAAAGTGACATCAAATGCAATCAGAAGACTTCTGAGGACGTGGAATATTTTCAGATGGAGAAAGGCGGTGAGTTTGAAGGTGTCAACCTCAGAGTCCTTTCAAGTGGTTGCCTGGCTTCTCTTTCGCTCTGACTGTCCCTCTTTCATGTCTCTTCTGTCTTTGTGAATCCTTCTCTGTCTCGCTCATAAAGGACATGGCTGCCAGTAATGCTGTCTCTTCTCCTCCATCACTGCCAGTAACGGCCATCCCCCTCTCACCTCCCCCCGCCGTCCCCCTGAACTCTAAAAACTCTCACACATCTGCAGTTTTTGTCGCCATTTGATTCACAAAAGCACCAAGAAAAGCAAAAAAAAAAAAAAAACGGCCGTCTGAAGACCTGCCTGGGAAAAACAAGCCGATACGAGGCTCCAAACTCACACCTGATGCCTTTTCATGTTTGTTTTGCAGCAACCAGGAAGCATGAATGGCACAAAGCGAGCCATTCTGTCATCTAGTCCTGTCTTCCTTCCACAAACGCACCGACTGCCGTTCTGCATGGCGACGGTGCGTTCGAGTACAGTAGTATTTCCGTGCATAACTGTGTCAGATTGTCTGTCAAAGTGTGTGTTAGTGTGTCAGCGTGTGCCACAGGGATCACCTGAAGGCTTTTCTGAGGACGACCTGAGGTGAAATAAAAACACAAGCATGAAAAATAAACCGCACGGCTGATAAAATCGCAGCTGTTAATGGCAGCGACTGATTAACCTCAAGATTGACCACGATAAGGATTAGAAGATCTCACCAGTGCAGACAGTGACACTGGAAGTCACACTTGGAGGACTTTTTAGACTTTTTGTCAGCGTGAAGTTTGCTGCTTCTTCTTCATCGCTAACCTGCAAGAGATGTCTCTTCTTGCAGCCTGATTTAAGTGTTTTTAAATTTTATTTAAAGTAATGTAATCTAATGTACAACTTTATTTAAAGGCATGTAGAGTTTGTTGACCTGCAGACTCTGTATGTGCACAGAAAAATTTGTGTTTAACAGGTGAGAAACACAAAAAAAAAAAGGAAGATTTGGATGATTTTTCACCACTGGTACTGCAGTGTAATGTTTGCTGCATGCAGATTAGGTATGTTTCCATAACTAGCTTGCAAGAAAAGTCTGTCTTCCTGCAGGATTTAAGACTTTGTGAGTTTATTTTAACTTTATTTAAAGACATATATAGTTTGTTGATCTGCAGGCTGCACATATGCACAGCAAAAAGAATGCAGAAGGGAAGAAAAACACTTTAAAAAGGGAAGATGTGGTTCATATTTCACCACTGATACTGAGATGTGAGGTTTGCTGCATGCAGATTAGGTATTTTTCCGTAACTAACCTGCAAGAAAAGTCAGTCTTCCTGCAGAATTTAAGGCCTCATGAGTTTATTTTAACTTTATTTAAAGACATATAGAGTTTGTTGACCTGCATTTTGCACATATGCACAGCAAAAAGAATGAAGAAAGGAAGAAAAACACTTAAAAAGGAAGATTTGTTCATTATTTCATCACTGATACTGCAGTGTGATATTTGCTGCTTGCAGACTGGGTATTTTTCTGTGACTAACCTGCAAGAAAAGTCTGTGTTCCTGGAGAATTTAAGGCCTTGTGGGTTTATTTTAAATTTATTTAAACACATGCAGAGTTTGTTGACCTGCAGGCTGCATATATGCACAATAAAATTAGTATTTGACAGGAGGAAAACACTAAAAAAAGGAAGATTTGGTTCATATTTGATCACTGATACTGCAGTGGAAAGTTTGCTGCCTGCAGATCCATGACTAACCTGCAAGAAAAGCCTGTCTTCCTGCAGAATTTAAGGTCTCATGAATTTATTTTAACGTTATTTAAAATACCTACAATTTGTTGACTCGCAGGTTCCACATGTGCATAGAAAAATGAGCAAGAAACCCTAAGAAAGGAAGATTTGGTTGATGACGTTTCTGCTTGATATCAAAAGGAAACTGAAAACACAGCTTATATTTTCCATAATTAACAGGTGAGAAAGGTCTGTCTTGCAGTAATTTATGGATTTTTTCGGATACACTGAGGTAATTTTTACTTAACAGACATAGAGTTTGTTGACCTGCTGGTTGCACATCTGCACTGAAAAATGAGCAAGAAACACTAAAAAAAGAAGATTGAGTTGATGTTTTATAACTGGGCATTGCAGTGTGAAGTTTTCTGGTTTTTTTTTTACATAACTAACCTGCAAAAGAAGTCTGTCTCGCCGCAGAATTTAAGATCTCATGAGTTTATTTTCGCTGTATTTAAAGACATATAAAGTTTGTTGACCTGCTGGTTCCACATGTGCACAGCAAAATGAGCAAGAAACACTAAAAAAGGAGATTTTGTGGCATCAGGAAATCAGTTTTACGTAAATATTTCAGCTACTTAAAAGATGACGTCAACTTTGTTTTGCACCTACTTACTTTGACCATTAAAAGCTCAGAATGACGAGTGTGACGCCAGATCTGAAACGCCAATTTCGATTCCGTTACCTGTGTTGCATCACATTAGAAAACTTTTTTAAAATTAGCTTTTAATCTTGACACAGATGCACTTCCTAACAAAATCACCTCAATCATTCTAGAGCAATTAACTCTTTTCAAATAGAGAAAATATTGCATTTTTCCAACAGAAAACTGAAGAATTTCTTGCAATACTAGCTTTCCTCCTCCCAATATTGTGCAACTATATACGGCAGCAATATTTTAAAATGTAGTTTTGAGCTGATGAATACCTCTACAGCTGATTTAGACGTGTTTATAGATGCATTGTGGCTGCATGTGCTCATAACTGTGCTACATTATACAAGAGTGTAAACAAGAAGTATGAAAAAAAGTCTCCCTGATTTGGTGTTTCTCCATTATTTTAACCACAATAAACAGCAGTATTTTTATTCCAGTATGTTAAAGTGCAGCATCCAAACCCCTGGAGCTGCAGTTTTTGGGCAAAAGGTCAAATCTATTGTAACTTACCATTAAAAATAAAACATGTTGGTGCTACAGGCCTAAAAGTTCAGTTTTCCATATGTATAAATCACAGAAAAAACCTGCCGCCACCTCTGCATCACCTGAGATTTCACATCTCAGGTGTGAAATCACAGTTTGAAAACTTCAGAAGCATTGCAGGACTTTGCAAAACATTACAAGACTACTAATACTAATACTGCTAAAACTACTGAAATAAGACGATTTAGAAACACTGCATGCAAAGGAAACATAACCTCACATCTCGCAGAATTACAGCGGCTCCCTATTCATCACAGAATTCACTTCTAGATTCATCTCTGAACTTTTGACACCTGATTCTGCACCTCGACCCCTCAGATCTGGAAACTAGAGACTGTTAAACATCCCACAGTCCAGACTTTCACTATTTGTTCCAACCCAACTGTGAGAACAGCTTTAAAAACACCATTATTTAATAAGATAAGATAAGATAAACTTTATTGATCCCTCACTGTTGAAATTTAAATGTTACAGCAACTAATTACAGATTGAAAGAAGCAGGACAATAATTACAAAAAGCACAATAAAGCCAAAAATAAAGATATAAATAGGGTCTAATAGAAGATGCCTGATAATTTACTGCTCTTTTAAAGGTTGCACTGATGTTTACTGTCTTCTTTTAAGGTTTTATCTAATATTTTGAGCATTTTAATGTTCTCCGGTTTTTAACCCTCCTGTTGTCTTCATTTACAGGCACCAAAAAATATTGTTCCTTTCTCAGAAAAAAATCCAAAAATTCAGCAAAAAAATCACCCAAATTTCTGAAAATTTGCAAAACCTTCAGGAAGCAAATCCAAAAAATCCCTTAAAAGTTTCCCTTAAAACTTTTATTTAAAAAAAAATCCCTAAATTTCGCAAGAAATAAAAATTTAAAATTTAAAAAAAAGTAAATATTTTCAAAAAATGAATAAAAATCTAAAGTGATTCCATATTTATCAGTAAAACTTCTAATATTTTCTTTAAGAACGTCCAAAACAAAATAAACCAAAATCCAGCAGTTTTCGCTGGATTTTGGCTGATTTTTTTCTGAATGTTCTTAAAGAAACAATTTTGTTGTTTTTTTTTTTTTTAATTTTCCACCAAAAAAATGTTCAAAAATTTCCCAAAAATGTTGAAGATGTGGAAGTTTTCACTGTGAAAATATAGATATTTTTCTACATTTTCAAACTTTAAAAGGTGTCAATTTGACCCACAGGACACTAGGGTTAAAGATGATACAGAAATAAAATGTATTATCATTATTAACTATGTGCAAACACCTCACAATAACTTGAGGAACTATATTCATAGATAAAATTCTCCATATTACTGTGATGCTGTTGGCTTTTCATGATGTTTTTATTGTTTTTTCTATTATTTGCGTGGATGGATGTACAGTATATCTGTGTGTGTGTGTTTGTGTAACTGCAAATGTATTGCTTTCTAGAACAACACGGCAAATTTTGTTGACAATAAGGCTAATTTATTATGTTCTATTCCATTCCATTCTAGAAATAACATCAGTTTTTACTAATACTTCAGAATGAGTGGTTGGGGCTAATAGGTGAGCAAAAAGTAGAAAGTGCAGAAAAATTGAAGTTTTTCTGGTTTACTAAGGTTTTTAACAGTCAAAGTCAACATTTCTGGTATTTCTATGCAGGTTTTTAGAGACAAAAACATTAAACTGCCTTCATTTATTACATGAGAGTCTTTTTCTGCACAGGTGACAGTTCACAAAATGCAGCAATATTGAGGTTTCTACTGGTTTACTCTGGTTTTAAAGTTCAGCATGTAGGTCTGACCTGACTTCCCTGCAGATACACACTGCAAAGCTCAGTGTGTGTCTTTTTAAAGCTTGTGCCAGCGTACAGGACTGGCAGCGAGAGAACACCAGTGGTCTCAGCTTTTTTCTTTTTTGCTATTTCAGTTCTGATTGTCAACCTCAAACAACAGGAAATCCACCGTGACCCACAACCTTTCACTGTTCACACACGCAATCGCACACACACACACACAAATCACACACTTGGCCCCTCCAACGACTTTCCACCCGGCAAATCTGATAACTCTCAGACCAACTCGGCGGCGCAAATCGAACTATTTTGTACCGCTACCAAGCAGAAAATCGTCCGAGAGTCTGACAGATAAACTGAGGAATCGTCTGCAAACAGCAGCAGTCGCGAGACTTTTTTTAAAATCTCGAGGCGTTATCTGCAGCCGCAGGCCTGCAGCGATCAAACCCTGCATCTCCTGCTGTGTGCATGCATGTTCTCAGAGATAAAACTCCAAACTGCCTTTATTCCTCCATTAGAGGCTTTTTCAGTAACAGTAGAAGAGGTGATTGAGTCTTGGAGGTGAACACAGTGCAGGAAATGACTGAAAACTGAAGCTTATATTCAGATTTTGGTGGTAAAACACATTTTCTCCATAGATCTTATTTGTTTACGTGCATGATGCTAACTAATAACACATAAAAAGAGGACTTATTTTACTTTCTGGTGTCCAAACAACATAATTTACTCTCACTGCTAGTGTAGAAACGGAAATGACAAAATCTGAACCAGTAACACACATCTTCGTCAGCATCCGGCCTCTAATTCGCTCTAATTTCTTGCAACTGAACACAGGTAAGTCCTGATTCATTTTCGTAGCGCCGCAAATACTTTCGGTTTTAAAACACACTTCGTCTCACTCACTTATCCTGAACAGGGCTGCAACTAATGATTATTTTTGTAGTTGACTACTCTTTGGAAGGCTTTAATGATTAACCGATTAGTTGTTTGGTCAATAAAATGTGAGAAAATTGTGACAAATGTTGATCAGTGATGACGACAAATTATTTTATATACAACCTGAAAATATTCAGTGTACTGTCATAAAGGAGGAAAGAAACCAGGAAATATTCACATTTAAGAAGCTAAAATCAGAGAATTTACAGTGTTTTTCCTTAAAAAACTACTCAAAACCGATTATTCAGTTATCAAAATAGCTGGAGATTAATTTAACAGTTGACGATTTGATTATTAAATAACCGTTGCAGCTTTAATTTTGAAAATCTTCAGAATGCCATTCACAGACCAACATGTTTTGGAAGTTTTACGTGTTTTCCACCAGCAAGAGATTCTCCCACATCATCGCGAAACCACAAAACTGTATTTGCTCTTAACTGCCTTTTTGTCACGCGACATGACTACATTTTAGCTTCACCACATTAACTGTGTTTCCATTACATATTTTTATGCATATTTTTGAGGTATCAATTGAGAAAATGTTGACGGAAAAAGCTAAATTACTGAAACACTTGCCCATTTTGTTCAATTTTGGAGCTGCTACAATCAAATTACTATTAATTTAGTTGTCAAATATAAGATTTAACGGTAAATATTCTATCATATAATCAGTTAGAGTAAATATTTAAGGGAAAATTTGTCTAAATTCTCTGATTGCAGCTTCTTAAGTGTGAATATTTTCTAGTTTCTTTCCTCCTTAATGACAGTAAATTGAATATCTTTGGGTTGTGGACAAAACAAGACATTTGCCATCATCACTTATCGACATTTTTCACTATTTTGTAATATATATGTTAACAATATCGACCAATATATCGGTATAAGTTTTTCCAAATCCCTAAAATCAGCACCAAAAATCCAGTATCAGTCAGTTTCTCCCTTAAAAGTGAATATTCTCTGGTTTCTTTCCTCGTCTACTATGGTAAACTGAATATCTTTGGGTTGTGGACAAAACAAGACATTTGTCATCATCACTCATTGACATTTTTCACTATTTTCCAACATATATGTAAACAATATCGGCCAATATATCGGTATCAGAATGTCCAATTCCCTTAAATTGGAAGTAGTAGTCTTTGAAAATCATTATTTTAGATAAAGAAAATATGACAATGTCATGGCTAAATGTTGAATTATTAGAGGTTTACTTGCCCACAACGTACAAATAAGCTCAATGCATCAGTAAGAGAACAACAAAATGTAACCGATCAATAGTCAAATGACTAAAGTCTGTGTTTGCAGCTTCTTAAATGTGAATATTTTCTGGTTTCTTTCCTCGTCTACGACAGTAAACTGAATGATTTTGGGTTGTGGAAGAAACGAGACAGTTTTTGTCATCACTTGTCGACGTTTTTTCACCATTTTCTGACCAAATAGCTAATCACAGATGAATCCACGATGGAAATAATCCTCATTCGCAGCCCAGTTTCTGAAATCTCTTTAAAACGCTGTCAGCATTTTATGTTTCCGCTGTGCTCCGGCGGCTCTGTACAGTCTGAAACCAACCACACAGAGCTACAGCTGCATATTTACACCGAAATGAGATCATTTAGTGCATTTATTTGAGAAAGTTTGTTGAAAATGCAAGTGCTATATTCTACTATGTGTTGTTAAGTGAACAGGTCTGAATACAGCAGACGTACAGTGGTGGAAATATTCTGATTTGTCGGAGAAAATAAAAGAGTTCCACCTCCCACGCTTCCTCACGCAGGTTTACCAAGACGCCGCTGCACAGAACTCACATCTATCGATTATTTTCCTTCATCTCAGTTATAAAAAAAGCTTCCATTTATAACACAGACTACGAAATCAGCGTGATGTCTTTCCACGGGACAATTTGATTCTTGAACTTTATGAACGCTACGACTTCTACGCATCTATCTTTTAGAGTTTTGTGAATTTCTAATTAAATTATATTCAACTAACAAACTACATTGAGTTAACTGAATTAGCTTTTCTTCTATAATTTAAAGATATTTTCAAGTTTTAACCATCTGGAACTGTCCAGATATGTTAAGATAATACGAAATTCTGACCTCAAGGAGAAGAAAAATGCAGTTATTCAGCCAATTTCTTTACTTAACTTAAGTTTGAAATCAACTAATGCAGAAATTTGAGTTTAAATTACACAAAATATTAAGTTAATGCATTATTGTGTCAATTTAAAGCATAAGAATGAAGCCTGCAACTTTAGCTAAATCAGTAAATTTGACTTTTTTAAAAATATTGCAATGATCCATTTAATGAAACGGTGGAAACAGGTTCATTTATTTACTTTTTAGAGTTTAGAGTTCATGGCGTGAACAGTAAATAACATCAAAAAAGTCAAAAAAACGTATCAAATTGTGGTGAAGGAGGGAATCCAAATGGTTCAAAATGCAAAAACACTGAAGAAATTATAGGAGAAAAGACAAAAATTAGGGTTTTAGCTTGATTTTTCAGTCATTATTAATACTTTTTTGCCAGCAATTTTATCTAAATGAGGCCAAATGGTGCAAAATGCAAAAACACTGAGAAAACTATAGGAAGAAAGAGAAAAATGAGGGCTTTAGCAAAATTTTTCAGTCATTTCTAGCACTTTTTTGCGACACTAGTGTGTGTGTGTGTGTGTGTGTGTGTGGTGTGTGTGTGTTGTGTGTGTGTGTGTGTGTGTGTGTGTGTGTGTGTGTGTGTGTGTGTGTGTACATCTGGATCGTACAGACACACATCAGCCTCTGCAATAAAACTCCTTGTCAGCAGTCTGTTGTTCTTTACACTGTAAACGGACAAAAAACCTCAACTTTCCTCTGACGGAAGCTAAACTTTGGTACAGACGCAAGCAAGAGAACCAAAGGGGAAAAAAATGTTTGTATATCACACACACACACACACACACACACACACCACACACACACACACACACACACACACACACACACACACACACACACACACACACACACACACATCGCAACCACACAAACACACACAAACACACACAAACAATCCAAAAAGATTCTTAATTTATCACGCAAACCGTTAATAATAAAACACATTATTATCAAAAAGAGAATGATTATACACAATTTAGGATTGTTTCATTTTATGTAACGCCTTGCAAAATATTTAAATGTCTGCATAACTTCTAAGTTCATTGTCTTAGCTCATTATTATTATTAATTATACTTTTTTATTTCAGTTGTAATCGTGTGTAATTCATGATAATTATACTTAAAAATGTAATTTCCAGATGATACTGAGGCGACATGTTGACTAAGTTTTCTACTGTGTCAAAACTAGTGTAAAAAAAGCCCACTGTGATTGATTTATTACAGAACAAATAATAATAATGCATGCTTTTTATCTGCATTTGAAAATATAACAAATAAAATTATGATCTATTTTACAGTGCAACTTGCAAGAGCTAGAAAAGCTTATTAAAACGTGCCTTTCAGAAGGAATTTTCTTCGTGATTTAGGACTGAAAATAATCTGAATTTAAAAATAAAAGAAGCGAACGTTGTATTGATCGGAACAATTTCCCTTGAATATTTCATAAAAGCAGTCCCGGTTAATTATATTTCAGGCCTACACATGTGAAGCGTCTTTTCAAATTCAAACTGCGACACTAAGTGTGAGAAACTTCACGAGTTTAGTGATTATTCGACAACAACAGAAGAGGGAAAAAACTGCAGACGGGACTGAAAAAGAGAAATTATCAAAGGCGACGTGAGCAAACAATTAGCATCGGATTCACCAGGCGTGACTTTGAAGTTTGGAGTTGAAGGTGTTCGGAGGAGATGTTCTGACAGCAGCTATGAATCAGCTCCACTGCTGCAGCTCCTTCACCATATTTCGGTGGTAGGGGGGAATGTGTCACCTGCGATTTTTGATCTTGGCTTTGATGTGAAGCCAGCCGCTCGCTGCTGCTGCTGCTGCTGCTGCTGCTGCTGCTCTGGAAGTGCTGTGCAGGTTTTTCTGCACCCGGAGGAACAAGGAAATCCTTTCTGATAAAGAAACTGCAGCAGGAATCCCCCCAAAACCAAAATGAGTGTCAAATTCAGATGGAATCGAGCTTCTTGTGCTCGTAACAGCACGCAAAGAGATAATTTGCTGTTTATCCGGCTGCGGTGAAGACACAAAAAGTTATATTTTCATCAATTGGAGTTGGGTTTCCTCCCGCCGCTGCATCCACAGCTGCAGGGCGACGTTACGCTGCATCTCGCCGCCATCTAAAAAAACAGCTGTGGATGTTTGCGTGTTGCAACGGCATGTCAGCAACTCGCGTGCTGCTTCTTCCCACAACTCATGTGGTTTGAATTCTATTAATTAATGGAAGTTATTGACGCTTAAAAAGCAAATTTAACGCATTCTCTGCAGCTCATGCGTCGTGAGTCAGTCCAGTCAAACTGATGCACTGCGGACGAGAAGCATCCTGCTTTCAGGTGGCTGGTGTTTAATGGAAGAAAAGGCCAAAAAGAATGTAAAATGTCACATTATGAACTGGAATCTTGGGTTTTAAATCATTTATAAGTTGGTAATTATTAAGGAGAGGAATTGTGCAGCTTCACATGTTAAATTAGTTTTGTAAAAAGTGCACTACCGTTCAACAGTTTGGCCATAAAAACTCACACTTTTGTTCATGTGCTAACATAATTGCACAAGGGTTTTCTAATCATTAGAAATTAGCCTTCCAGCACTATTTGCTAACACAGTGGTGCCACAATAAACAAGCTGAGGTGGAATTACAGCGAATTCACCTGATTAGTGCTTTCGGTGTGTTTGTGGAAGCATTTACACGGAAAAATGACACTGATAGGAAACTTTCTAGGTCCTGGTGCAGCCATGTCAAAGTCATCTTAGTTCAGAGGCCACAGTTTGATCTCAAGTGGGCCGGACCAGTAAAACCAGAGCATGAAAACATATAAATAACTCCAGATTTCCCCTTTGTTTTAGCGCAAAAAAGTCCATTCTGAAAATATTCACATTTAAGGAACTAAGTTTTTGTAAAACATTATGAAGAAATTAGAATTTCTTTTGAAAAATACGTTCAATTTCAACAACATTATACCTCATTTTATCATTGACACATTAATATTTTGAATATTATACACTACCGTTGAAAAGTTTGGTGTCACTCAGGCAATGTCATGTTTTCCATGAAAACTCCCACTTTTATCCATGTGCTAACATAACTGCACAAGGGTTTTCTAATCATCAATGACCCTTTCAACACCATCAGCTAACACAATGTAGCATTAGAACACAGGAGTGATGGTTGCTGGAAATGTTCCTCTGTACCCCTATGGAGATATTCCATTAAAAATCAGCCGTTTCCTGCTAGAACAGTCATTTACTACATTAACTATGTCTAGACTGGATTTATCACTCATTTAATGTTATCATCATTGAAAAAAACTGCTTTTCTTTCAAAAAAAGGACATTTCTAAGTGACCATAAACTTTTGAATGGTAGTGTAGATAAATTAAAGTTGCTCTATATTAGCTAAAGTTGCTACATATTCATTAGTTACTCTAAATGAGTTAAAGTTGACCTACAGTACCGTTCTAAAGTTTGGGCTCATCCAGGCAATGTTTTTCATGAAAACTCACACTTCTATTCGTGTGCTAACATGATTGCACAAGGGTTTTCTAATCATCGATGAGCCTTTTTAGCATGATTAGCTAACACGATGTAGCATTAGAACACAGGAGTGATGGTTGCTGAAAACGTTCCTCTGTACCCCTATGGAGATATTCCATTAAAAACCAGCTGTTTCCAGCTAGAATTGACTCAGCTGTATTTCTGATTCATTTAATGTTATCTCCACTGAAAAGAAAACCGATTTTCTTTCAAAAATAAGGACATTTCTAAGTGAGCCAAACTTTCGAACGGTAGCGTACGCATTTCTGTGTATCCTCACCCGATAAAATCAGCTTCACCTGAGATGCACTGCACATGTAGGAGTAGAAATATCAGACATGGTCCATCAAAGGCAGTGAAAAATTGAGTCACAAAACCAAAGCATAAGACTGAAACGCATCAATCAGTGTGAACGCTCGACCAACGAAGAATTCTGGAGAAACCCGACGGAGGTTTCAAAACAAATAAGAACTGAACGAGCGTGAGTGTGCACAGAATTCGATGCAACTTAGAGGGAAATTTCAAGAAAAGTGAAGAGACGGAGCTGTTTGAAGCCGCAGGTGTCGGCATGAAAGAGGCGATAAAAGCTCAGAAAGCCACGAGCAGCTACAGCGCAGCATCAGCGGAGACAGTATTCTTAATGACGAGACGAAGCTTGATGTAATTGATAAAATATCTGCCCCCCCACACACACGAAGATCTTCATCCCTACCTCGCATCATCCTCACTCCTCCACTCGGCTCAGATGTTTGTCCCACTTTCACAATCTCACTTTTCGTCAAACAACAGTCTCTCTTTTGACACACAGACAGCCTCTCTCTCTCTCTCTTTTTTTTTCTGGTCTTTATCTTTTAATCTCTTCCTCCCTGTTTTCTGTTCGTCCTCCAGCCAGCCGGCTCGATCGCTCACTGCAGCTTCGGCTTCACATATTCAGACTTTTGGAGTTTTTCAGTCGCCGCCTTTACCTTCCTCGTTAGAGCGAGTGTGTGTGAGAGAGAGGCAGAAGAAAGAGAAGGGGGGACTGTCCCCTGCACACAACTTCTCTTCTCTCAAGGTACTTTTTTTTTCTTCCTTCATACCTTTGTTGTTGTCCTTCACCCCCTCACACGTCAAAAAAAGACCTGCTTCAAACCATCCGTCTGACACCTTCAGCACTCTCAGTGAGAATTAAAATCAAACCAATTAACAGGAATCAATGGAGTGAAAAAAAACAAAACAAAACAAAACACGTGTCACAGAAACGTCTCGGTTTTGTTTAGATTTTTTTGTGTCCCGTCGTTTCCCAAGATGCACGAGATTATCTTTATAAATCTAGAAGTTAAATTGCTTTGTTTCTCCCTGCAATGCATTCTTCTGATATTTTAGTTTGCAGATCTGCTGCTCCAGAGATGAGAATCATTTAGAAGCAGCAATAACGCACGATTAAAAATACGATTTAGAATTTAACTTAATCAGAATCAGCTTTAATGGTCGAGTACATGCACAACATATAAGGAATCTGGTTTGATGTCATTCTAGGAATAAAGAATAATAAAACAACTATAGGGGAAAAAAATAAAATCGAGATATTTACAAATCTAGAAAAGAATATCTATACACAGTAGCGCAAAATGACAATAGCCAAACCGAGAACGTATAAAAATATAGTACAGGTGCAGGATTGTACAGAAATAATGCTAGAGATGAGCAAAAAAGTGTTAAAAGTTTTATTATACTACTGGATTATTGCTAATTAGGGCTGCAACTAGCAATTATGTTCATTGTTGATTATTTTCTCAATTTTTTTTGGTCTATAAAAGGTCAGAAAATGTTAAAAAATGTCTAAAATTCTAAATATTAATGTCTTGTTTTGTATGCAACCCAGATATATTCAGTTTACTGTCATAGAGGAGCAAAAACATCAGAAAATATTCCCATTTAAGGAGCTGCAACCACAGAATTTCAAGGACTGAGACATTTTCTAGATACATTTATTAGTTTTTTGGTCTATAAGTATCAATAACACTTTAATTTAATCCTAAAGATGAGCAAAATAGTGTAAAATGTTTAATTATATTATAGGATTATTGCTAATTATGGCTGCAACTATCTGTTATTTTCATTGTGGATTATTTTTTCAAAGTTTTTTGGTCAATAAAAAGTCAGAAAATGGGGGAAAATGTTAATCCAAGCTCCAAGTGTGTATAATATTCAAAATGTAAATGCCTTGTTTTCCAAATATAATCAGTATGCTGTCATGGAGGAGGGAAGAAACCAGAAAAGATTCACATTTAAGGAGCTGCAACCAAAGAATTTCAAGAAGTCAGATATTTTCTTGATAAATTTAGTAGTTTTTAGGTCTGTAAATAGCAATAACACCATTAAAAATACAATTTAGAATTTAATTTAATACTGCAGATGAGCAAGAGCATGTCAAATGTTTAATTATACTATTTGATTTTTGCTAATTAGGGCTGCAGCTAACTATTATTTTCATTTTTGATTGTTTTGTCAAAGTCTTTTGGTCAATAAAAGGTCAGAAAATGGTGAAAAATGTTGATTAGTGCTTCCAAAAACCGTTAGTTGCAGGTCTAGTTACAAACTTCTCCATAATATTCTTACTTCTAGCGGTTCTGGGAGCTACTCGTGAGTTATTTTACCGCTGCCTGTGAATTGTAAGTTGTAATGTCTAAATGATAAACTGAGGCATAATGTTGTTAAAATTTAGCCTTTTTTTCTGAAGAAATTTCAGTTTCTTCGTAATGTTTTACAAAAACAGTTCCTTAATGTGAACATTTCGGAATGTACTTTTTTGCACTAAAATAAAGGGAAAATTTTGAGTTATTTATACATATTTATGCTCTGATTTTACTGGTCCGGCCCACTTGAGGTGAAACTGGGCTGAATGTGGACTAAAATAAGTTAGACACAGCTGCAACAGAACATTTAAAGTTTCTCATCAGTGTCATTTTTCTGTCTAAATGCTTCCACAAACACACACGCCTGTTCGACGGAAAGCAATAATCAGGGGAATTCGCTATAATTCCGCCTCAGCTTGTTTATCGTGGCACCGGGCTGGCGTTGTGTGTTACGCTCCACACTCGATAACACGCCCAGGTGTGCTAAAGTTGTGGCAGAAAGTGTTAAACCAACAGAGTTAAAAAAAGACAAGATGCTATCTGTCATCTGCCAAAGAGGTTTCATCCCCTCAGCGTGTGTGTGTGTGTGTGTGTGTGTGTGTGTGTGTGTGTGTGTGTGTGTGTGTGTGTGTGTGTGTGTGTGTGTGTGTGAGGCGGGCAGCACAGGTGCAACACACACACACACACACACACACACACACACACACACACACACACACACACACACACACACACACTGTGCTGCTAATGGCATCGACCTCAGTGTATGTGTTTGTTTGTATGTTGCCCTACAGGTGTTGCATGTTCACTAACTATGAAGGTAACCACAATGCATGCACGAATATCTAGCACAAACACTAGCAATGGCATCACCGCATGCAGACACACAAACACACACATGCTAACACACACACTCAGAGACACAGTGTTTCATAGATAACTTACTCAAATTGGGCTTCTTGGACACGGAGCCTCCTGAAGGGAAAAACAAAAGTAGTTAGTGACTAAAAACTAAACATCATCATCACATTAAAACTGTATAAAACACTGAACCCAGGACTGAATATTACACAGCTTTCTTTCTTTTATAATTGATCATTTTTTCCTTGTAATACTTGCCACTTATTGGAAAATAACTCAACATTCACATCTTTTTAACAGGTGGAGCTTCAACAGAAAAGCACTCAGAGAGCGCAGCACTCCGCCAAGGCTGCTCATTCCCCCATACGGCATTGTCAAAAATGTAGCAATTTAAAAAAAAACAAAAAAAAACAGCATTTGTTTATTAGTTATTGATGATCAGAAATCACGGCACTGTAGAATGTGGCCATTTAACACAGATGTAACCACAAACAAAATGACACAGGCGTGTGTTATGCATGTGTACATTATGTACGGAAACCGTGTGGCCTAAATATGCAGCGGGCGGCAGGAACTGAAGGGACCCAGAAACACCCCCACAATTTAATCAGTTGTTCTTTGTATCATTCCCGATAAGTCCTGATAAGTCCTCAGCGGTGGATTTGTAGTAGGATTACAATCATGTGATCATCAGCAGGCAGCTGACGTAGTTTTCACTTGTTGTCATGGTTACAGTGACGCCGTGCCGCTATCTCACGATACAGAAATCTTTAACCAATCCGTGGATCCAGACTATAAGCCACATCACTGCAAAAATCTAATCACTTGGTCCTTGTGTCATTTCTGACCTTCCCTGGAAATTTCATCCAAATCCGTTATTCCATTTTTGAGTAATGTTGCGAACAGACAGACAGACAGACAGACATACGCCAATCGTCACATAACTCTGCTGAGACTAGTAAGGAGTAAATATTCTGAAATGAATACAACATAGAGCCTCGTAAAGGAAACAAAGAAAGATAGTCAGTGAATTAAACTAAATCATCAAGTTACTAAAAACTACTAAAAGTTGCACAACTTGTTCCTATTATCATCAATCTTTTTCCTCGTAAGACCTGCAACTTATTGTAAAATAACTCCCCATTTTTCATTTTTACTACTTTACACATTTACATCTATTTAACAGGTGGAATTGCAATAAAAAATAATATAAAAATAGTTCGATTTTAGGCAGCTACATCATAAATATGCTGCTTATGTGATAATGCACCAATGTAAATGATTCAATAATATAATATCACACTAACGAGACAGATTCTGTTTAATCCTGTGAACTTCAAGCAGCAGTTTCTGGGTTTTCTTTTGCTGTTATTTTCCTCACTGTGGGCTCATTTTTCACTGCAATAGAAAGTTTACAGAAGCAGCACAACAGTGACTATAAGACAGAGAAACTCAGATTTGTTTTTTTTTTGCAGTAATGTTCAGTTACAATGTTGCGAAACGGAAAAAAAATTCAATACAAAAATTAAAATCAACATGTACAATAATTTACCTGCAGTTCAACTAAAGATTCCCAGATTTTTTGCAACGTCACTGTTGGTTACATCCGAGTCATTAACAGCTTTCCTGTTGTGCCAAAGAGTGCAGATTTTTTGGTGTTTACAGAATCCAGTTCATGAAAACACTTTATTTTTTATGATTTTTTTAAATGCAGAAGAGAGGGAGTTAATGAAATATCATGACTAAGCTTAGTTTTGGGTAATTCTGCAGACAAAACAGCATATCAGAGATGAAAAGCCTGTTGGAAAGTTAAAATTTGTAAAGTTTTGAAGCCTTTCAGACCTGTCGGTAGGTTCTGAGGTTCAAAGGGTTAAATATGGAGTTGATATAAATGAGAACAGATGTGAAATACAGAAATTTTAAGCATTTAACCAAAGGAATTAAACAGAACTGGCACTAAATGTGACAGAAAGTACCTCAGGTTTAACCCTCCAAACCCAAAAAACCCACCACTGGGTGTGACAGGTCATGGGATCTTTTTTTAAAAGTTAAAATTACACCATTAACCAGAGACAGAAACTGTAAAAACAGAAAGAATGATCAGATTTACAGCTTTCAACCAGTCCTTAAACTAACCATCTACGCTAACCTTAAATTAACTGTAGATTAAAATAATTTTAATCTATAGCTCATTTTAAAAAAAATCACAAAAAATAAAACGTTTGCCTCAAACAGATTCTGTCAAAAACAGGAAATTTGATGCTTCTTGGTGCATTCAAAAAACCATTAGTGACGCAAGGGTCCAGCAGGGTGAAACATCTTTCTACAGATGTGCAGAGTAAAGAAAAAGCAGTTTGTAAAGAGTAAATAGCTAAATATCTATAACATGTGGAGCCAAGGTTATTTTCCAGTGCTGGTAACGCGTGTGAGCAAATGTTGTACATGTTTATTCCAGTTTTCTATAATGAATAACCCGCCCAAAATGTTTTTTCTTGATACACAACATTTTTGTGTTTTCTCTACTTGTAGCCATGCTGGTTCTGTTTCCATAGAGGTGCAGGACTTTATTTTGCAGACATGAACCCACAGTGAGTAAAAATGTGACAGGAGCAAAGAAATTACTTAGAGTTTAGAGGGTTAAAACTAAACTGAAAAAACTCCGCATGTTTGACTCCTAAATGCAGGTTTGCAGCACTTTTTTTTTTTTTAGTATTTTTCCCCCTAAAGGACAACAGAAAGGAAGCCTCAGCGACGGGTTAAATTAGAGGATTCCTCTGGAGGCTGCTGCTCTGTTTGCTTCAGCTCATGAAGATGAAGGCAGAGGAAGGTGGGTGTCTGTGAAGCAACAAGTCCTCTCTGCTTTGTTTTTTGTTTTGTTTTTTTGTTGCTGTCTGTCTGTTTGACCGCAATTGTGAGAAAGTGTGAATGGCAGTCGGTGTGAGTAAAACGCTCGGAGGGTCGGCATTGAACCGGGGCTTTTATTTCTGGAGTGTGAGGCCGAGCAGGTCTGCAGGCAGAGCAGATAAGTATCAATGGAAGACGCAGCGCTAGCCGGTCTTTGTCTGGTGCCAGATCAGGCCCTCTGTGGTTTCCTCTGTTTTCCTGTCCTCATCAAATCAGTTTTGCTTCATAAGCAGAAAGTCTGGAATGAAAGCAGAGCAGCGCAGCACGCGCGGAAAAAGCAAAGAAACGACGACCGAGCAGCAGCTTTAAAGGTGAAGCTGAATGAAGGGGGAAAATTTGTGAATCAGAAGTAAATAAAAGCATCATTTCCAGACTGAGAGTGAAGCAGTTTTACATTCGGTGCTGCAGCTGACTGTTACTCTGTTTGTTGTCTTGTTTTGTCCACAGATGATCAGTTTACTGTCACAGAGGAGCTAGAAAACAGAAAATATTCACATTTAAGAAGCTTCATCCAGAGAATTTAGTTTTTTTTAATTACTTAAACTGATTAACTGGTTGCTAATTAATATAATAGTTGACAACTAATTGATTAATCATTGCAGTGTTAATGTTGTGACAGTTTTGAAGCTTATAGTTATTATGTTTTGCATGAGTGTGGTTTCAGTGGAGTGACAACTGTTTTTTCTTCTATTGATCAGTCCATTCAACAGAAATATTTTCCTATGATATGAGATAATAAAACAACTGATTCATTGGTTTCAGTAACTTTTAAATGAAAAAAATCACTTTACAAATGATAAACACGACAGATTCGCACAAAATTAAGACCACACACGTTTGCACTTATTAAAAATGACTAGAGGTGATAATAATGTTGCGTGAAAAAGACTTCAGACTCACTTTTTACTCATATTTTAAGTAAAAAGATGAAGAATTTTAGCTTAACCACTGCAGCAACCGTGCTTTTAAAACACATTTTATCCAAATTTTGAAGCATCACATAAGACAAAGTGAACAGGAAGTTTTTATAGCTAAAACTGCAACGATCAATCAGTTACTCAATCAACGGTCAACTAATAAATCAATCGATATGAATCTTTATGATCTATATTTACAGTTACAAGTCACAGTTTGCTGTCACTTTGTTGAGAACATTTCATTTTTGTAGCGACTACTTCTCACATATTAAATTAATCGACAACTTTGGGTCATTGTTTTAATTTAAAAAAGGCTAAATTATGTGATTTCAGCTTTCTAAAGGTGAGTATTCTGGTTTCTTTCCTCCTCTGTGAAAGTAAACTGAACATCTTTGGATGAAACATGACATTCACCATTTTATAGCTCAAACAACCAGCCAACGTCTCGATTAATCGACCATAAAACGACTGATGCAGCAATCTCAGTCCTGTAATACAGACAACTTGCAAGTTTTGCTCTTAACTGGACGATAAACTTCACATTCACACACATCAAAAAGACTAAAGTTCAAAAATGAGTGAGATTAGAAGCCACCTGTGACACACTTTGCACTGCTGTCATTCATGAAGTGACTGATTTTAGATTATTACAGCGACCTTCGCAGCAGAGCGGAAAAAAGCACTTGTGGTCGGTGGCTTGGCGGTGGAAAAACAATCTAACGCAAACATCTGTGAAGGCGACGCGGCGTGGACACACCTAAAGCTGCCAACAAACGTGACCCTGATGGTGCACAAACATGAGCCGCTCCCATGAGAAAACTCTCACTAACATGGTGTTACATAAGAGCAGTGAAGCCAGAGAGGAGGCCGAATACTGAGGCTGAATGTAAAACTACGCAAAATAACGTCTGCATGAAAGACAATAAGCTGCTTCTCCATCTATACCGTCTAATAAACTCAAATCATGGAGGAAAGTGTGTTTTTCAAGGTTTCTGTTGGGTGAAATCACTAAAAACTACAATGCGATGCTTGAAATCACTTTGGCTCACAGATAAAACGCTACTGAGAGTCACTTTTAGCTACAACTTTAAATGATTGCAGAACGACACGTGGAGAAGAAAAGGGGACCCACGATCGATCCCTGAGGGACGCCACCAGCACACGATATTGAACAGGATGGAAAGTCGACTGAGCAGACTTCTGCCTGAGAAAATGAACAAGACACCAACAGCCGCCACTAAAACCAAGATATTCGTCACCTAAAGAAGAGTCAAGTCAGCAGCGTGAAACTAAACAGGAGGATAAAACGGCCGACCACACACCAAAGTTACACTTTAACCAGAGTAAAGCAACACTTTCAGGTTGCTTAGTCTTTTCCTAAACCCCTACACTACCGGTTTCCACATCTTATTCCACCTTAAGTAGCTTTAAGGCTGTTAAAATTGTCATTAACATGTATATTTCATGATTACTATACAAATGTAGTGCAATCAGCAGCTTTTTTGTCATATTTTGCAGCCAAAAAGGGACAATAAACTACATTTTTCTGTCTTCAAATATGGATTTTCAAATTGTTGTAAGATTATCCAACAAACTGTACTTTTCATTCACAATATTATTAAATCTGTGATGGTGATTTAAAGGAATTAAATGGTATTTATGCGAAAATTTCCCCAAATTTCTTATTTTTCTGCCTACTTTCACACCATCTACACAGTCTTTTAGCTTTAGTTTAAACATTCTGTACATAATTATGCCTTTATATTTTTGTTTTATCTCTATATCCCCCCCTTATTTCTGTATGTTCTGTATGTTTAATATGCTGCTGGTTTCTTGAGTCATCAATAATGCACCTACCTACCTAAGTTTCCCTCAAATTTCATCCATATTTGGTATATTTGTCTTGTTTTTTTGCATATTTTACCCTCTTTGGGTTGCAGAGCATGAAAGCAGGACAGTGAGGTTTAAGTCTATTTTTATGTACAGATCAAATGTTTTTCTGCAATGAAACCAACGTAGAAAGGCAGAAAAATATCATGCAAGATGATAATTTTAACCTTTTTCAGAATGAGAATCTGTTTGATTGCGAAGTAGATTCCCACAGACCAGGAATTGGATTTGGTGTTTTGGTGGAAAACAGTGGAATAACTGAAAAATTATAAAGAACATGCAGATTTTGCTGTGTGCAAGACAAAATCCTGTATCTGTGTGTCTGCAGACTACAAACATTATAGCACATGTAGCTTAACACAGTTACATTTTCTTTATTAATTAAATTCCAAATCAGATATGTGTAAATATGCATGACAAATACACCTAAAATAAAGGCTGAATGGTGTCTGATTCCTCTCCAGTCCGTCCTGTTCTCTCTAACGGTTACATAACGCCATTAAAACGCTCGATTAAGGACAAAGGAATGGCTTTATGCACAGAGAGGGAACACAGTTTGGTTCTGTATGAGTTATGCTTTAAAAGAACAACCTCCGTGTGGACAGTTTCATCATTTTTTATCATTTAACAGGCAACATAAATTATAGATTCAGTCTCAAAACATGTGCAAATAAACTATTAGTATAATTTAAAGTTGAATGGGACAAAGTGTGACTGTGATCCTCTTACATGAACTGGAGAAAAGGGTTCTTCTCCCACCTCTAGAATGAAAAAAGATGCCTCAGTGAGCTTTAATCAGAGCCTGATGGATGAACTTTGCGACAGGGCAAAGTGGTCTTTGGGGCACCTTGTTTTTCAGGTAAATGGAGGCTGGAGAGGCCATTATTTCCCTGATTTAGCCTGGTGTCATGAAAAATCATGTTCGCGTGTCATTGCAAAGCATTTTTTGCAACCGATGACCTCTTTATCCTAATATTTACCCAAATCATAACCATTTCAAGAGTTATTTTAACACAAAATCACACGCAAAAATCTTAAAATGCATAGAGGTGACGTGCAAAATAAGTCCGAAGTGGTATGCTAATTGTATGCAACATGTTTTTCCACCTCTGCATGTAGGACTCTGTGCATTTTAGTGAATAAAATACTGACTTCTATTTCCATTTTGCATTTAACATCTACAGTTTTCTACCTCGATGGTTCTGATATTGCAAAATTTCACGCGGTTTCCTCTAGAAATTATGAAAACATATCTCTTTTGCTGGAATTTCAAGTTGAAAAACATGCAAAAGCACAACAATATCATAATATGAAACATGTTTTCTCTTAATATAATGGCTAAAATAAAAAACCTGCAATTATCATCATAGTGAATGTTGCTAGATGTTGACGAGATCCATATGTGAGCATAAAAACTTTTTTAGGGATGCAATTACTGAATATTGTCATTGTGGATCACTTTCTTATTCAGTTGTTTGGTCTATGAATTATTTATCAACATGATAAATGTCTTAATTTGTCCACAATCAAAATATATTCAGTTTACTGTCATAGAGGAGGAAAGAAACTTGAAAATATTCACATTTCAGAAGCTGCAATCAGAGAAATTTGATTGTTTTTTCTTAATTAATGAAAGGGATTACCAAAACAGTTAATCACAACGCGATTAATCAATTAATCATCAACATTTTTGCAAATCTGGGAACATTTCTTCAAAATTTTGCTGCTACAGTTAATTCTAATGCTATAGGCGACTTCAAAATGTACATAAAAACATGCAGTAAAGCCAAAATTGTTTGCAACTAATTGATTAGTTGTTAGTTTAATAAAATATCAATACTTTTTTTTTGTGAAATCCAAAATCGCAAATGTCTGATTTCATCCGCAAGAACCCAAAGATATTCAGTTTACTGTCATAAAAGAGGAAAGAAAGCAGAAAATATTCTCACTGAAGAAGCTGGAAATGCGTTTTCTAGGAATGACTTAAACCGTTTATCCGGTTAATTGTTGCTGCTTTAGTCTCAGGGGCGTAAATCTGCTGGTTTCTTAGCTGTTATGACACTAAACTGAATATCTTTAGACTGCTGGTGAAGAAAAACACTATCTGAAGACAAAATGAACTTTTAAAACTATTTCCTGACATTTTATAGACCAACAGATTCACCGTTAAATCAAGAAAATAATGGCTGGGATCACGACTAATCCAACAATATTCACTTTTCTGTCGTAGAGGAGGAAAGAAACTAGAAAATATTCAAATTTAAAAGCTGCAATCAGATAATTTAGTCATTTTACAATTAATCAGTTAAATGCTGTAGTTCTATTATTGATGCACTGAGCTTATGTATATATTGTTGGGCAAGTAAACCTCTAATAATTCAACATTTAGCCATGCCATTGTCACATTTCTGTATTTAAAATTGTGATTTTCAAAGTAAAAACTGACTACTACTCCCGATTTTAAGGAATGAGATATCCTGATATCGATACATTGGCCGATATTGTTTACATAAATATCAGATAACAGTGAAAAACGTTGATGACTGATGATGACAAATGTCTTGTTTTGTCCACAACCCAAAGTTTACTGTCATAGAAGAGGAAAGAAACTGGAAAATATTCACATTTAAAAAGCTGCAATCACAGAATTTAGCAAATTTACAATTAATCAATTAATTGTTGTAGTTTTATTCATGATGCATTGAGTTTATTTATACATTGTGGGCAACTAAATCTTGAACAATTCAATATTTAGCCGTAAATTTGTCATACTTTTGTATTTAAAACAGAGATTTTCAAAGTAGAAACTGATTGATACTTAGGGAATCAGAAATTCTGATAGCAATATATTGGCTGATATTGTTCAAGTTTATTGTCATAGAAGAGGAAAGAAACTAGAAATATCCACATTTAAGAAGCTGCAATCAGAGAATTTAGACTTTTTCAAATAAATAAATGCCTCAAATCAAGCCATCATTGCTCTCTACAAGTTTTTGATGCTTTCTTTGCTGCTCTGATTTAAAAAAAAAACAAACAAGCTACAGCCTCTTTAAAATGACCAAGATAAGAGCTTAAAGTGGTGACTTTAAGCCTGAAACGGTTAAATCCAGAAAGTGGTTTTCATGCACTTGTTGCAGCGGCGTAAAGTCCAACAAACCGTGCAGAGCGTTAGTAGGAAAGCTGAGCAGTGGGTCTGTGTGGCAGAGGGACAAGACGTCTTATCTACAGCGACGGCCAACAGTTTGATTATAGCCAGGCAGAGGCTCTGAATAGAAAAGCATTGACCAGAAACAGACGCAAAAGTAAGAGCTAATCCCCGCGGATTAGCCCGTCTTACTGTTATTCTTACCCACTCACAGCGCCTTTAGCCACCGCGGTGAGCGGGATGACGAGGGTTACTGGAGTAAAGTTGGATGAGAGCTAAGGGACGGCCAGGAACAGTCAGATAACCGTCATTTTCACCGTTTCATGCTTTAATCAATCAGCTGTTTGGTCGGTAAAACTCACTTTATCGTCACAGAGGAGGAAAGAAACCACAAAGATTCACATTTTAGAAGCTGCAAGCACAGTATTTGGACGTTTTTCAATTAAAGCAGTTGATCAACTAATCGCAGGAGAATCATTTTGCAACATCTGGGACGTTTTTTCAAATGTTGCTGTGTATATTAACTTTTTCTAATGCAAGACTTCAAACTGCACAGAAAAATACACAGAAAAAGTCTAAAATGTCCATCTTTTTACCTAAAGAAAGAGTAAAATCAGAGTCTAAAGTCCTATTTGTAATAATTGTATTGATTCTCTTTGGATTTACTCCCATATGAACCTGCCACGTCTGTTAGTGTGTAAAGTGAAAAATAGAATCTGGACTTTTTTCTTCTTAAAAAAATGCTCAAAATGATTCACTCATATATAATTTCAATTGTTGCAGTTTTACAAGCAAGCGTAATGCTTTTTTTTCTCCAAATGGGCTTTTTTTTTTTTTATTTAAAATTTAGCTGTTTTCAAATTTTACTGGTGATTAATGTAATGAATGACATCTAGTCAATCAATTAACTGTTGCAGCTCTAATCTGCTTATTGACTAATCAACTAATCGTTATTGATTTCTCTAACTTAATTAAACTGTATCTAAAAGTGATGCAACTAACAAAAATTAACACAATCCAAATATACACTGTGACAGAGGAGGAAAGAAACCAGAAAATATTCATGTTAAAAATTAACCGTTTGGTGAAATAGTTGACAACTAAGCGATTAACTGATTAATCAATGCAGCTCTACAAGCTACCACAAAAACATTTTTAGGGATGCAATTTTAGATTCTTTTCTTTGGGCATTGTTTTTTAAAAATATTTGATTAGTTTCTTGGTCAATTCAAACCATATAAATATCAAACCGTTACCAAAATAATTGATAACTAAGTGATTAATTGATTAATCGATGCAGCTCTACAAGCCAGCGACAAACCTTTTTTGGGGGATACAAGTAACAATTATTTTCATTGTTTTCTCAGTTAATCAACTAGTTGTTTAACATATAAATTATTACTTTTTGCCAATATATGGAGTTTTTTTTTAAGCTTTAATTTCAAAATAAAAGCACATTATAGAAACACAGCTATTGATTAACTGATCTCAAATTGATCCGTTTAACAGCTGACAACTATTCGGTTAATCATTAATCAGTGCAGCTCTACAAGCCAGCCTAAAAACATTTTTAGGGATGCAACTAAATATTCTTTTCATTGGGGATTGTGTTTTCAAATATTTGATTAGTTGTTTGGTCGATTCAAACCATATATATATATATATATCAAAACATTACCAAAATAGTTGATAACTAAGCAAATAATTGGTTAATTGATGCAGCTCTACAAGCCTGCGTATAAACCTTTTTTTGAGGGATACAAGTAACGATTACTTTCATTGTTTTCTCAGTTAATCAATTAGTTGTTTGGTATGTCAATAATTTACATTTTTGCCACCATGGGGTTTTTTTTTTTTTAAGCTTTTGCTGCTTCAAAATAAAAGCACCTTGTAGAAACATAGCTACTGATTAACTGATCACAAACTGACCAGTTTAAAAACTGACAGTCGGTTAATCGGTTGATTGTTGCAGTTCTTCTAGCCAGCCTTTTCAAAATGCAAATAAAAATATATAATGGAAACACAGCTTGATTATCGAAGTAGGTTGACTATCAATTTAATAGTTGACATCTAGGTGATCAATCAATTAATTGTTGCAGCTCTAATCCACTTATCGACTAATCAACTAATCGTTTTAGATTCCTTCAGCTTAATTTAACAGTAATGCTATATCTAATCGGGATGCAATTAACATTTATTTCCACTATGCAAAGATATACTGTCACAGAGGAGGAAAGAAACCGGAAAAAAATCAAGTTTAAGAAGCCAAAAGTAAAGAATTGATTAACCATGAGCAAAATAGTTGATAACTACCGATTAATCCATGCAACTCTGCAACCCAGTGTAAAAAGTAATCAATCAGTTGTTTAGTATATAAATTATTTTACTTTTTTTGCTACTATAGGAAGTTTTTCAAGCTTTTGCTTCAAAATAAAAATAAAAACGTAGTGTAGAAACACAGCTACAGATTCACCGATCTCAAATTGACCAAATTGAGTTGGTTAATTGATTAGTTGTTGCAGTTCTACTAGCCAGCCTTTTGAAAATGCAAATAAAAACACAGCATAGAAACAGCCTACAAATGAACTGATTATTAAAAATTGGTGACCAATTCAATAGTTGACAATTAGTCGAGTAATCGCTGCAACTCTGGTTGACTTTAGCAGTAAAGATGAACATGAGATAAAGAGTGCTTCAGGAAGGGGTGGGCAAACTGTGGCTGGCTGCTAAACAAGAGTGTGACTGAAGGAGGGACGTGAAAACACAAAATAACACAATTTAAAGGTAAAACCAGCGAACGAGCTGTACGTTTTCCTGCAGAAGCTCCGCGGTTGCGCAGCAGCAGCAGCGGTGTGTGGATGCGGTGCGTAATAAGCGTCTCACCTCTTCTGATGGGGGCGTCAGCGGGGGGCGCGTCGGGCTCCTCATATTCCATAACTCTCCTGCACACTTTCACACTTCACCTCGCTTACAAACACACAGAGAAAGGCGTTAAAACTCCGCCTGAAACCGATTCTGAATCAGTAGCAGCAGCACAAACTACCTGTTGGCTGCGTTAACGCCCGGGCCGGCGCAGGCATTTGAAAACATGCACGGCCATCTCCGCTCCGTCCCGCTTTCCCCCTCACTTCTCCAAGAGCTCCATCCTTCTCCTCTCCGCCGGTTATTCAACGCCTCCTCTTGTTTTGGAATAAAGTCGGTTCCCCTCCGTGGCGGCGGCAGCAGCGCGGAGAGTGCAGCTGGAGCGACCCTCCGTGCGCTCTCCGTGCGCCCTGACCGTCCCGGGGCTGGAGGGAGTTATGTCACCGGCTGTTACGTAATAGCAGCGGATCGGGTTTTGCTTTGAAGTGCTCAGTTGAGAAATATAATCCCGTGTTGCTGCCACAAATTTCCGCCACACTAATCGAGGAAATAACGCAGAGTGGAGACGTGCGATTCCGGCGACGTCTGAGCCAAACAGGAACATGTTTAAATATAATAAAAAATCATTTTTAAAGGTTATTATAGTGGCTTTTTGAAAGGCACCTGTACATGCAATATATAAACATATGCAGGAGGGATTATTTAATGCAATGCTTCATTTAAACTGAGGCAGGAAGACACAAAGAAAACGATGAATAATCGATACGTCTTCTCGGTTTACATCATTGTGGTGAACGTTGCTCTAAGACAGACACACATGCTGGACAGTTCATGTCAGTGCAGGTTGGAACTGAGGAGAAACTTCATTTTGTGTTCCTAATTTAGATTTCCTCTGTGTGCCACTTATTTAACTTTACATTTAGGAGCCAAACACTGAACTCAATCCACTATGTTTACAATTAAAGCCAAAATTATTGAGATATAGTGAATTTTCATTTGATCAGTTGGTTTATTCTGGTTGCAAATTATATTAACAAGTGACTAGATGATCAAATCTTCTACATTTTTTGCCAAAAATGTCCAAAACTATTTATCCCTCTCTCAGTAATCATTATCAAAGTCTTTATTTTCCTCCACATCAGTAGTTCTGCTGTCTAACAGTGTTCCTGCAGGTCTCCACTGGGATTCAGTTCCTCCAAGTGTCCATCTCCAGCTCTTAGAAGGCTTCCTCTCCATCACTCTGCTCTTCAGTTCCTCCACACATTCTGGATGGATTCAGGTCTGGACTCTGGCTGGGACGCTCCAACATCTTCTCATTGTTTTCTCTTCATCATTTCTTCACCACGTCGGCTCCATGTTTCACATCATTGTCTTGTTGGAAGCTCCAATGATGCCCAAGGAGCAGTTTTTCTGCAGACTTCCTGATGTTCTCCTCCACAATCTCAGTGTTTCCTCTTTCCTCATGATGCCGTTTCCTTCAGACATGACTTGTAATTGAGCAGTAAGTGAGTAGAGAAGTGCTGCAGGTCCAGCTGAGCTTTAGTGAGTCTGTCTTGGAGAAGTGGAGTCCTCCTTGGTCTGATCCATGGAGACCAGCCTTGTTCTTGGTCTGCTGGAGTGTCTGATGGACATGTTGCTACCAGAACTGCTCACATTCATCAGGATGCTCTTGGTGCTGATCCTTGGATTCTTCTTGTCCTCTACCATTCTTCCAGTGCAGGGCTCACGTCTGTCTTCCTAGCAGCCCTTTGACATGTTTCACAGTGTGGAACTCCTTGGACTTTTTCATCGTGCTTCAAATTGTGAAGACTGGATCCTGAAAACACTTGGATATGATTTTATAGACTTCAAACATCTTGTGAGCAGCAACAATGTGAAACTGGAGGTTCTCACTGCGCTCTTTGGTTTCATGGTCATGACTTGGAGCTGACTGTGGAGGTTTGTAGTGGATTAGAACGCTCTAAAACATGGTAGGAATTACCAGGAACATTTGGAATTAGATAAAAGCTGCATTTTTCCAAAAACTGGCAACTATTTCAAGGAGTATAACTATTTTTAGACATGTCTCTCATTGGCAGTTGACAGTTTCCACGTATGCTGATGATATATTTCTATACACTGATAAAAAAAACTTTCTTTTGCTCTCTAGTTCTTTGCATATTTTGGAGACAGTTGCAGAATTTATACATTTTTCCAGCACAAAAGTCACCACTGCACAGCTCTTGAACATTTCAAATGACATAGAAGCTGCATTTTGTCTCAAATTTGCAACAATTTCAAGGAGTATAAATCATTTTGAGCATTTGTTTTTAGTATATTTAGTGTGAAACTCCTTGGACTTTTTCATCATACTTCAAACTGTGGACACTGAAAACACTTGGATATGACTTTATAGCCTTTAAACGTCTTATGAGCAGCAACGATGTGCAACTAGAGGTCCTCACTGAGCTCTTTGTGTTCAGTCATGACTTGGAACTGACTAGGGAACTACTGCATAAGTTGTTCTCAGTTCATAGTGTATTAGAACTCTGTTTGACATGGTAGAAATGACCTGGAACATCTGGAATGAGACAGAAGGTGTATTTTCTCAAAAATCTGCAACAATCTATCTTTTGTTACTTGTTCATGTCATTTCCTGCCAGAAGAAACTTATTGATCAAATAAAAAAATGTCAAAATTTGACATTAGGATGAATAATTTTGGGTTTAACTGCATCTAAAGACCTCCTCCATTCATAAACGTGCTTTCTGTTACTTGTTTAAGATGTCTGAGCTTCGCTGTGCAGTTTGGAAGTCAATGATGGTCCATTTGGTAACTTAAGTGTAATGTGTAAATCTGAAGATTGCATTGTTCCTACAGTGAGGTGCTGTAAACCTTTGAAATGAATAACAGTAATATATTTGTAGACTCTGCCTTTTTAAATGAAGGAAAAGGAAAAGATGTCATTTTAGAACTTTAAAACCAGGTAACTGAATTTTGATATCAGACACAAAGCATCATTAAAATCTCAAATAATATGTTCTGCCATGATTTTAAGCACATTATCCTGATGTTCAAACATTATTCTTGTTTACCATGCTGCATTGCTACTTAAGGATCTAATATGTGTTCCAGAACAACAATGTGGCAGGCTGTCAATAAAATAATGCTATTATGTTGCAGGATCAGCATGTTTGTTGGGGTGAAACCATAGGTTTAGAACATTCAGTTAATCATTTAATCTAAATACTTTAAACAATCTGTGCTTTGCAAGTTAGCAGACTCTAAACTGCACTTTTTGTCTCAACAACTGTCGATATCCTCATAAACAAGAGGTTGTGTTTCATTATTTTAGTTTCTGGTACTATTTTAGCACTATACTGACAGAATATTCTACTAAATAAATCAGCCTGCAGTAAAAAGATCTCTATTCTTAGATAAACAAGTGAAAAAGATAATATTTAAGGTAAAGTAATATTGAAAAACAAGTGATGAGATAAGCCTCCTACAGACACCATCCTGTCAGGTTTCTTTGTTTAACCATGATAAGTCCAAAGGGCTGATAAGCTTTCTGAGCGGAAGTTGTTGTTTCAAGCTGATATTTACAGTAAAAATCAAATCGTTTGTGGTTCCAGCTGAAGCTTTTTGTAACTAAATCACCCATGAAAACAGCAGGACTCTAATAAATGGGTAAATTATTGAGAGTATCGGAATTTCTCCTATATAAACCGGCTTTAGCAACTAATGAATAATTACAATATGTGGTATCTTGATGCTGTGTGCTATTATTAGCAGCTAATTTATTGCTTTTTATAAACAGTACCGCACTAAACTAAGTCCTTTACAAAATAAAATTTCATATGTTTGAATAAAAGTAGTAGCTCTTTGTCAATGCATACATATATTAACTCTCTGAATGTTATTTTCAAAGAAAGTACACCATTTACCAGAGCCAGAAACTGTAAAAAAACAGAAAGAATTGTTGTCACATTTTCAGCTTTCCATCTATCCTTGATTTTATAGTCCAAGATGTGATGTTTCCAGTAAATTTAACCAAACCTAAGTCTAAAATCAATGTATTTCACCAAAATCATGTTATTCTACATTTATAAATAAAAAAGTCACCAAAAATAAATTGCTTGTATTACCCAGATTCGGTCAAAAAACAAAAAAATCTGCAATCTTTGGTGCAACTTAAAAACTATGACTGATTCAGCTGCACTCAACAGTCACATAACAAAAATTCTGAAAACTTTCCGCTGAACAGCAGGCAGTATTTACACTGAGCAGAGAGGACACAAGAATGGAAACAAATTAAAATGTAAATAGTAAAATACGTATAGTATCTATAGAATCCTGAACCTAATCCTAAAATTGAGATCAACTGTTTCAGCCCCACAGAATAAATACAGAGAAAAAAAACTGAAAGTGTTGAAGACAGAGAAATACAATAAATCCTGGATCAGACATGACTGCAGCCTTTGCAATTTTCATTTGAAATTAATCAATAATTCAGCCCTACAGGATAAATATATCAATAAAAGTGAAATATTAAAAGACAAATTAGATTAAAATGTGTAAAGAAATAGAAAACAAATCCTCGATCCGACATGACTGCAGCTTTTGCCATTTTAGTTTGAAACAGATTTTATTAGAATTCATAGTTTCGTACTAAAAGATACATTTTTTTTTAAAAAGTGCTAAAAGGCGGACAAATTAGACTAAAATGTGTAAATAAATCGACAAAAAATCCTTAATCAGGCCTACAGGATAAATATATTTTTTTAAATGTAAAAAGGAAAGTATTAAAAAATAGACAAAAATTAAATCCTGAATCAGGCCTGATTGCAGCTTTTGCTAGTTTACATTCAGACGTTTCAGCCTTACTGAATAAATATATAGGGAAAAAAATTCAAAGTAACGTGTCAAAGACAGACAAGTTAGACTAAAATGTGTAAATAAATATATAATTAATAAATAAAATTAATAAAAAAAATTAAAACAAACCAACAACAGCAACAGTTACATTACTAGGTAAATAAAGCAACTAAAATATTTAAAAATGTGTCCACTTTCTTTTACATACAGCTCAGTAATGGAGGCTTTTGACTCCTCTGTGTTAAAGGTAAATCTCTCTGATGAATTCAGCCTGTTTCATCACAAAATGAGCGGGTTGTGAAACTGCTTCTGTCTCATTAAAAAACCCCTGAGGCCGTGGACAGAAGCTTGTTGCAGGTGGTTTTAACTGAAAGTGGAAAACGACGCCTCCCACCAGCTTCCTCAAACCCGACTTGACCACACTGACTCTTCGGGGGAAAGGAGAAAACACTCACTCACGCTGTGTTTTTAAAGCTAATGCAGCATTTCCATCTGCAACTTTACTGAGGTTAAAGATGTGAGGGGCCCTCAGAGGACCACCAGGCCTCTGCTGTGATCAGCCCCATGCACTCAGAAACCACACATCACACCAAACTGCGTGAGAACTCGAGGCTAATGCAGCTAAAAGTGCGCATTTGGTCACATAGCTGCGACCAATAATTGACTGCTGAACAACAAAAACTTGCAAACGCTGTCACATTAATTTCCTGTACGGCAGTTAATAAACACCGCAGAGCTGCACGCCGAAGACACGAGAGGATTTCATCACAAAGGATTCATCAGAGACTCAAAATGGCAGGAAACATGCAGAAAATGCTTCTTAAATTTGGCAGAATTATTTGCAATGTTTGTTAAATAATCACCGTCTCAACAAATGTGGTTCGTCTATTTGATATTTTAGCTAAAACTAAAAGTAGGATGGTTTTACTGGCTGGGTGGTGCACAGTTTAGCAAAATGAGGCAAGGAATGGCCAGATTTTGATTTATAGTGAGCTGGAAATGACATAAACATGTGACAAAAGACAGTAAAGCATTGTGTTAGAGATGCAAAATGATGCATTTCAATGATTTGTATGTATTTTTGTACCTTTTTACTAAAAATGCCACATCCCAAATGATGCATATCAACTTTAAATTGTTGCAGCTACTATTGTATTTAACATGTTACTGTTAATTTCTGCTGGAAATGACAAAAACAAGTAACAAAAGACAGTAAAGCGTTGTGCTACAAATGTTGAAGATGAATTTTAACTCGTTTCTATGTTGCTTTTGTATCTTTTTATTGAAAATGCCATGCTTAGAATGATGCATATTGCCTTTAAATTGTTGCATCTACTATTGTATTTAAGATGTTCGTGCTAATTTCTGCCGGAAATGACAAAAACAAATGACAAAAGAGAGTAATGCATTACATTAGAGATGTTAAAGATGAATTTTAACCATTTCTATGTTGGTTTTTTTTGCCTTTTTACTAAAAACACCACATCCAAAAAGATGTATATTGCTTTGAAATTACTGCAGCTATTATTGTATTTAACATATTCCTTTTAATTTCTGGTGAAAATTACATAAACAAGTGACAAAAGACAGTAAAACATCACGTTGGAGTTGTAAAATGAAACATTTTTATGAATTTTTGTCTCTTTTTACTGACAATATGCACAAAATGATGCATATCACCTTGAAAATTTGCAGATCTTTGCAGAAAATACAGCTACTATTGTATTTAAGATGTTCCTGTTAATTTCTGCCATTTTCTGCAGCGTTCTAATACACTATATTCCATCATCTGAGAGAAAACTGCACATTAAAGAGGTAAAAAAGTAAAACAGTTAGAACTCTGTTTTCACTGTCTTTTGTCACTTGTTTATGTCATTTCCAGCCAGAAGACACCTATAAATCCATGAAAATTCCCTATAAATCGCTATATTTGGCATGTGTACACATAACTTGAGGCTTAACTATGTTTGGACAGAGAAATCATATCCTCGTTGACAAAAACTCACATATTTCTTACACTGACAAGTCAAACACAATGCAGACTTTATCAGTGTCACATCAGAACCAAATATGGACTCACACTGCAGACGGTGTTTTCCACCTACAGTCAGTACCGTATGTGTTTAATCTAAAGCAGCGCTCTACGTATTTTCAGGTGTTGATCATAAATCTATATGTTCAGAGTCGTGGTCGGCTCAGATCTCTGTGATGTGGATGGAGTTACTTATTCTGGCACACTGTGGCGCGCCTCAGTCAAGTCTGAAGGCAGAAAAAGTGTGAAGGAGACGAACCGGCCGAAAAACAAGACGGTAACCGCTATCGTGATGCTTTGAACTTCCATCAGAAGTCACAATATTCTCATGGCATGTAAATCATATTCAGATACAACCACATCCACCACAGAGTGGGGCAACAGCTAACTACCCACACATGGAAATCAAAACTAAAAACTGTAAGAAGCACGAAACTACTGTGCAACAAAAATTCAGAGCTCAAACTAAAGATTATTAATATATATATAGTGCCATGAAAAAGTATTTGCCCCCTTCTCGAGTTCTCATTTTTTTGATTATTTCCCCCACTTACATGTTTAAGACCATCAAACAAATTTAAATATTAGACAAAGCTAACCAAAGTGAAGACAAAATGCAGCTTTTAAATAACGATTTAATATTTTAAAGGAAAAAAGCTATCCAAACCTGTGTGAAAAAGTAATTCCCCCCCCTTGTTAAATCATGAATTAACTGTGGCTAATCACATTCTTTGGAAAGCCAGTTCAATTTCACTGACCACACCCAAGCCTGATTACCTCCAGATGAAGAAATCACTGAAACAGAATCTGTCTGACTAAATGCAGTCGGCCAAAAGATCTCAAAAAGCTACAACAAAATGCCGCGATCCAAAGAAATTCAACAATTGACATCTATCAGTCTGGAAAGAGTTACAAAGCCATTTCTGAAGCTTCAGGACTCCATCGAACCACAGTGAGAGTCATTATCCACAAATGCAGAAAACATGGAACATCGGTGAACCTTCACGACCAAAATTACCCCAAGAGCACAGCGACGACTCATCCAGGAGATCACAGAGGAACCCAGGACAACATCTAAAGACCTGCAGGCCTCCCTGGCCTCAGTTAAGGTCAGTATTCATGACTCAACAATCAGGAAGAGACTGAGCAAAAGTGGCATCAATAGCAGAGTTCCAAGGCAAAAACAACTGTTAGCTAAAAAGTACATAAAGGCTCATCTTACTTTGGCAAACAAACATCTGAATGATCCCCAAGACTTTGGGAGAATATTCTATGGTGTGATGAGACAAAAGTTGAACTTTCTGGTAGGGCTGGACCCGAATATCCGGTCGTGACGGTGGTATCCACATATTTGAGATCTGAATATTCGGATTGCACCCCGTCCCCTCTCCCTCGTTGGACGATGTCGCACGATCGGCATTCGACTCGTCAGACGTTACGATCCGAACCGAATATTCGGATATTCGTCATTAATCGTCGCCTAATATCCGGAGCCCAGAAATTGCTATTCGGGCCCTACTTTCTGGAAGGTGTGTGTCTCTACATCTGGTGTAAAAGTAAAAAGTATAATATTCATTTTCAAAATATTTAAATATTCAAAATATTTAAAATTAATTTTAAAAAATATGCTTAGTCTATGCACAGCAGACAAAATCTAATTATACAGATACTTTTAAAAAATAAAATATCTAAATTATAGACATAATCCTACATCTAATTCAAGAAAAAAAACCTACAATAATTACCAAAACAGAAAACCAAAGCAGTTTTTATTTCCCATTGCAAACCTTTTTTATTTATTGACAAACCAACAAATCGTCAATAAAGATTAGAGGAAAGTAAATATTAATGTACAAGACATTTTGAAAAATAAGTTCACTTCAAGGCCCCAGAATAACATAAAACCATTAATACTGCCAAAGTTATAACAATTTATAAATAACCTTGAACATTCGACTCAATAAATAAGGTTTAGATATGTTTATGTTAGTAACAGTAAGAAGAGGTAGACGAGTAAACGGACCAGACGGAGATGTTAGTGAGGACATATTAATATTGATACAGGATAAAATTCTACAATATTTAGAAGAGTGTTTGTCTCCCTCTACTCCCTCAGTGATACTCACACATTCAAACACACACACACACACTTCTTGGCGTTTGATCGGGTGGCAGGTGGTTGGTGTTGTTGTTGTTGTTGTCATCCTCCCAGCAGCATTGTGCTCACGTTGATGGACACGAACAGAGCTGCAGGAGAGAACGAACACGACGGTGAACGAGCAGAAGGATGTGACTGACGAGAAGCTTTAACGTGTTTAAAAGTCACCTGTTGCTTCCGTGTGCAGCTTGGAGCCGTCGGTGGACGTCACTCTGCAGGAAAGGAAGGTTTTTCTTCCTTCCTTCCTGTCCAGAGAGGATTCGATGTGCACTGTTCCTCCCAGAGGGATGGGGCTGAGGGCGAGACAACCGTTTGTTTGGGCAAAATGTCCGAGAATGAATGAAACCCTGCTTCCTGATACGAGTGACAGAGCCTTCAATCAATCAATCAATCGGTCGGACGGCGTTTGTGCGGAACTTTTCATGCAAATGCTGTCTAACAAAAGACTGCATGACACTAGGGTGGAAGGATCCGAGGAAATTCTTTCAGGATTTTTCTGACAAATACAGCGATTTGCTTTGCAATATGATTTTTTTTAAGTCAGGCTTCAGTTCAGTATTTTTAAAAATATATATATTAATATATAAAACAAAAGTGTTAAAAGACAGACAAAACAGACTGAAATGTGCAAAAAAATAAAAATAAAAATAAAAGGTTAAAAAAAAACATAAAAGTAATTCAAAAACATGAATAAATTAAACAAATTAAAATAAAATTGTAAAACCAAAAAACAAATAATAACAACAATTATCTATTTGAATTGATTTTAAAAGTAAAAACTCAAAAGAGTCGATTAAAATATTTAAAAACACCACTCAACAATAAAATAATAATAAAAATTAAATCAATTAAAAAAATTGAAATTAGAAATAATTTAAATACATTTAAATAAAAATGTAAAACAAAAAAAACATGACAAACAACAATATAACATCATTAACAGTGGTAATAGTAATCAAAATAATCATATTTTTTTAATTGATTTTAAAAAAGTTAAAAATCTATAAAAAATATTTGGAAAAAAAACCCTCACAACAACAAGTAATAATTAAATAATAAATAATGATAAATTAAATTGATAAAAATATAAATAAATTTAATTATTTTAAATAAAAATGTAAAACAAAAAAAACATGACCAACAACAATATTAATAGTGGTAATAATAATCTGAATAATCATCATAAATTCATTTTAAATAAATAAATAATAAATAATTTAAAAACAAACACAACCTCCAATAATAATAATAATTTATTCAAATCAATTAAAAGACAGATTAAAAACGCAGGTCACCACTCTCTGCTGCCTTCTGATACTAGAATAACTAAAGGACGCCTCATTGTGACTTTTTGTTTTTGTTACGTTTTGTTTTTTGGACGTTTAGGTTGAGGACGGCGTCTGGCAGTCAACAAACTCAAACATCTATAGGTCCTTATTTGACCGCAGTAAGCCGACCAGACCGTTGGGTTTGTGTTTGTGATGCTGTTGTTGCAATTACAGACATTGCTGGACTGAATATTTAATTTGTGTGATAAATTATCTATGTGACATCAATCAATGTCAGTCTGCATGATACTTGCGTGACTCCGGCGGAGCTGCGTGACTGAATGTTGCCTTATGGAGGGATCGAGCATTTTCCCTAAAGTCTGCATGCAGCTAAACATATCCACATAAATAAGTGAGACTGTGCATCCAGAAAGCCTTTGTTTATCGTCCTCAGAGCCAAATAAGCCATCACTATCAGTAAGGTTTGTCATATTTCAGTGGGTAATCTGAGCCACTGCTTCTACGTTTGACTGAAAGTTTTAATGCAGCTCATCAGTTGTTGCTTGTTGACAGAGTTTTGTGTGCTGCTGTTTGTGTACCTGCGGTAGTTGATGTTGAGGTTTGCCGTCATCACGGTTCCAGACAGAAGAGTCGCATGAACTCCCGTCACGGTATCAATTATTGTGGCTATCGCCCCCCCGTGGACGTTTCTGGAAACACACACAGTCTGTTAAGCTCTCAAAGTTTAAAAGTGAAGGTTATGTGAAGTTTGAAGATCTAAAACTAGTCGAATTTATTAAGGAAATCTTTTTTTTCCAGTTTATTCAACTGTTTGTTTGCACTTTACCTTTTTAGGAAAGTTGATAATCGAGATGACCCTATGTTGTTAAGCCTCAAATTAATCATTATCACGCCTAATTTTCATTTTAGTGATTTTTTCTTTCATTAACAGGTTTGTTCTGACAGGAACTGACATAAAAAAATGACGTTAGAGATGTCAATAAAACATTTTAGCTCTTTCAATGGTTCATTTTGTCACATTTTTACCAAAAATCCATGTCCAAAACTACTCATATTTCTTGAAATTGCAGCTTCTATACCATTTCAAATGATTCTGATAATGTCTGCCATGTTCTAGAGCGTTCTAATACACTATAGAATTGAAAACAGCTTTGGAAGTTGTAGCTGTAGTCGCAAAAAAAAAAGACAAATGTAAATAACTGTTACTCAAGACTAGTTTTAGATCTTCATACTTCATACTTTGTGTGCGTGTGTGTGTATCTTTTAATAATCACAACAAACATGCTGTAAAACAAGGTAGAAATTACCAGAAACGTTTGGAATTAAGTGAAGGAAAAATTACTCTCTTTCCCCTGATTAAGGTATTTCCTCGCAGGTATTTCTGGGATGTCTTCCTCGTAGCTGAAGACATCCCAGAATATCATGCAGGTTGCATCTGTCAACTGCAGTCACCTTGAATCAAGTTGTGAATTCTATAGATCCTCTCAAATGATCCAATACAGGTTACCACCTTTGACCCTGTTCCTATCTGCTTCTCCTAAACTGAGTCTGGAAGCACAGTCAGACCTTCTCTGCCTCTAATACGACCCTGAGAAAGGCAGATGCTGCAAAGACAACTGGTGTAATAAAAACATACCCTGGTTAAGATTACATATTGTCTACAGGGTTTCTGCAGAAATCAGCCAGTCAAATTTAATGCTTTTTAATGCTATGCTGTAAAAATTTTAATGCCATGACATTGAACTCAACAAATTACAAAAATAATTTTCAGACATCCACAGCACCAAGTGGTATGAATTTAACCCTGATCTCACCCCGGTGGTCCCTCCAGTAGATGTCCAGCCTGGAAGATGCCCACACACCTCTGCTCCTCCTCGTTGTTAAACAGAACATACTCAAATGCTGCCCCCTGCTCCTTGATGTTTCTGGTGAAAAGACGAGCCTTTGACTGGATGAGCTTGCTGAGATAGACGCCACCTGGTGGGAAAAACGTGCAAGTGGACAGTGAGCAGCAAATACGGGGAATTCAAGGTGTCCAGTAGCTCACACACGTTACATTTAACCCTCCTGTTGTCCTCATTTACGGGCACCAAAAAATATTGTTTCCTTGTCTGAAAAAAATTCAAAAATTCAGCAAAAAAATTCCCCAAATTTCTGAAAATATGCAAAACCTTCAGGCAGAAAATTCCAATAATTCCTTAAAAGCTTCCCCTAAAAGTTTTATTTTATAAAAAAAAAAAAAAAAATCCCCCAAATTTGGCAAGAAAATTCTTATAAATATTTTTCAAAAAAATGAGTAAAAATCTTCCAAAAAAATCTTAAAAATATCTAAAGTGATTCCATATATATCAGCAAAACTTCTAATATTTTCTTTAAGAACATTCACAAAAAAAATCAACCAAAATCCAGCGAAATTCGCTGGATTTTGGTTGATCTTTTTGTCAATGTTCTTAAGAAACATTTTTAACATTTCTTTTTTTCCACCAAAAAATGTTCAAAGATTTCCCAAAAATGTTGAAAATGTGGACATCAGAAGTTTCACTGAGAATTATTATTTTTTTTCCACATTTTCAAACTTTAAAACGGGTCAATTTTGACCCACAGGATGAAACGAGAGTTAAGGAAAATAAGGAAACTAATGTAAAAAGTAATGCACAAATCAATGCTGGTAGGAGGAATAGGGAGCAAGTACAGTATAATTATGGTAAATAAGGGAATCGGAGTAAATAAACAGTTCAGGTGGAAGTTCCTGAGTACTAAACATTTACTATTTCACTATTATTGCAATATCTTAAGGTCTAGTAACAGTAAAAATAACAAAAATAAACTCTTCACATGTGAGAAATCAAATCAAAATCAAATTAAATCAACATACAGATGTGTATTTTTCTTTGTACATCCAGATGTAGTTGGTAAAAAAAATTGTAAATGTTTTTTAACTTATTTTGCCTATTACTGAAATGAGTCTTGTTCTGACTTTAGAGTGGATTAAATATTCTTTATATGCAATAATTTTACAATGCCAAGACAAATACAGAAATTTGCTCACTTCAACTTCATCTGGTCATGTCCCACCAAAAATATCCCACCAAAAATGTTTGAATTTATATGTGTTAAAGCTGCTAAATTAAAGCTAAATGAAATGTTAACACAGAGATTCTGAAATTGGACTTGTGTAGAATTAGGTTTTGTACAGTACAAAAAAAATTGGCATAATCTTCATGATTTTAGCTGCAGCATCACAGTCAAACTTGCATTAACAATGTAAGAAAAACTCAAATTTGCTCTAGTTTTAGAACTAGTTTGAGCTCAGTATGCATGATTAGGTGATCAATAATGTACAAAATGAGCCTGAGAACATCATTTACACAAAAACAACAACCGTACAAGTCCGACACCTTTATTACGGCACAGTCCCATTTACTCTCTATTACCTGAACACCTCAGTCTGTGCTTTTTGTACCTGTAGCGTACTTCAGAGATCGGTTGTAGCTCGGCAGCCTCCTCCACAGCCCCTTCTGCTTCTCTCCATCCTCTGACTCCACCTCACACTGGCTGTTGTAATGTTCGTACAGCCGCTTCATCTCGGAGTTCCACGACGAGTTCGGCAGGCTGAAGTCCCGCGACTTGGAGGAAAAAGGCAACGGCAGCGACTGCAAAACAGGAAGATGTATTAGAATCCTAGTTAGTGTCATGACATGGAAAATATAATAAAAAACTTTATGTAAAGCTAATTTATCTGATAATCGGTTTCTGAAACAAATGCATAATACAACAAGCTTTTAAATAAAACACAGTTACAGATTAAACTTTCTGGCTTCTTACGAAAAGCAATGTTTAGTCAGGGTCAGATTTCTGGTAGTGTATGTACTTCTACACACTGAGTACCACAGATTACACCTAGTAATTATACTGTACATGATTCAGGTTGTTCAGTTATTGCTCAACTTCTTGACCTTTGCCAGCCTGTCCGGATCCTCACCTTACACCTCTTTACAGCCGAAATGCGTCAACTTTGCACTACTTTGACGCGAGGCTAAAAGCCCGATAAAGAGAGGCCCTGGAGGCTGTTTGGTCTTCAAATACGCTGTTTTAACTGTCAGACATGGATAATAAGTAACTTGTCTCCTTCAGTACAACCTTGACGGTATAAAAGATTTTGTTTTTGCTTCTTTCTTTAATTATTCCACTCAGTCCATTTGGTTAAGTCCATCTGCAGATGCTGAAATAAAGGTACAGACTTTTGAATTCAAGCTTTAATTTAAGTGTCAACAAAGAACTTTACATGCAACATGACCACTGGTGTATTAATGTATTTCTTCACAAACATAAATACGAATATAAATATTGTTAGAACGTAATATGGAACAAATTTCCTGCAGCCCTCATGAATTAAATTCTCATTTTAAACAAACAAAAAGTGCAGGTGGCCACTTTATTAGGTACGTCTGATGAAATCTAATGCAATCCAGTACTATAGCTCCGCCTCCATTATTTCTACTTTTGTAAAGTTTCGACATTATTCACATTTTGTCGACGCTGCAATAAAGGTGACAATTTTACTTTTTATTCATTATTGAGGTCACAGTGTGCGGTTGAAGGACATTATACTGACTTATAATTAAAGGTGTTGCTAATATTTGTCCACCATCTTAACATACATGAGCAGGGAAAAATATGAGGAACATTTTTAAAACTAATGCAGTCCAGCAGAACACCACCACCAACAATAACCTTCGCAATGAACATAAAGTAGAATTATCACAGTATTAACTCTGAAAATGCAGAATAGAATTTATGGCAGAGTTGTCATTTTATTGCATTTTATTTATCAAAGTGGCAGACATGTATATAAAATTGTAGCTCACATTTAATGGCATTTTGTATTGCAATATTGATTGCGGCGGCTTTTTGGTGCTCACCTTTAAAGTCTAATACAATCCAATGCAAAAGAGAAATTGAATTCTACCAGTGGTTAAGTTGGACAACATTATATTGAGATGTTTTTCCAGTGTGTGGTCTATTTAAACACATACAAGGGGGTGAGAATTTTGATATTTTAATGTGAAGCAGAGCAGCACAACCGTAAAATACATTTAAAAACACACATAAAGTTAAATTAATGCCTCTCCAACAGGTTCAAACAAACAAATACTGTTTTGTTTGGTAACATAATTAGTGATTAATGATAATTTGCATTATATTCTATGCATTCACAATGGGAACATATTCTTTTGAAGGCATTACTGTACATTTTCCTAAAAAGAAATCCCTGGAAAAAGGGAGAGGAGCCTCTATAAACCCCCTCTGAGAAGGATCCAGTTGATGTTTGTACCTACCAGTATGGAGAAAACAGAGCTGGTCCTGAACGAGCTGCTGGCAGGCGGATGGATGAGTTCAGTCTTCATGAATGAGACCGAACTAATGCTCTGGAAGCTCCTGAATATTCTACCCAGATTCGTTGCCATCGTTTTACACTTAAACGGAACCTGTTTCTGTCGGAGCTGCTTTGGTTGAGTCAGAAAAACTGATGTAACCGCTGTTCACCGCTACAAGCTAGTTCGCTAGCACCGTAAAAACACTGTAGTTCTTATTTTACTTTACTTTTTCTTTGCTAAAAGAAACCCCGAGCTGCTCTGTAACGATTCTAAACCATGTTTCACACCCGTTGGAGTTCCGTTATCTCTGTAAACACCGACCCGCCCCGGTAATTCTCTCGCCGTCCGTTTACCGGTGACTTTCAGGAGTCACCATCCGCAGCCACTGTCAACTTCCGGCATGCGGTTCTCCGGCCTTACGTCACTCGGATCATGTGATATACAGCTTGCAAACATGATTGGCTATAGAGAGGCGGTGACGTCCTGTAATAATTATGTTCCCATGACAACCAACATGCGAACACGATGATGAAATTATATTATCAAAAATAATAATAATAATAATAATAATAATAATAATAATAATAATAATAATAATAATAATAATAATAATAATAATAATAATAATAAAACAAAAATGGCAACAATTATAATAAATTACTGCAAATAAAATATAATTATAAAAAATGCAAAACTCTTGATTCTTACCAGCCAGTTAAATAGTTCTGAAAAATACTGATAAAAACACACATTGAACCAAAGTAAAAATATCAACTTAATAATTGTACCTAACAAATGTGAGTAATTCAAATATTACAGTCTAGTCCCCTACAATGTTATATAGAAACACACATTTAAAAATCTGACAAAATTAAATATTAAGTTTATTACCGTACAATATTATGAATTACAGATATTTACTTGACTGATTTAAATATGAAGGATAAGGACCTATAGAATAATTTATTCTGTAAATTTACTTGACTAATTTATATATTAAGGTTAAGACGTCACCATATTGTTTATTATATAACATAACCAGCCCTATTTAAATGTTAAGACCAAACAATATTTTATATTTTGTTAATATTAAGTTTAAGACCCTACACTATGATTCATTCTGTGAACCACTACAATATTGTGCAAAACAAAAATTCTGACTAAATTGAACGTTAAGATAAACACCCTACAATATTAATTATGCTAATTAGAGTAATTTAACAGTCATTGTTGTAAAACAACTGTGTTGATGGTACAAGAGCTGATCCTGACATGTAAATCAAGTGTTTTGGTTGCATTAATGCAATTTGAAAGTACGATTAACTGCTGCGTGGAGCTGCATTTTAGTAACTGTGTGCAATAAATGTAAAATAAAAACAATAATAATAATTATGAGCCTGAAGGTACAGAGCAGGTCCAACTGTTGCTCAACAACTCAAACAAAATGCATTTAAAATCGCTATTTATAAAGTGCTATACTAAAGGCAAATACAGCTTTTCACAAATATTTTATATGTGAAGTATTTTACATTACTATTCATGTAAGAAAGCCTTTATCACATTTGCAAATCACACATTTAAAATATTAATCAACAGACTAAGAGCACTTTTACAAGATATTAAATAATACTCGTGATTATTTTTTATAAAATGCTCATCAGCAGAGACACATAAGTTCTAGGCAGCGACAAATTAAATTAATAAAACTACGAGCATCTAATACAATTAATGCTTTCATTAATTTAACTTCATTCCAGCAGCTCTGTTACAAGTTTACTGCATTCCTGAATATTTTTCCTCCAAATACCACCGCATTCATGTAAGAAATTAACTCTGTGCACGTGTTGCAGCTCCTAATCCTTGTTTGTGCACTAGGGGGAGTGAGAGGAGCATCAGCTTTTATCATTCAGTCTCTCAGACTCATCAGTTAGGAGACGATCTCACGGTTTTGAGCAGTGGTGCAGGTTTGTCTGGTAAGTTTGTTGGTTTTGCCTCTGCAGTTCGACCAGTCGATCGAGTTCCTCTGAATCAGGAGACGACACCAGAAAGCTTTTCAAACAGGCGAGAGTTCACAATTTAAACCCAGAAACCAAAGTTAGAAAGATGATACAGTCCCATTTATTCAATATTCAAACAACATTTCCACACACTAACACCTGAAATAAGTCATATTTCCATAAAGACTAAGAAGTGACTCCAGTGAGAGATTAATTTGATGACCTTGTGCTTTCGTGGCTGTGGCAGTCTCTCAGGTTTCAAACGCAGTCCAAACGCCTCAAGCATAAAGACTCATGCAGCTCACATGAAACTGTTGTTGGCAACAAGTCCACATGACTTCAATTATTTGTCAATCCTATAATGTACAAGTGTTTTACAAAGACAAACTGGTTCTAACACAGTCGCATTACAAATTGACATGAAACCGTTTCTCCATCCCACGCGTCAGTGTCCTATAAATGGATTCACAGACATGCTTTCACCAACCCACATCTCAGAAGAAACTATAAGAACATCAGTGAAAATACTAGATATGTACTTGAATGCATCTTTTTTTAAACAGTTCACAGTCAGTGTTTCTACATTTTGATTCCATTAGAGTCCACACAGCCTCCTGCGAAATGTAAGAAAAGAAAAAACAACTTTAATTTAGCGAGAACATGTGAAAATACCGCCTTGGTCTTTACTGGGGCTGAATGATGTTGCAATACTTAGCTTTACTGGGATAAATACACTACCGTTCAAAAGTTGGACATCACTTAGAAATGTCCGTATTTTTGAAAGAAAAGCATTTTTTTTTTCCAATGAAGATAACATTAAATGAATCAGAAACACCATCTAGACATTGTTAATGTGGTAAATGACTATTCTAGCTGGAAACGGCTGATTTTTAATGGAATATCTCCATAGGGGTACAGAGGAACATTTCCAGCAACCATCACTCCTGTGTTCTAATGCTACATTGTGTTAGCTAATGGTGTTGAAAGGCTCATTGATGACTAGAAAACCTTTATGCAGTTATGTTAGCACATGGATTAAAGTGGGAGTTTTCATGGAAAACACGGAATTGTCTGGATGACCGTAAACTTTTGAATGGTCGTGTAAACTGGAAAAATGTATGAATTTTCACCAATTTGGAAAGAATTAATCATTACAGAATGATTGTGGTAATTATTTTAGGGGAATGAATCTGCATTGAAAGTAAAAAATAATATTTAAAAACAGGAAAATGACTCATTTGAACCCTTCTGACATTGGAACACTGGAACTTGCATCTAAAATGTCTTTTTTGCTTTGGATAACATTCCGATCTGGCTTTGCACTCGTCATATGGAGCTTTGTGCTACTGATTTAAATGATCGAACTAACTTTTTGGTCAAAATCATCCTTCCTGTAGCTGAAAAATGTTCATACAACTGACTAGAGATGCACAATTAAAGCCAAAATGATAATAACAATTAATTTAATCAATATTCAGATGGCAGTTGTCACACTTATTCATTGATATAGAGCCAAAATATCTGGATCTCTGCGTTCACTGCCCTGTTGTGCTACATTCCTGTATCAAAACAACACTCGAAATAATCTTCACCTGAACTCAATGCACTTCCTAGAGGCTATAATAAATAAAATTGCTTCCTAAACATCTCATATCCAAGTTACATTTGACGTTAGCTTTAGTTTTTGCAGTTCAGACAGCCATGAGACCAAAAAGTCATTTGAAAAGAGTGAAATAAGCTCTTCTAATGTCAGATTTGTGTTTCTTTTTGCAAATAAACCTTCATTTTCTGCATTTTTTTTATTTCTTCTTATTTTGAGTTTTCTTGCAAAATTCAACTCAAAGCAAGATCATTTCCAGATTTTTTGGCCTAACGAGATATTTAAAATGCGTTGTCTTAAAACAAGTCCCTCCATCTGCTGAAATGACTCTTGTTAAGTGAATTTATCTTAAATCGAGTGGGATGAGACGTTTTGACTAAAAATAAGACGGATAGACTTGGTAAGATTGTGAGTTTTTGCAGTGTGACTGACAGATTACACTGTCTTTATTCAGCAGGTGTTTCAGAGCTTACCGTGCTTCGTTCTTGGCCGTGTCTGCAAAGGCACAGACTGCTTTGTCTCTGTCCAGAATCTGTTGCTTCAAATTCTGAATGTCGTGCTGAGCTTTAGATTTAGCCTCTTCATGATCAGCTGAGAAAATAAAGGAGAAAAACATGAAGACATGGCGGTGAAATCTGAGAATCTACTGTTAGAAATCGGTGACCTTGGGCAGAAAAACAAAGAATATCAGCATGAACACCCTGTCTCGTTTTTAATCGCTGGGGGCTCATTTTTTACTGCGACAAACTCCTGCACCTCTATGGAAACAGAACAGCCAGGAGTAGAAGTAGAGAGAACTTAGAAATGTCTCCTGTACAGTATGACACAGTTAGAATGACAAAAACTGTAATAATAATAATAATAATAATAATAATAAAGCTAAATCTGAAATGTCTTTGGCACAGCTTTAATGCCATAAATCATTTCAAAAAGACAAAATTTAAGTTGAATTTCTTTAACTATGTCATTAAGAAAATCTGAAACAGCATGTACAGCATCTGTTACCAGTACAGGAATAAACGATGACTCTACAACCCACAGCGTTTGAATTCTTACATTTTTAATCGGTTTCCATGCTCGTCTCATCTCTGCTTTGTGTAAACACTGCCTGCAGTTTGGCAAAAAAAAGTCCTTGAATTTTTGTCGTGTGACTGTTGATCACAGCTGAGTCGCTAATGGCTTCATGGTTGCACAAAAGGGCGCAGAATTTTTTATATTTTTACAGAATCTAGTTGGAGCAAATTATTTATTTTTAGCTGATTTTTAAATGAGAGAGACTTTGATAAAATATCACGACTTTAAGCTCAGATTTGGTCTGTTTTCCCAACATAACTGCACATTGCACGATTAGTTGGAGGAGCTTCTCAAAGTTAAAAATCCGATGATTCTTGGGCTCAGAGGGTTCTTTTATATACAGATCAGTGACTGAAACCAGGAGAAAGTTCAGGCTCCCTCTGACGTGTTGGAACATCTGGTTCCACTGGTTTGTCGTCCTGGGTTTAGCACAAGGCAGTCATCTCAGGAGCGTTGCTAATGGCGGTTGAAGATCCACCCTTGGACTTTGCCAGAATGTTAACAGGCAGGTAAAAAACGCACTGAGTCTGTCTGGATTGTGCGGCAAACTGACAACTTTTTTTATTCCACCTGTCCAGAGCTGCACCTGAGTAGAAATGAAACAGAAAAGCTGCCTCACCTTTGAGCCTGTTCACGGATTCTGCCATGTCTGAATGCTTCACTTTGGTCTGCTCCTAATAAGAAAACAGTAAAAAGGATTCGTCAAAGAGGAAAACTGAAAGATTTAACAGCAACATACAATAAATGTTTGGAGGTACAAGCTCAAATTAATATCACACAGACAGACAGATGACAAAATAAAGGAAAAAAACAACATAAAGTGTATTTTTTTAAGGTGTTGGGCAACAACAGAACAGCTGAAATGCTCATTAACATTGATTCAGAGATGAACACCATTCTTCTAAAAGATACTTCCTGATTGTGTCTGAATTTTGTCTCTTTTTTTTCTTAAATAAAGGCGTTTTCACCAAAAATGGATGCAGAAAAAGAACAAAGTGGGTCATAAAAATTCACCAGAATGCAAAGGTAAATGTATTTGATGCAAGACCCTCTAATGTTCACATTAAATCCGCAAGAGTTGGGTTGAGATCTGATCACTGAAGTCCATAAAATATGATTTTTATCATTTTAATTTGTCCAGGGGATGGAGGCACCCTGGGAGAGACGGCTCCCATCAAGATAGAAGTGATAAAGAATAAAGGTGATTATTTAAAACAGCTTTATATTGATTTGTCACAGAGCCACGTCTTCAGCTGCACTTCACATTGTTAGCTAACAGGAGGCTGCTTTTTGTCGCGGTGAAGCTGATTTTGAAAAGGGCAACACGCAGACAGCGACAAGGGGAGGATTAAAATGCGAGGAATGTGCAGCAGAAATGCAAAACGTGTATCTACAGCCTACATCCAGCAAGTCAGACTAGTTACTCTGGTGTCTCACACATGTAAAACATCCATCCATCCATTATCTATACACCCCTTAATCCTCATTAGGGAAACAACAAAACCTGAGATCCAAATGTATGTCAACATTTCAGGCATTACAGTAATGAGAAATTGTGTTATGTGGTTTTTATTTGTGGCTATAAGTATATATTTTGTTGAGAGGGAGTAAATAAGTCAGCGAAAAACCAGAGTCCATCCCTCAATGTACATCTAGTCTAGTGTACTTAAACCGCCTCATTTGCCTTCACCTGGCACATAACATGTATTTTAGAAAAAATTAATTGAATTAAATGTTCTCATTTCAGTGTAAATATGCTGCTAGAGCTTTGTGTGGTTACTTTCAGACAGTGCAGAGTCACTGTAGCGCATTGGAAACACAAAACTACAAATACTGCAGATTGTTTTCTTGATTTATTGATTAGTTGTTTGATCTATGAAAATCAGATAATGATTAAAAAAAATATATAAAGCAGTGTTTAACAAAGATGATGCATGTCTTGCTTTGTCCAAATATATTCAGTTTATTGCCATAAAGGAGGTTAGAAACCTGAAAATATTTGTAATTATTTGATGAACTTAGGTTTTGTAGAGAGGCCATGTCCTGCTGCCACAGAGGAGGAAGGAAACCAGCCAGTATTTAAGAAGCTGCAATCAGAGAATTTAGATTATTTTGCTCATAAAATCTTTTAAATTGATTAATTAATTATCAGAATAACTGACAGCTAAGTGATTATTAGATTAATCATGGTGGCTATTCAGAAAACTGAACACTTTCACTTCCTGTTGTCACAGAGGAAAATATTTACATTTAGGAAGCTGAAATCACAGAGTTCAAACTTTTTCCCATAAAAATCACTCAAATAAATTAATAAAATGGAAACTGATTGATTAACTGATAAATTGCTGCTGTTACAACAAGCATTTCAATAAAGTTTTGTATTGGAGTTGGCATTTTTTAGATTAGACACCAAGATTTTTATTTTCCCTGCAGGTGTATTGATTTGATACATTAATCTCCTTTATGAGCCTAATTATTGATATCAGGCCTGAAAAAACCTCATTGATCGACCCTTGAATAACACAAACTGTGCGTCAAAATGCAGGTGTGTGTTGGATTTGTGCGTAAAACCTCAGATGTGTGTTAGATTTGTGCGTAAAACCTCAGGTGTGTGCCGGTTTTATGCGTAAAACCTCAGGTGTGTGTTAGATTTGTGCGTAAAACCTCAGGTGTGTGCTGGTTTTGTGCGTAAAACCTCAGGTGTGTGTTAGATTTGTGCGTAAAACCTCAGGTGTGTGCTGGTTTTGTGCGTAAAACCTCAGGTGTGTGTTGGTTTTGTGCGTAAAACCTCAGGTGTGTGCTGGTTTTATGCGTAAAACCTCAGGTGTGTGCTGGTTTTATGCGTAAAACCTCAGCTGTGTGCTGGTTTTATGCGTAAAACCTCAGGTGTGTGCTGGTTTGTGCGTCCTACCCGCTGAGAGTTGCAGGTCTGCAGACTAGTAAGAAGTTCCTGCTCAGAGTTTTCCGCATCTGTCTTTTTCTTCTTCACTTCTTCCATCTTCATCTCCAAAGACATCAGGGACCGCTTCAGCTCCTGGAGTTTGACTTTCACCTCGACTATCGCCTCCTCCTTCATCTTGACCTCCGAGGCGCTCGTCGAAATGCGCGTTTTCAGGTCGCGCAGAGTCAGTTCCTGGCGCAGGGTCTGAGCGATCATGACGACCATGACGGCCACGCTGAGGACGACCAGAGCTATCACCAGCTTCATGTTCGGAGCGGATCGAGGAGCTGCTGGAGGCCGCCGAGGATCACCGGATCATCCCCGGATGTGTGTTCTGGTTCAGTGTGCCGCTGTGAGTCTACCTGCTGAACCTGCTGGGCGTGTCCAGCCTCCCGTGACCCTCCCTCCGCCTGACAGCCACTTAAACAAACACGGCTATTTGCATCCTGATCGGGTTGTTTCTCCGGAATTTCGTGTGTCGCTGCCACGCTGGAGGTGAAGTCACATTTGGATAATGGATGTTTTTTTTTATATAGGGGAAGCATTACTGTCTCCTTTTCTCAGCAAGTCTTTGGTCTTTTTTTGTCACTCACTGTCGTATCATTTGCTGATGCAACAAGACATAAAAATATAAACTGTTTAAATAATTCGGTCAAAAAAAAATCTGGCAGCAAAAATATGAAAAAAATTGCAGCAATTACAGTCTCTTTATTACAGTCAACATGAAAATTGAGATTTTTTTCAATAATTTTCTGGTTATTATATCATTAGTCAAATAAAAGGTGAGATTGTCATAGGTACACTGTAAAAAAAGTATCATTTACTTATGCAACGACACTTAAAGTACACTATAAAAACTATTCCATTAAAAAATGGTGGAAATCTTGCAGCAAAGGTGTCGCAATAAAAGTTAAAAATACTGGAATACAGCAAAAACTGTTTAAAAACTGTGAAAATAATAGCACAAATGTGTAAAATAATGCTATTATTTAAAGCTTGTTAAAATACATTATAACAGTGTGGTTTTATGGCCAAAGATTCTAAAAGAATTTATTGTTATTTTTACGGATTTTCAATGTGGACATTATTTACACTTTCTGTATTACAGTCAACATGTAAAATAATATGTTTCCCTCTGTGGTTTTACTAATTATTGTATCATTAGTAATTCGTAATTAGTAATTCGGTCTTTAATAATGTGTGACCATAAAATTAAACAGTTTTACTGTATTTGAAAAGGCTAAAAAGTATCATTCTTTTACAGGTTTTTTGCACAGTTACTTTTGTGATGTTGAACACTCTTTTTTCCTCCTATGGTTGTTGTGATGTATATAAAAATGTCATGCATATAAAAAGATAAATTGCAATTCATTCCTTTGTGTTATTATTATTATTATTATTATTATTATTATTATTATTATTATTATTATGTTTTTATTTTACAGCTTGCTGCTATTTTCACAATTTTTACAGTTTTTGAGCTTTACAGTATTTTTTACAGTATTATTTCTGGCACTCCTGATATTTTTTGATTGCAAAATAGTGCATAATAGTATTATAACATGTTAAATAGTGAAATTAAAAAAAATATTATTTACATGATGACTCATCCTTGCTGTCAGATTCAAACATTTTTGTTTCTTTATTTGTTTTACTAAAATAGTAAATAGTAAAATAACAGTAAAAATATGAATTTACATTGACTGTATATTATGAATAACTGTAAATAATATCCATGCCAAAATAATCTGTATTTTTACAAACAGTAATTCAGTCTTTAAAAATGTGTGACCATAAATTTAAACAGTTTAATCGTATTTAAAAAGGCTAAAAACATCATCGTTGTACAGATAGTTGATTTTTTGTTGTTACCGTTATTTTCAGTTTGTTGTTTCTTACAAAAACACAATAAATAGTAAAATAACAGAAAAAAATTATTTACATGTTGACTGCACATAAAAAATGTAATCCATTTTTTGTCCCATAATTATTATTATTATTATTATTATTATTATTATTATTATTATTATTATTATTATTATTATTATTATTACCAGTAGTAGTAGTAGTATGTTTTTTTTTGTTTGTTTGTTTTTACAGTTTGCTGCTAATTTTTTGCAGTTTTTACAGTTTTTGAACAATACAGTATTTTTCCAGTATTTTTTCTGGCACTCTTGCTCTTAGATGTTGTTGTTTTAATTACAAAAACATTATATTAAAACATGTTAAATATTGTTAATAATTAAATTACACGAAATTAAATATGTATTTACATGTTGACTCCTCATCATTGCTGATTTTCACATTTTTTTTAACGTTATTGTTGTTTTTACAGGATTTTATTTTTATTTTTTACAGTGTATAACAGAGTGGTCGAGGCTGGCAGGGTAGAACCGGTTCGCCTGCAGCTAGCATCCAGGAAGAGGGCGTGTTGCGGCTACGGGTGCCCAGGTGAGTCAATCTGCTTACCTCTAATTGGCCCACACTGACAGGTGTGACTGCACTGCAGCTTTGCATTCAGCCTGAGGACGCTGACTCCCGCATGGAAGCCGGAGGAGACGCACTCTAGGCGCAGATATCCGCTCCAAGACGCAACCCGGAGGCGCACAGCTGCGGGTCAGGATGAAGGTGCAGATCGTGCTGCCGCTGTCCATAATCGTGTCCGCCGGCCTGCTGGGGTTCCTCAAGGTGCTGAAGAAGGAGGAACTGACGCAGAGCAAACGCAGCCGGTTCCAGGAAATCAAGGTCCGGGTGAGCGCCGACGTCCTGGGGGAGTATCTGAAGGAGAAGGTCGACACGGAGCAGCAGCTCGGGAAGGCCGAGGAGGAGCAGAAGACCCTGGAGGAGCAGGTCAACGCCGCGAAGGCCAATGAAGAGAAGGCCAAGAGGGATGTGGACATCTGCACGGCAGAGATGGTAGGCAGCAGGACGGCGTAGTTTGGTCTATATAATGTCAGAAAGTGGTGTAAAATGTCAGAAAATAGTCCGAAAATAGTGCAAAATGTCAGAAAATAGTCCGAAAATAGTGTAAAATGTCAGAAAATAGTGACATCTGTCAGAAAATTGTGAAAAATGTCAGAAAAATGTCAGAAAATAGTATAAAATGTCAGAAAATGGTCAGAAAATAATGAAAAAGTCAGAAAATACTCAGAAAATTTAAAAATAATAATAATGATGAGATAAATAAATAAATGTCAGAAAATGAAAGATTACTTGACAGCTAATTGATGAATTGTTGCGGCTTTAGTGGTGAGAAAATTCAGGATTCAAGCCGAGAGCACATGAATGTTGTTAGATTTACTGTATTTCACAGTGGAGCTGAAACTAGCAATATTGTTCATTATAATGCAGATTTTATTGTATTTTTAATCAATTGATTCAGTTGCTTGGTCCATGCAATGAAAAAATATTTATATTTAAGGAGCTGCAGTCTGTGAACTTTTTGCTTGACAGTTCTAATAATATTTAATGACTCCTTTCATAGCTGTAGTTGACTAACTAATTAATCAAGTTCTATTTTAAGCTGTAACTTAAGAGTTTTGCTGTCTAATAGGTCTGCAACTATCAGTTTTATCATTGTCGATTGTTTCCTTGCATAGCTGATTATTGTTTTGTCTTTAAAATGTCAAAAAAGACAATGAAATCTCTAAGCACAAGATGACAAACGTCTTATCTTGTCCACAACCCAAATATATTCAGTTTACTGTCATAGAAGAGGAAAGAAAACAGAAAATATTCACATTTAAGAAGCTGCAGTCAGTGAAGTTCATGTAAAACTTACTCAAACCGATTAATGAATAATTAAAATGATCAGTTCAATAGTTGACAACTAATCGAGTCATCGTTGCAGCTTTAGTGTTGAGAAAATAAAAGACATAAAAATGTCTGTTAGAATTAGTTCATACACAGAGACATACAGCAGGATTACAGTAGGTTTGTCAGCTTTTAAAGGCAACTGAAAGTGAAACAAGTGAAAGTTGAACTTGAATTTAGCTTTAAGAGTCTTTTATTGTGAAGGAACAACTAGTTGCACAAGCAGAAAAGTTATAATTTGTCAGCAATCATGTTCTGAGCATCAGAAACTTAGAAAAACACATCAAACTGGATATTTTCCTGGGGTACTGTATAAAATGTAAAATAATCTTCGGTTTCTGCTTGTATACAGGGCAGGCCAGGGGTCCAAAACTGATGAAAATCTTGAAATTTAGAACACAAACTCCAACACAACACTTTGTTAAAATGCGTTTTCTAACTTAGATTTTACACATTTAAGTAAAGGAGAGCTTTTCAATATGTACCCTTCAGTCTTGATTGGCTGTTACTCATGACAGGTAGCCAATCAGAGAGTGTGGTGGGCGGGATGTTGCACAGTCATAGTGATGCACTGAAATAATGAATTTATTAGCAGTTGATATGGAAAAATGGTGAAAATCCAATGCGAAAACCAATAATCGGTCGACTCCTTGGTCTTAGATTTGCAAAAATGTTCAATTCTATCTGTGAAAACCAAATATATTTCCAATTATATGATAAATGACAAATCGCTCCTGAGCTACTGTGTCTTATGATATCAATAAATGCTTGAAAATGTGGATTAATGATGTATTTATAAGGGATTGGAGTTTGCATATTTATCCTGTTCACCTGCACTGCTGTGATCCGTCCGTACGAAGTTGATCATGTGGCTTCTCACTGGATTAAGAGGATTTCTCAGCATACTTATAAGAAAAAACAACACACTAACCTCTTAAACTACTGAAAATTGGGACGTAGATCAACTTAGTTTTGGGGGAAAGTGGGAAAAATAATCCTGTGCAGCAAACTAAAGGTGGAAAAGAGGAAGAACATGGAGCGAATCCTCGCGCTCGATGATTAACTCGGTTCATTTATCTAATCTGATGACTAAAATGTTCTGTGCAGAGAGGATTTCTGTTAACAATGTCGTGTTCGTTTTGCTGAGATTCTCTTTTTATTCTCTTGTAGAAATCTGAGACGGATCAACTGGCGGCAGTAGAGGCAGAAGTCAACATGCTGAAAGGTGAGAGATGCTGATATTTGGCCTCTTTTTTTAAAAGCACGTGCTGTTTTTTGTGAACACATTTAATTTTTTCATCAAGTGACATTTTGATGCTTTAAATGAAACACTCGCAGGTGAATTTGAGAAGGAGAACAAAAGCTGGAAAACAGAACATGAAGCACTGAAGCAGGAGCTGGAAAAACGGAGTCCAGTGTGCAACTATTTGAAAGGAGAATCAGCAGCAATAAGGTACATTTCAAACGTTACTGGACTTTAATCTGCTGAGCATCCAGAGTCTAACCCTGCCTCCAAAAAAGTACATTTCTACACAACTAAACTGCATTTGAGGGAAATATATTTTCTGCTAGATTCCATTTCTTTGTGACATATCTCAGATATCTTTCTAATCACCCAGAAAATGGAGAAGCTTGAAATATGTTGTGGAAGAGTCATATTTGAGCCCAAACCATGCTGTCTTCCTAAATCTAACCAAACAGCGAGTTAAAATAAAACTAAAGACTGAGAATTATGGCCCCACATGACACACAAAACCCACTCTCTTGGGTTAAAGGCTTGTTGCTAACTTCTACCAGTCTTATACTTTCCAGATTTGAAGTACATGAAGGTCTTGGTGGTGTAAATTTTGTCATTTTCTTGTAGACGCGCGCTTTCCAACCCAAAATTTGTGGCGATTATGCAAGGAGATTAGTAGTGTGCAAGCAAAGAATACGTAGATACGACCTACTGTGCATGTATGGAACTGATATAGACCTAAAAAGCAACAACTACACATCTGTAAGTGTCTATACAGGAGTATAATCAAGACTCTAAGGCCAGTTTATGCCTTCTGCATCCATGTGTTGTCATTTGTCATCCACCAAAGTCTACAAGGATTCGCACCGGCTGATTTTATGTATCTACTCATGCCAGGAAAACTAAAACGACTTAAAACAAATGCGTTGTATGAGCAGTCTCCTTCATCTACAACTTTACAATTCATCATTAAAAGAGGTGTAGTGGAAGTTGGAAGTTCTAAAATCTCCAGATATCCCATGCTCAGTAATAATCACAGCTAACATGGTGCTGCAGCCAAAGCTAAAGGTAGTAACTGTTGTGTGCCGAAAAAGGAGCAAAGTTAGAAAATTTCATTGACGTCCGCAGAAGCACTTTCTGTTTTTCTGCATTTGATATGAAGGATGATGCAACAGATCTATTGTAGTATGAATAAAAGCACGTTCATGTCTGCTGTCTGCTTTCAAAGTCCGAAAACGATCATGCGGAAACCAAAAATTGGCCTTAAGTGCAGTTTATGACTCTTTCAAACTGGAAGCCATTAAAATGTCTTCTTAGTCTTACTTTTTGGTTCTGAAAATGTAAATCCGAATGCAGTTTATTTGTATAGGAGCATCATTTTTAGGGGCAGTGTTGCTGGAACAGTACAGTGTCCATGCAATTACGACATTTATAATTTCTTTAAACTTTTCTTTAAAGAACTTTGTGTGGTGGTGAAGCCCAGAAAAAAGAAGAACCAAAGGCGGAAGAACCTAAAAAAGAAGAACCAAAGGCGGAAGAACCTAAAAAAGAAGAACCAAAGGCGGAAGAACCTAAAAAAGAAGAACCAAAGGCAGAAGAACCTAAAAAAGAAGAACCAAAGGCGGAAGAACCTAAAAAAGAAGAACCAAAGGCAGAAGAACCTAAAAAAGAAGAACCAAAGGCGGAAGAACCTAAACAAGAAGAAAAAAAGGCAGAAGAACCTGAAAAAGAGTAACCTAACGGGGAAGCTCCAGAACAAGAAGAACATCCCAAGGCAGAAGCTGTTAAGTTGAGATGAGGTATTGCTTCCTGTGAATTTCTCCTTTTCAGAACTTTCACTGCCGCATCTGTTAAAGAGACACAGTTTGTGATTGGGTGAAACCAGAGTCCAGCTTGTTGTTTTTGTCGTATTCTTGAGTGTGTTTATTTGGACATGAGCGTCCTGAAGGTCTACAACACGAAGTTTATGGGTTAAAGGAACACGTTGAGCATAAAACCAGGGTTTATGGGTGTTTTAAACCTGCTAAATCTCCATTTTAACCGATGCAGATGATGAGTTTGGGGTTTAAAAAGCGTCTCCCTTTCACTAGTTATCGTCCTGAGAGTTCTCGATACAGATTGAGGTTTTTATCTGCAGATGTATGCTAGTAATGCTAATTAATGCAAGGGAAGCTGACATGCATGCGGCTGGTAATGCAGAAAATGCATGAATATGTTGTTGTGTTTGGTGAGTAGTCCATTTAGTGTTGCTGCTATTAGACCACAGATTGGAAAACTGCTTGTTCTGTTGGTACTTATCTCCAAGAATTGTCAATTAATAGCATTATTTTCACCAAAAACTAGCGATTTCTTCTTTATGCAACAGCGTCAGACCTAAAGTCACTTCAATATCATGTTTAAATCCATGAAATTTAATGTTTCGGCGTTCTGAATTGAGTCACTGTGTGGTTAAATAAATATATTAGCATTACTCTTTTACGGGATATGTAGTAGCAGTACTTTTTACCAATAAATCTGCTCATTTTGTGCAAAAAAGAGTCAAAGTGCACCAATTTTCCCCTCTTAAGGGCTTCACATGCAGAAAACCTGGTTAACAAAGAAAGTTGATTATCTTTGATTGGGTTTTTAGGTTTTTTTAAGCCAACGAAGTAAAAAAAAAATCCCTGGCTTTTTCAAACTTACTTGGCACTGAGGAATCTGGTTTATCTGACAGAGCCGGACAGATCTGTGATTGGTTGATGATTAATGAACACTTTTGCAAACTCCAGAACACTCCCTTAATCGTTGGCCATAAAATGAATGACACAGTTTCCCTCCCAGGCTTAAACAGGTCAACACCTCCACGCTCTCTCCCGTCTAAATAACTTTCATTTAAAGCTGCAGAAATGTTTTCACTGTTGCCTTTGTTTGAGTTTCTGTTCTGCTGACAAAAGCCAGAGACTTGCAACTGAATCCCAGTTTCTTTGACAGTCATACAGCTTCACTTTCACTGCTGGACCAGATATGTGTTGCAGAAATCTGTAATTTAATTCTTCCTTGCTGAAAGGAGCTTTTCAGATCTTGACCTTTCCTTTTTTTTTTTTCTTCAGTACAAATGACGTCACTCTTATGGTTCACGTGTTTCTAATTACAGATTTCTACAATTCAGCAGCAAATGTCTACAGTTTAATTCTGATTAGTTGAAGTTCTCCTCAATTAAACCTATCTCACTGTCTGTTTAGATTCTTAAATGAAGTTAGAACTGGTCAGAATGATGCTCTAGAACCTCAAACTGGAATCACAACTAGTCAGAATGTACTCGCAGCTAACTTGAGTTAGCGTTTTGTCTTTAAAATGACGTAGCAGATATCTGGAGCTACGCCGAGTTGCACCAGTTTTACCTCCATGTCAGAGCAGCCCGAGGACGAAGTTCTGGTAAATTTGGACGACAAGTTTCCAATGAACGTAGCTCTGGTTCTCCACAAACTCGTAGGTCTTTCAAAACCATCTGATCTACCAAAGAAGCTTCTATTACATCTGCTGGACCAACATCCAATGAGAAGCATCATAGCAAGTCAGTCTAGTCACAGTGACATTAGAGATCTCTTTAATTCAGTTTGAGCTACAGTAACAGCTGCAGAGATCTCAAACCGACTGGTTAAAATTATCTGTTATTTTACTTCTGCGTCATCCAACTCAATGCGAAATGCTAAAAGGGCTCAAAGATAGCATATCTGGTTTAAGAAATCTGGGATAAGTTCTTGAATTCCTGCTCCTGTCCATGCAAATGCACTCAACCTAGCTTCTATAGCAGTTACCAACCGTAAATTATTATTCTATTTTCATGCCTTATTTATTTTTATGCGTCAAAATTAAAAAAGTTTGAAGTTGAGGGGGGTTTTGGTGTTGGTTATGTTTATTTTTTTTTAGCTTTCGGTGTTGGTGTAAAATTCTTTCTCTAATAAGCCGACCGTGTACAAAAGAACCAAAGGCAGAACCACTTAAACCAGAATACCCAAAGGCAAAAGAACCCAAAAATAGAATAACCAAAGTCGGAAGAACCCAAAAATAGAATAACCAAAGGTGAAAGAACCCAAAAATAGAATAACCAAAGTCGGAAGAACCCAAAAATAGAAGAACCAAAGGTGAAAGAACCCAAAAATAGAATAACCAAAGGTGAAAGAACCCAAAAATAGAATAACCAAAGGTGAAAGAACCCAAAAATAGAATAGCCAAAGGCTGAAGAATCTAAAAATAGAAGAACCAAAGGTGGAAGCTCCTAAACTGTCCATCCAAACACACTCAACCTAGCTTCTAAATCACTTATTAACTGCACTATTACCATTCTAGGATAACGTGTTTTTTTTTTTATACTGACAAATCAAAGAAAAGATGGTTTTACTTTAGCTGACATGTTTCAACTGCAGTCTTCTTCAGAGCGTCCTCCGTCTGCTGACGTGTGGTTTTTTTTATCAGGTGACTGGTCTGACAGATCTGTCAGAATCTGTCAGACTGATAAAAAAACGACACGTCAGCACACGTCGGAGGACGCTCTGAAGAAAACTGCAGTTGAAACATGTCAGCTAAAGTAAAACCATCTTTTCTTTGATTTGTCGGTATAAAACACGTTATCCTATGATAATAAACGACAAAATGAACATCATCCAACTATTACCATTCTATTTCCATGTGTTATTTATTTTTATGCATCAAAATGAAAAAGATTGAAGTTGTGGGTGTTGTGGTGTTGGTCGTATGTTGTTTTTGTTTGTTTTCGACATTGGTGTAAAATGCTTTTTTTGAACTAACCAACCGTGTTTTGCTTCGATGCTCACAAAGAAGTCATTGTGAGAAGTAAAGAATGTTACTGACTAAACAGGGTTGATAGGAAAAGTTATCCTTCAGTCACTAACTCAGGGGCAGCAGCAGTGTTTGCTGTAATTCAGCTGATTTATGGCGCCGGCTGTGCACCGGCTTTGTTTTAACACAGGGGTTGTATGTCTGCAATATGTTCTAAATGATGAATTTAAGTTAAAAAGAATAAACCAAACTATGAATGATATTGTTATATACCCGTGTTTCATTATGTTTGTCAGGTTTTTGTGAATCTACGACTGATTATTTGTGTCATGTGTGTCTCCACAGCAGCCTTTCATTTAATTCACTGGTAGAAGAACATAAATCCTTTATGCAAAATATATTTTCTTACAAATACAGGATAGCTACAGATTATTATTCTAACTTTATATGAATTAATGGGTAAAATAGGGGATTATCAATGTCATTATTATGTATATAATATTACAATTCAGCTTTTCTTCCTGCAGAAGTAGGATGAGTTTTACAGTCTGAAATGCTTCATGATGGCATGTTGGAATATTGGAATAATTCAATGTACAAATCTGAACCGAAAAGAGATTTTGACGTAAAATCATGATACAGAAAGTTCCAAACTGCGAATTGACAGCATCAGTTCCTTGAGTATGTGACAAAGGAAACTCTAAAAGGCTTTATCTGTGTATCAGATGGTCATTGGTATGCTGTAAAACAAAAACAAAACTAAACTGGCAGCAAGGATGTCAGAAGAATACATTAAAAATGGTGACAGACTATATTGTAAATAAATAATGGCAAATATCTGGAAAATAATTATATTTTTAGGGGTGTAAATGCAATAAATTGGTGTAATTTTACAGTCAAAATTACTGTAAGCAATTTTGATGTGCACATTATGCACATTTTTTTCCTTTTTGTATATTTTTGTTTTTTTTACAATCAACATAAAAAGGAAAACTTTTTTCTGTGATTTTACAATTTATTTTTTGTAATTTGACAAAATAGAGAAAATTCCTAAATTGTCAAACATATTATTTATCAAGGAAGAAAATTCCCAATAATTCCTTAAAAGTTTCCCTTAAAAAAAAATCCCCCAAAATTGGCAAGAAAATTCTTGTAAATATTTTCAAAACATTAGTAAAATTCTTCCAAAGAAATCCTAAAAATATCTAAAGTGATTCCATATATATCAGTAAAACTTCTAATATTTTCTTTAAGAACATTCAGAAAAAAATCAGTCAAAATCCATCCAATTTCGTTGGCTTTGGTTGATTTTTTGTGAATGTTCTTAAAAGAAAAAAATATTTTTTGCATTTCTTTTTTTCCACTAAAAAAATGTTCAAAAATTTCCCAAAAAGTTTGAAAATGTGGAAATTTTCACTGTGAAAATATGTTTTTTTTCCCACATTTTCAAACATTAAAACGGGTCAGTTTGACCCGCAGGACGACATGAGGTCTAAAGGTCGTTTTGTATCGCTACCACTGAGTCAGTCCTGTTTATATCAGCTGCAGACTTTAAAATGACCTTAATTAAATCAAATCGCAGTCATTGGGTTGGTTTAACCTTCATTAATGGAGGTTTAACTGCCTCTTTGTTGCGTCTAATAAACTGGCACCTTGATGGAAGGCAACTGGAGGTTCTGTGAGTCCTTGAGAACAATGCAGTCAAACTGGAATCTTCCCGTCGACGTTACCGGAGCACACTGACTCACAGAGTACACAGGGAGTGGGGCTGGTTGTAAAACAGCAGCTCACCTGTATCCTGGTTCCACAGGTAATGATTAATGCGCGCAAACAGCAGCAGGAAGTCAAATGTCACACAAAGAACGTCTTCCTTTTTACAGCTGGATGACGGGCTATTTTTGTTTTTACATTTGATTACATGTAAATTAAAAAAAGGCAGGAAATGCAAAGTGGACTTGGCACCAGACAAACCTCCTCCATCTCTTCTCACTGTCAATTTCCTCTTTCGCTTTTTGGCCTTTTCCTCTGTTAGATAACTCGTCCACCTCAGATATGGCTATTAAATAATCATTTTTAACCTTGTGAGCCTCCCCTTTTTCCCCCCAGTGACCTCTGGGTTTGTTGAGAGAGAAACTGACCAATCCCAGCAGCCGAATCCTCCGTCTGTCACTCCCAATAAATTCATTGTTTTATCCTGGTGGAGCTCCGGCTGTGCAGTTTGTGCTGCGGCTGATGGTGAAGCTTCGTTGTTTCTGTCCTCCTGCAGCTGTGTGTGTCTGGAAAACATGTTGCGGTGAAAAAAGAAGACATTTTAAGCACGAAAAAGCAGTAATTTAAAGGATAATGACGACACGGCAGCTTTGTGAAGCAATATTTGGAGATATTTCAGCATGTTTTCATCCATAAGGAACATTTTCAACAAGAATTAAAGACTTCACGGATCTACATTGTAAAATATGATATTATTATTAAGGTTTTATGGAGATTATTTTGACAGGAGAGACAATAAGAGACACAATCTATGTTTTAAATCACAAAAACAATAATTTTTCTGCATCCATAAGGAACATTTTCAGCAATAATTAAACAGCTTATTGTCTCTATAAGTATCTATATTATTAAATATGATATTATTGAGGCTTTATGTAGACTTTCTGACAGGAGAGGCATAAAGAGAAGCAATCTAAGTTTACTCATAAAGAACATTTTCAATAAAATCAAACACCGTAAGATCTCTATAAGGATCTACACAGTTTTATAGTATTATTAAGGTTTTGTGGAGATTTTTTGACAGGAGAGACAAAAAGAGAAGCGATCTACGTTTTAAATCACAAAAATGATGATTTTTCAGCATATTTTCATCCATAAGGAACATTTTCAGCTGTAATTAAACATCTTACGGTCTCTATAAGGATCTACACAAAAAACAGACCAAAAAAATAAAACAAAGCAATAATAACAACAAGAGAAACAAAACAAAAACAAAAATGATAAAGAAATAAACAGAACAAAAACAAGACCAAGAACAATGCAATGCAAAACAAACACAAAACCAGGAGAAAACAAAATAATACGAAACAACATTTAAGAACAAGAAAAACAAAACAAGACCAAGAACAACTGAATGCAAAGCAAATCAAGAACAGAAGCCAAAACAAGTCAAAACAAAGCAGAACAAGAACCAAACAAAAACACGAAGAACAAAACATACACAAACAACAAGAAGAAAAACAACACAAAAACAGAAAAAATGGGAAATCCACACTCTCCTTGTAGAGAAATAACAACATCATGATTGGAAGCAAACAATGAAAAACCAAATAAAACAAATATAAAATCGCATTTGTGGTTATTGAGTGTGATGATGTGATCTGAATTTACAGTTTGTGGTGAGTCTTGATCACAGAAAAGGTTTAAAAATCTTCTTTCCATCTTCACTTACACTTTATTTCATTTTATTTAAATTAATATTTTGGTGCTGCATCCTTATGAGCAGCAAAATGTCAAAACACATCTATAAATCTGCCTGATACTTGCACTAAATAGACGCTTCTTCCAGATTATAATCTGCAGGAGCCAAGGAACATGAGACAACTTTGATCATTTTTCATAAATTTCTGCATTTGAACCTTTAGAGCATCCGAGGAGGCTGAAAAGCAACTTATTGCCCCGAATATAAGCAAGGTTTTGTCATTAAATGGATTTTGCAGTTTCCTTTTTGAATCATTTTGCTCCACATCACGCTGCCATCGCTGCCCTCCATCTGCCGCAGATTAAAACTCTCCCCTCCGGCTCACAATTAGGCAATCAGAGGACTATCATTCCGCCCCAGTGGGCCCACAAGGTCAGCGTCGGACCAGGAGAGGAAACAAAAAGCCTCCACTCGTGACGTGGAATGTGCAACTTAACGTGCATGTACAGAAATGTAAAAATACAACGTGCACCTGTGGTAGAAATAGAAGTCGTGAGTCGCTGATGACGTCTTTTGATGCTTCTAAGTGGAAAATAACGACGGAATGTTTCTAAAACTGCCAAGAACTGGATGCTTCTGTGGGTTTAATGCTATAATAATCTGCATTTTCAGTCTCACAATATGCAAATATGTGTCTAATTAACAGAAGAAGTCACTCACAGGGAGGTGAAATGTCCTTCAGCGTCCAAGTAAAGCATCATATCCACCAGACGACGCGAATTCAGCCACATGTTCGAGTCCCACGGTCTGATAAGAGCATCACCAGTGACAGCCAGAGGTCACCATGACTTTGGAGTTGGTCTTTTATCTGCCCCGATGCGACAAATCCAACACGATCAGTTCAGTCTCACAATGCAAATCAGACAAATCAAAACGTACAAGCAGCGTTAAAGTTCCTTTTAACAGATTCTCAGCAGTTCTGCCTGGAAAAACGACCAAATCTGAGCATAAAATTGTCTTTAAAGTCACTTTATTCTACATGAAAGCTCCCACTTTTATCCATGTGCTAACATAACTGCACAAGAGTTCTCTAATCATCAATGAGCCTTTCAACACCATTAGCTAACACAATGTAGCATTAGAACACAGGAGTGATGGTTGCTGGAAATGTTCCTCTGTACCCCTATGGAGATATTCCATTAAAAATCAGCTGTTTCCAGCTACAATAGTCATTTACCACATTAACAATGTCTACACTGGATTTATCATTCATTTAATGTTATCTTCACTGATCTTCATTATCTTTCTTTCAAAAATACGGACATTTCTAAGTGACCCCAGACTTTTGCACAGCAGTGTATGTTCTCAGTAGTTTCTGAACCTGAATCCGTGTCATGAACTCGTAGTTCATCTCAGCTCATTTTTAAAATAGAGACAGCTCAGTTTATTGTCATTCAAACTTGTTAAAAACATGAAGGAATGAAATTCATTATGCAGGTTCAGCAGTGTAACCAATAAATAACATTATGCAGTAAAATAGCTCAGAAAGGCCTATGATAAATAAGAGAAGAGTTAAATAACCTAGAATCCTATAATAAATAAACACATAGTTTAAAAAGCATGCAGAAGAATGTGATTTTTAAGAAATATTATGATTCTAAGCTTAGATTTGGTTAATTTTTCCGACGGAGCCACACATTACATATGATACATTCAAGTACTGTGGGAAACTTAAAAATGCAATGATTTTTTTGGTTTTTACAGTTTGAGGTGCTGATAAATTGTATAATTTTGACGACTTTTTAAACATATATCAATCTCGCCAGCATTTTTTAGGTTTCAGAGAAAGTGCTCAAAGTGTATAAAACATTTAATCATAATTAAATATTGGATTTACATGCTTTCTTTCACATTATTTATTTTAATTAAAAACTGCAGAAGCATCATTAGTAAAAGTCCTTATTATAACTAATACAAACACACATCTAATGACAAGATTTCCAGCATTTATCTTCTGATATATGTGAATTTTTACAGTAATCATCGGTGACAGGATCCAACAAGTGACGGACGACGTGACCGTCATGTTTCACCTCCCTACAGGCGACAACTCAAAGTTATTTGACTGTGTGTGTGTGTGTGTGCGTGTGTGTGTGTGTTTGCACTCACAGCAGGATGAACATCACATGTATTGATCAGGTTAATGTGGGGAGGAAAGGCTGCAGGCCACGGCAGCTGATCAATACCTCCTCTAATTACCCACAGAGGGGAACGCAGGGGTCGGTTCCCCCCAGAACGTATAAAAACGCAGCCCCGGAGTGGAAAAAGCTCACAGGATTCAAACACTTTCAACAGTTTTTCGACTTTTTAAGCTTCAAAGTAGACACTTTTTTAAAAAAAAATTAAAATGCCAAGATTTTATTCTCAGGACTGATGGTGGATGAAGAGAATCTGTGAGTATGATTATTTGTGTATTTGAGGGTAGAGAGTTTCCAGTGTCTTCTTCTTCTGCTGTTGCTGCTGTAAATGTCACATCTCCTGAAGCGAACAGAGACACTGATCTCAAATACCAAATGAATCTCTGGCCCTGAGACCTGTGTCATTCCCCTTTTGTTCAGGTCTTTGTTAGTGCTGTACATTAAATCCTAAACAAGCAATGAAGTGATCTTTGCCCCTCCCTGATTCTGCTTTTCTTCTCCTTCTTTTTCTCTTCTTGTTCTCCAGCAGGCTTTTCCAGTCGCTCAGAATCCCGCTGGATGGCTAGAGGCTGTTTGATATGTTTGATATTCGGTTGTTCTTGTTCTTTATCATGTCAACTAAATATCAGACATATTCCTACAGAGTCTGGCACTGACTTCTGACCTCTGAGATTAAAAAAAAAAAAAACAACAAAAAGTGAAGGCCGGTGAGCTCACATGTTCAGGTAAATGAAGGTTTTGGATGATATTTATTAGAGTTAGTTGCAATTTCTGCACAAAACAAGCATCATCTTAAGTACAGACACAGAAATAAATGCATCAAAGCTAATTTACAGTTAAATGTTAGCATTTTCTTTTAACCCTGTAAAACCCAGTGTTGCAAAAATACGTCAGTTTAATTTTTTAAAAATATTTTCTATTTTATATATAGATATGCATATACACATATATGTCCTCATTTTCTTCTATATTTTGTTTTTTTAAATATATATATATATATATTTTTTTTTTGTTCATTTTTTTAATATATTTGGGTCTTACAGTGTAATCCTCTGAACAAAAACTACAAAAGTGACTCAGAATATTAGGTTTACCTGCTCTTTCGTTCTCTCCAACACACACCCTCCCAGTGTCTTTTTTGTAGTTGTTTTTATGGGATGGAGAAACATCCTGCTTCATATGCAAACAGGCGTAGTCGCCAGCATCACATTTCTGTGTCAGGAGGAGCCCCAGCAAAGACAAACACTGACAGATATTATCTGAAGAGAGCAGAGAGAAGTCAGATCTACACTTTACTGTCTTCTAAATGTAAAGTTTTCCAGTTGGTATGAGTTCTGCTTCTCTTAAGGAGCCTTTTTTCCTTTAGTTTTCATTCAGAATGTACAAATAATTGCATTTCTTCATCCATGCAGGACCTTAAATAAAGTCTGACGTTGTGTTTAATTGACTGGTTCATTATTGTCTCTGCACGACTGAGTCACATCTGACTGCATCAGGTCCAGTCAGCTCTAATGTGGGCTTCAGCTGCTAATAATAAGATTTAATTAATTGAGCTTGCATACGCTGTGAAAATGATGTTAAAAAATCCTTTTTCGTATTTTAGATTTTTTTCTGTACTTTCAAAACACACAACAATGTATATAAATTTACAGAAATCAACAGTAAAATAGCATTTCAGGCCTGCAGCTGTGAATAGCAACGAAATTCAATTTTGCAAATGCATTTTTAGCTTTTTCCCGTATTTTTGAAATACACTAAAATATCAATTAAACTGCAAAAATGTACGTTAAAAAAAGACTTTCAAAATACAAATTTATCTTAATTTCACAAATATGTTCTTTTATTAAAAAGATGAAACTGCAAAATTCAAGTGTAGTACTGTGGCAATTAACACAAAAAATGTGTATTGGTTCTGTAATTTTTGGTAGATTTGTTTCTTATATGAGTGATATCTGGTATAATTACAGTAGTTTTCAAAAATAATTCAATGAGCTGGATTTTTATCAGTGTATCTGTAAGTCAACATACAGCTTTTGTCATTATAAATAATGTATAAGTTTATCTATTAATTTATGTATTTATATATATTCTATTCTATTCAATTCTAATCTACCATATTATATTATATTATATTATATTATATTATATTATATTATATTATATTATATTATATTATATTATATTATATTATATTATATTATATTATATTATATTATATTATATTATATTATATTACATTATATTGAATTACATAATATTATATAATAGGTTAGTTTAGGTTCTAATGACTGTTCAGTTTAGTCTGATTTTTTTATATTGCTTTGTTATTATTATTATTATTATTATTATTATTATTATTATTATTATTATTATTATTATTATTATTATTATTATTATTATTATTATTATTAATAATAATAATAAATAAAGTCAGAAAATATGATGACAGATGATGACAGATGATGGATGCATTATAACATATAAAACTGTGTAATAAAGTCTCTGTATTTTACATATGATGTCGTCTAACATTAAGGGTAGAAAATGTGTTTCAATTAAAGAAAATTACAGAATTTTAATGACATGTTTATGTGTGTTTTATCATATATAGTTTAACAGTGTAGTGACAACATGCTTCTGGACATTCAGCTCCTCAACGTCCTCCTTTGCAGTCAATGAAATCTTTTAAGAGCATTTTTTTTTTATTACATAACAGTCTATTTCCAAGAGAATCAGCCCTAATGTGGGAGCACTGATGTGAAGAATAATACGCTTTTTAATCAACTGCGGAACGACGTTGTGATGTTGATTCCAGATCACTGAAGCGTTGCCTTGATCCTCCCATGCTTCAAAAAAACTATTCTGATAATAATTAGGAAGCTTGAGACGTCAGAGGGCACATGGGGGTAAAATGTGAAAACATCTGGAGGTCTGCAAGAAGAAAAACACTAAGAACAGAGTAGAGCTGCAGCACTAGAGGGTGTCTGGGTTCATTTCAGAAGAAATTTCTGGTTTGATTTAACACTCTGATCCCCAAAATCCACCATAGATTTTAAAAGCATGTAAAAATCTACCAAATTACATCATTTATTAGAGCAAGAAGCTGAAAAAACAGATATAACTGTCAGATTTTTAAGTGCTTTTTAATGGTTTTTGTGTTCCACTAAAGTTTTATTGTCTTTTTATTAGTGCTTTACTCATTGTTTTTAGTGTTTTATAGCATTTTATTGTCATTTATTGAAGTTTTCTAGTTGCTTTTTAGTGGGGTTTTTTTGTGTTTTACAACATTTTATCATCTTTTTTAACTGCTTTACTCTTGTTTTTTGGTGTTTTATTGTGTTTCTTAACATTTTATTGTCTTTTCTTAATATTGTACTGCTAGCTTTTTATTGTTTTTTTGTGTCTTCCACTAAAATTTTATTATTTTTTATTAATGCTTTACTCATTTTTTTGTGTTTTGTCATGTTTTCTAGCATTTTATTGTCATTTATTGAAGTTTTCTAGTTGCTTTTTAGTGCTTTTATTGTGTTTTGCAATGTTTTTATTGTCTTTTGTTTATGTCTTACTGCTGGTTTTAATGTTTAATGGTTTTTTTTTTTACATTTTCTTGTCCTTTTTATGATTTTTTTGTGGCTCTTTTTTCATAAAGCACTTTGTAACTGAGATTCAGAGGTGAATTTAGTTTTTTATTTCTTGCTTCTATGTCAAAATGCACAGAAGACATTTCTGAGTTCTCTCTGCTTCTTTGTGGTTGTTCTGTTTCCATGGAGATGCAGGACTTTATACTGCAGTGAAAAATGAGGCCACAGTGGGAAAAAATGTGACAGGAATAAAAAAAAAAAACGGCTCAGAAAGTGCTTGGAGTTCAGCGGGTCTAGTTGTCGCTGAGCTTGTTGCGTTTGGTTTGAGCTGAGATGAGGTAAATGTGGAGCTGCAGGCTGTGAAATCTGACAAACAAACCTGTGATTGTGTGCACGCGTGTGTGTTTGTTTGTGTATGTGCATTTAAGTGCATGTTATCTGAGGACTCAAGGTGGTTTCTTCAAACAAATCAACACAAAGAACAACACACAATAATATTTTAACACCACAATCAGACTCGTGTTGTTTGCACAATGATTCATTTAACCCTCCTGTTGTCCTCATTTACGGGCACCAAAAAATATTGTTTCCTTGTCTGAAAAAAATCCAAAAAAATCTGCAAAAAAAATCCCCAAATTTCTGACAATTTGCAAAACGTTCAGGAAGAAAATTCCAATAATTCCCCAAATTTGGCAAGAAAATTCTCGTAAATATTTTCAAAAAATGAGTAAAAAGCTTCCAAAAAAATCCTAAAAATATCTGGTGATTACATATATATATATATATATATTTATCAGTAAAACTTCTAATATTCTCTTTAAGAACATCCACATAAAAATCAACCAAAATCCAGCGAAATTTGTTGGATTTTGGTTGATTTTTTTTGTGAATGTTCTTAAAAAATATATATTTTAAAATTTCTTTTTTCCACCAAAAAATGTTCAAAGATTTCCCCAAAATGTTGAAAATGTGGACATCAGAAGTTTCACTGCGAAAATATTTTTTTTTCCCCACATTTTCAAACTTTAAAACGGATTAATTTTGACCCACAAGACGACGGGAGGGTTAAGCTGAAACTAAAAGGCATCAGTGAAATGGTGATTTCTTCAGACAGACTTTTATCTGAAGCATCTTTCAGATCTCTGTTTGAAAACTGTAGAACATTATGACAACAAGAACACAAACATGGCCTTTTTGGGGATTATTTCTGGAGCTCTGGGGTACAAAGGTTCCTGTTTAAACTCGTGCACACGTTCAGCTCCTGCATTGAACAATAGGCCACCAGCTGCTGCACCACTGGATGCTGTCAGAGGCCTGATGGGGTCAAATGGCAGCTCTGAGACAAATGTTATCTGAAGGAGTCACACTGTATACTCTGGGCTCCGGATGACGAACATCGCTGTAATAATGTGTGTGTTTGTGCGTGCAGACGGTAATTAAAGAGTGTTGGGGGGGTTTGGAGGACGAACGACAGCGAAGACGGTAAAAAACGTGCTGCTGCTGCTGTATAAATATCTGCAGGGGGAGAAAGAGCATCAGTCCAGGAAGGGAAGCGAGGAAGAAGGAATACAAACAGGAAGCTGGATGAGAGGAAGAAGAGCAGAGCTGAGAGATCAGAGAACACGTAGAGCTGGAAACTTCTAAACAGGTGAGACCAGAAATTTCAATTCTGGCATCTCAATGTCAAATTTTACATTTTTTTTTTTTTAACCTTCTCAATGTTTTTTTTATTCACAGAAATGGCAGCAGGAGCTCTGTTGGCTTTACTCTTGTTCCTGAGTGTCAGTGTTCCATGTTTCTCTGTTTATAACAGCGGTGAATGCTTCTTCAACACTAAAGGTACAGAAAACATGATGTTTACTGTATGTTTATGTGTTTACAGGCACGTATTAGAATCTTTAAGGTCTTTTCTGAGGTATTTTGAAAATTTTTCAAGAGAGAATATTGTACTTTTCACTGTATGATGAAGCTGTATTTCACTGTTGTTAGATCAAAACATGCAGCATGTTCAGTTTAAAAATTAAAATGCATAAAAATGGAATAAATTAACCAACGTAAGGCAGTTGCACATACATCTGCTGCAACATTTAAATGCTGCTTATACATCAAGCATAAGTAAATAAGAATTTATATGTATAATTATGTAATAAACTTTTCTGCATTATTACTGGTGTTGTACATTTTTACCAATAATACATTATTTTTTTAAAAGTCATGTAATTTTAGAGATTTTTAACTTTTTACTTAACACATTTTTTCAGTTATTTTGAAATTCACAAAATATCAATAAAATTAGAAAAACATCTAATTACCTATAAAATTTCATAAGATCTCTGTTTTAAAAATTTATTTCATATTTTAAAACATAAAATGATTAATTTATTGGAATTTCAAAAATATATATTTATTAATTAATATATGACACTGTTAAATTCTGTAAGATATGTTTCTCAAATTAGATACAATTAGTGTTATTTATTTATTCATTTACTATTTATTAACCTGTATTTAGCCAGAAGAAATCCTATTGCGATTAACATCTTCATCTCTCTGGTAATGAACAGAAAAAACAAATACTGCTTCCGTATTTTCATATAGAATCGTTTGTCAGATGAGAAATATATTCTATAATTGCAAAGGTTTTCTTACACACTTAATTATTCTTCATTAAATGCTAAAAAAAACTAAAAAATTTAAGAAATAAATAAAATTTTAATAATAGAACTTACAATAATAATTATTAGTAATATTCTATTTTTATTAAAACATATATATGTATTTATCCACACGTATTTTATACAAACCCTTGTCAGTTTCCAAAGTATTTGGCTGAAAATAATGAAGTGAACCAAGAAACTGTCACCAACCCATATAAAAAAATTGCTGGATTTTTTATAAAATGGTTATTTTCTGTTATTTTATAGTATTTTTTTGGTGTCCCAGCAGCTCGAATATATATATATTTTTTTTCACTTTTTTTCTCCTTTAAAATGCACTAATGTACTTAAATAGTGTTTTTAATGCAGTGGAATGGACAGCGGATCAGATTGTTGTCTGACAGTTATTAGTATTTGTATTTCCAGGGAGCTGTGAATACATGGGGCAGCTGTACGGCATCGGAGAGAGCTGGATCACCACTGACTGCTACCAGTGTGTCTGCATGGAGCCTTTTGGAGTCGGATGCTGCGACTAGTGAGCGTGTTTTCTCCTGTTTCAGTACATCTGGGTGTAAAATTCACACTCTAACGTCACTCTAATCTTCCCTACAGCCAATCAAAGCCTGTCGACTACCCAGACTGGTGCGAGATCATCCGTAAACCCGACTCCTGCACCAGCGTGGCAGTGATGAGGGTCAACCATAAGCTGCCCTGCCTCTGGGGACAAGGACGCCTCCGAACGCCCGGACAGCAGCCGTGGAGATCTGACAACGATCCTTTATTTTGAACCACTCACACGGAAAATATGCAGCAATAGATAATGTGTGATGTTTATTTTTGATGTAACAAACACATTCAGGGGTTTTATTTCATCATGACGGTTTTGAGAGACTAGTTTTGCAGAATTTTCCAACAGCATTTGCAAATAACTTCATATCCTTCATGTCAAGTTTTAATTTCAATATTTTGGCGTTGATGTTTGTTGTTGTTGTCAGTCTAAACATGTAGGATATTTCTGTTCATTTTTTTAAAAACTTATATATAATTTCTGGTCTTGTTAAATGTATTACTTGTAAATATCCTGAATAAACACTGACACTGTGTTTATTGGCTGGGGGTGTTTAATTAACTAATCTAACTGGACTCCACAGCATCTATACCTGGACAATGACAAACATTAATTACATACCTGCCTGACCTGTTACATCTACTATGCCAGTATTATCTGTCTGAGAAGAAGACAGAACAAGGTGTAGCTCAGGAAAAAGTGGTGTGTACAGTGGTTGATCATGCCTGACAAAATACGCTCATAGTGTCTGTACCATTGTAAAACATTACAACAATAGAAAGCATAACAAATACAGATATAAGGAGGGAAAAAAACAACAGTAAGCTGCTCCTGTTAATGGACAGATGGTAATTCATGTCTGTAAACAGACATGCACTACCATCTGTTCATTAACAGATGCCTATGAGAAAAATGTCACTTTATTTGGGTGATCTATCAGAAGGAATAACAGGAAAACACTAAACATCACCTGAAAATATTACCTGTAGCAGCAAAAGAAGAGAGTGATCACTCGTAAATGGTTACAAACCAGCCCACCTACAGGAAATAATTGGAAAGAAATTATGAAGAAGATTCATGAGATGGAAAGACTGACTTTCCTTCTGAGACTGAGAAAAGATGTATACATTGCAAGATGAACAAAATGGATAAAATACCTGTCAGGATAGGGAGTGTGGTTTAAAGCTTTTGTGTTTGTATAGTTCAAATGTTAGTCGCCTTCCTCCTGTGACACACTTTATCAGTCATGCAGAACCAGACACAGATTTTGAAATGATTGTAGAAATATACCCCTGTACACATTTACCAGTTTAAGTCTGGACTGAAATTTGTGGAGAGCATAATGTCTGGTAATTCTGTTTGTTGTACTGTATGTTAGTTTTGTTTGTTTTGTTTTTTTTTTTGCTGTTGTTCATTCTTGACATAAACACTAATAACATCTAAGTATCAATAAAAAAACATTAAATGTTAACGTTAAAACCATGCAATAACATATATTTTATCTAATTAATATTATTTATTAGGTAAGCTTGCTTGACGAATTTAATTATAAGACCTATGAGGGAGCTTTTGTTTTGAAAATGAGGCGCGACGCGGAATTATGACGTCACGCAGAGGCGCGCCGAGGCCAGCTTGTTTGTAAATGTCGAGTTTAGCATAAAATGTGGGAAATTTTCTGGTCCGCGTTTGGTTTTATCTGACGAGCAGGCAACAAAAGGCACCAAAATGTGGATTCTGACGCCGCTGCAGCCCGGAGGTAATCAGTAATGTCGGTTTAAAGCTGCTACTTAACGCTTTGGTAAAGTTAGCTGCTAGTTAAAACCACTTAAACCACAGAACTAGTCTGAGTTTGGATTAAAGTTACGATTAAGATACGATGTTTCTGTGAATAAGCTGCTTGTTTCTGATGAAATACAGGCAGAATGTCGTGCGGAATACGATTTAAGTGTCATTTATTGTAGCTAACTGTAAGTTAAGAAGAGAAATGAATGATTTAGTTTCATACTAAACTTACCTGCGCAGTTAAAACATGGAACTGGGTGATGAGTTATTCAAAAACTCACAGATAATACAACTAAAAACATGCACTCGGTGATTTTATGCGCACAACCAGACACACGGAAGCTGCTATGCAAATCAGTAGAGAAGCTGATTTAGTTTCGTTTCCTTCTCAGGGAGGATCTCAGTCAGAAGACACAGCCTGAGATGATGTTTTCTCACCAAAGTCTCCGCTTTAAATAAATAATCCATCTCCAACCACTAATTTAGATGAAAAATGGTGTAAAACTTTATGCAGAGGACTGGCAGACAAATAAAGTCACGTGTAGTAATAATATAAACATCCTTTGCAATATTAGTTTTCTCAACAGTGCAAAAAAGAAAAGAACCATGTCATTTATTTTTATGTGTAATATTTCAATATCATGTCTGACATGTTGATTACATCTGCAATATTTCACTTTCATGTACAACATTGTCAATGTAACGTGCAATATTTAATTTATCAACTAAATTTTCATGTGCAATATTGTTTTATCTTTTGTAATATTTCTTATTTCCTCAGTATAATGGCCAGTATTACTTTTACTGTTCTATTCTAGTCTTATTTTAGCTTAATTATCATATTTCAGTGTTGCATCATACTTATATTTTATTGCCTTTCTACATTTTAGGCCCTGCATTTGTTATGTCATTTTGTTTATTTCTCAGCAATATCAGAGCTTATCTTACCTTCTCGATTCGAATAGAATAGAAATACTTTATTAATCTCCGAGGGGAAATTCAGTTGTTACAGCAGAAAGAGTACAGTTACTACCACCATAAATACAGATAAATAAGCAAAAATATGCAGTAAGTTCAAATAAACTAAAAGAAAAATGCACAATAAGTGTAATATATACTCTAAGTAAAAATGTCCTGTGTGAAATAAGAATGTACGAATGTTAAAATGTTTTATTTGTAGTGTCAATAATGTGAAAGAGTAGAAGAAAACAAAAACAATTTATTTATCTTGTCATAATTCAACTTGTAATGTACGTAGATGAGTTTTTAAACCCTCATCAGGTTGTCTATCTGTAAATACAGTAACCAGCCCTCTGTTTGTCTCTCCCAGGTGGAACTCATTACCTCCTCTCCGGTAAAGAGTATGTTGTGGGACGTAAGAACTGTGACATCCTCCTCCCCAGCGATCAGTCCATCAGCAGGGCTCACGCTCAGCTCACTGCTTCTGATGAGGTGAGAGACAGACGGAAACAGACAACGGACAAATGTGTGGCTTATTCCATCTCATATAATGTCATTTTTACAGCAAAATTCTGCTCAAAATGTAGACAATTTACCAATATTTTTGTTTTTGTGGTACAACTTATCGTAGTCGCTCAATCAGTTATGAAAGTTCAATGTGGCCAAATATTTAATGTTAAAAAAGTATTTTATAGGTTTCGTTTTACATGATTGTAACATATAACTGCATATGGTTCGGAAAATATTACCAGTTTACATCTGTGTTATCAATTTCTTCTTAAACGTATGCTAAAAGATGGGACTTTTCATGATGGCTTCAGTTTTTCTCATATTTCCACTCATCCATTAAATGAGATTATTTGATCTGCTTGACCAATATTGCAAATTTTAAATCACTGACATTATGAGAAATAACACAGAAAAATTCAGGTTTTTATCTTCAATAGTTCCTGAAATATTATCATTCAAACTGCCTCAAATTTTCTGAAACGTGATCAACAGATTTTTTTTAACTATCATTGAAAATATTTGATATATTAATCTAACATTTTACCTATAGCAAATTTAAATATCTATAGTTTCTGATTTATTATAAATCCCTTTTATTATAAAAAAGGGCCATCAGCACCATCACTGCCTCAGAAAACTTGCATATTTCCACATTGACAGAACAATCTTGACTCTGTTTTATCGTTTTTTTATTGAGTCTGTTTGATCGTTTTGCTCGGTGGCTTGATTCAGTCAGAACTCTGTTAGAGAAAAACTCACTGAACCAAATAGTGAGATGATCCAGTGGCCTGATTGGTGAGTCGCAGTCTAGTCCAGCCTCCCTGTTCGCTACACAGATACAGAGGATGGCTTTATCACTTCTTAATAATGACTCCTATCCTCTTCTTCCCTCTGGACGGAGGTTTTTAGTCCCAAGGTGCAGCACAAAGCATTATAAAAACAGTTTTGTTTCTGGCGCCGTCACTGAGCTTAATAAGAAGTAGTGACATTTGCACTTTGTTTTATTGATCTTATTTCTTAGCTCTGTTTATTATTGTGGCTTTTAAATTTTATGTTTGTATCCTGGATTTTATCCCAGAGATTGATTTTATGTCCCTAAAATTTTTTAATTGTGCTTTGTTTTTATTTGTCTTATCTTTTTACCTGTCCTTGCTGCTATGTTAGTGGATGTTAGAACACTGAGCACTTTTTGTCTTTTGCCTTGTGGCTCGAACAAGTACCTGCCTGTCAGGTTCAGTCTCTGTTGTGTAATAGAATTCAAAATGCAAGCATTATTTCTGCAAAACAAATCTGCCCACAGGTGTAAATAAAGTATCCTTGAACCTTATTAATTACACCTGATTCCTGTTGCAAAAACTTTCACTTGAGGAAAAAAAACAAGACAAAATGAAAACATCTGTTGAAAGCAGTGCGGCGGAATAATTCTTCTCTCTGAGGTGTTCTAAGGTGAAATTACTCAGCTATCATGACCTCAAATGTTCCAGTGCAACTGAGGTGTGGCAGCACTTCACTCACTGTTATTACATTAGATTTAATCTGTAGAAAAGCAAAGTCACAAACAGTAACCTGAGCTTTGTACTGATTTAATATTACTAATTTTTTTGATGAGTAAAGATCTGTTTCAGTTGTTTAACAGAAAATAGCAACTAAAGTCACAGAGAAATACTTATACTGAAAAGCTAATAGTTATTTGTATATATAACTATGAAGTAAGTGCATTTGTTTAAGTGTTTTCCATACAGTATTGAATAGAGTTATGTAGGAAATGATTACTGTTTTCAAGATTATTTGTTCCACTTCTCCATGCAATAGCAATAATACTCCAAGTAGAAATAATATATTTCTGTTTTTCTTTTCTTTTCTTTTTGAAAAATGTTTTTCTGTGATGACACTTTGACACAGAAGGTGGCGCTGTTGCACAAAAACTCAACACACCACTCAACTGTGGTCAAACACTGCAAAGCTGCATTTGTAAGGCTTTTTTAAGGATTTACTTTCTCCACTAATGAATAAAATGTATATGTTTTTACAGCGTTTGCTGAGTAATACAAAATAAAACATGCCCAAGTACAGTTTCAGAAGCATAAGAAGAATATCTTTATTTGCCATTATACATGTACAACTAATTTGTGTGTGAATCTATTCAGGTGCAAACAGTAAAGTGCATCAGTCTGATGTATATAATAAATAAATTAAAGAAAAAAAATATTTCTAAGCTAATTATAAAAGAGTATTTAACCCCTTGACGCCTGAATTTATTTACAATTATATATAAAAAAAGAATTATTTGTGATTTTGCTTTCAAGCTGGTGTTAAATTAAGTGGAGATTGTTAATTTGTCTGGAGCACATAGAGTAGATATATAATAATAATAACAGATATATGAGTCAATATATAATTGTGGGACTTTTTGTATCATAGTCAACATTTTTGCTGTTTTCAGGCCTAAAACTTCAAAAGTCTCTCAATGATATATTGACCCATATAAATGTAGGTCCCACTCCGACCGATCCTATGAGAAACCAGTGCTTGCAAAAGGTTCCTAGGTACGTATTGAATATGCACAAACCGGCATTGGGGGAATACATGAATGAAAGCAGTATGATGCGAGTTTGGTACGATCATCATTAAAAGGTTAAAAAGAGAAGGAAAGATTCTATAAAGGATAAGAGAATATGTAGATGATATGTAGAAAAACAAATAAAAGCTGATACAGGGACTTAGATTGAGCAGATCAAAGGGTTTTTTTTGTCTGTTTACACAATTCTTACTTATTATTTCCTATCGTTTATCTGTGTTTGCCATCTGTTTGAAAACAAGGTTGCAGTTCTCTCTTTATATATAATTTTATTTATATCAACAAGACTTTACAAAGTGTTTCTGACAGACAAACAAAAGCAGGATTCACAGACGGTAAAAGAACAACAGGAAGCCAAAGAGTTGTTATTGACAGTTTAATTGATTATTTTGGGGCTCCGGATACATTTCCATCTTGTGTTTTATTTTTAGGGAGGCGTTTCTCATTGACGCATAAATAATTAAAAAGAGAGATGTACGGTAGATTGTTTGACTAAAGGTTTGCTCTCACATGTTTTGCTTTTAGACTCTGATTCTAAAAGACACCTCCAAGTACGGCACATTCGTCAACAGCGAGCGTCTCACAGCACCAGTGATCCTCAAGTCAGGAGACCAAGTGACGTTTGGAGTTTTTCACAGCAAATTCAGGTTTGTAGCAGAAAACAAAACCTGATTAGATATGTGTACGTCACATTTTTACTCACTGTGGGCTCATTTTCACTGCAATATCAAGTCCTGCACCTCTGTTTTTATATTATAAATGTATCTGATATTAACCAGTGCATTTTTTCCTCTCAGTCTCTGGCAAAGTTTAAAATTAGACATATATAATAAAGCGATTTTTATCTGATATCTCGATTTTAAGCTTAGATTTGATTGTTTTTCCTGATTGAACAGCACACATGATTTGCTCAAGGACTGTTGGAAAGCTAAAATTCTGACGATTATTTTGGTTTTAAAGACAAATGGTGTAATTTTGGAGATTTTTTTTCCTGAAAACATGCCTTTAAAACTGTGTTTAGAGGGTAAATATGCAATACTGTTTTGCAGTATTTGAAAAGAAAAGATAAAAAAGAAACCGTAAAAGAAGCAAAAAGATTTTGTTGATAACTGAGAAATTATTTAATGGATTTAACATTTTTTAAAATTATTTCTATAAATTACTTTCTGCATGATTTTATATCCTCTCTGAAAACATTATTGTTGCATCACTCATAGATTCTCAGTTCTGCCAAGAAGTGCAGAATTTTTAGTTTTTTACAGGATCTGTTCAGTGCAAATAGTTGATTTTTGTTGCTTTTTTTTTTTAAAGAAAATGTAAAGAAATATTACGATTTTAAACTTATTTGTGGTTATTTTGTTGAAAATGAAGTTGAAAATCTTTTGGTTCTTTCTGTTTTTACGGTTTCTGGCTCTAGTAAATTGTGAAATTTTGGGAATTTTTCAGTTAAATTAAGATTGAAAGATTAATTTTCTCCCCTTAAAGCCCAGAAAATCATCACCAGCAATATGCAGTTAATAGAAGTGAATTGTAAAACGTACCGTGTGTCTTTGTTTGTGTCACTGTGTGTTATCTGTGTCAGTGTGGGTCGTCAGAAGCCTGTGGTTTGTTCATCATGTCTGGACAACGAAGGCAAAGCGACACTCTCTCAGGCTCTGCAGGCTTTGGGTGGAAACCTGGTCAACACCTGGACCGAGGACTGCACACACCTGGTCATGCCTTCTGTTAAAGTCACCGTCAAGGTCAGAGCCAGACTCTCCGTCCTTTTTTTCTTACATGTGATGCGATCGTTTGTCCCAAACAAACGAGAGTCGATCTGCTTTCTGTTCTCCCCGATTAGACGATTTCTGCTCTGCTGTGCTGCCGTCCCATCGTCAAGCCGGAGTACTTCTCAGAGCTCAACAAAGCCGTGCAGCAAAAGTTAGCGCCTCCTAAAGCTGAGAGGTACAACAACAGCCTGTTTCATGTGTGTTGTGGTGTTTAATTAGTCTACAAGTCATGAAAAACAGCATCTCCGATCCTCACAGTTTCACCCGATTTGGAGGCTGGTATCTCCTCCTTTGACTGGTTGTAGTTGTGTTGCAGCTACTGACTGATTAATTAAAAATATATAAAAATGTAAGACTATGTCCTGGTGGACTTGCACAATGGTAGGTCTTAACGGTTTAAAGTCTTAACCTTAGTGAGCGAGTGAGTCGTGAGCGCTTCATTTATTCGATCCCTCATGAGGATGTTTTTCCACTTGCAGATGCTCCTCTTTAAATTTGTATTTCGTTCACGTTCCTGGTTTTCATGTGCTGATTAAACGCCACAGTATACACATTAATACTGAACACTGAACCCACAGAACCAAGCGTCATCTCCTCTCATTGCTTTGCAGTTTCACTCCTGAAATCGACGAGCCCAGCCTGAATAAAGAGGAAGTGAACCTGGGAGTGATGCCGGCTCGCCAACAGCTTTTCACTGGGAAGACCTTTGTTTTCCTGAGCGCCAAACAGGTTTGTTTTGATCGTTTTATATTTTCTTTTATGCCCTCACATAACTACTCTGATCATATTTGCAGGTGGAAGTTATAAAATAGCAAATAGCAGGTGATAACTGTATTTATCCTCTTCAGGCGGGTGTATAAAGCTAGATTTATAGAGATGTTGTTGCAGGAGATATGACTGTCATCGCCCTGGTTCCTTTTAAAAAAAATGATGGAGAGTTACGTGATCTTCATGTTTACCGGCTACATATCAGTTGCCAGGCAGTCGGCAGCCTGAGATCCTCGCTGATCATTTTCTCCTTTATAGGATCTGTGAAATATTTTTAAGATTACTTTATGGACTTTTTAGTCTTTAAAATGCCCAAAATAACGACAAACATCCATGACAAGCTTCCAGAGCAAGCAGAAAATGAACAGAAAGATATATAATTTAATGCCAGTATGGAAAAAAGCACTTAACAGCTTTGATTGACAAGTGAGTTAATTAATGTTTCTCCCTTCATGACTGAATCTGTCAGCTATGAATCAAACGTGGAAAACCCACCAGATGCGTTCATGTTCACATCATTCAGCGTCATCAGTAACACAAACTTATCTCCGACGTTTTGTTCGGCTTTATTGACACAACAGTCTTATCTGTCCAGCTCTGATGTGTTTTTGTCGTCCTCATGACGTGACCAGTTTCCATTCCTGCTCTGAGACGCCAGCTCAGGTGTAAATAATTGTGTTTTCTGCATTTTCCAAGCTTGGAGTTGCAGGTTAAGCACAACAGTAATGTGGAATATTCCCTCCAGCCAATCCAGAGGATCGAGGCTTCAGTTTAACCCTCTGAGCTCCAAGCAGTTTTGGGGGCATTTTTTTGTGCTCCTGTGATATTTTTACTCACTGTGAACTCAATTTTCGTTTAATTTTAAAGTCCCGCACCTCTATGGAAACAGAACAACCGTGAAGAAGCAGAGAGAACTCAGAAGTGTCTTTTGTAGAGAATATTCTTTAGAAAAAGTAGAATTTCTTTTGATTAATTGTTTTACAAACATTGATAAAGCAGGAATCAACACCAGGTGAAAAATGGCTTTGCTTTTTTGTTACGTTATCTATTTTATTAACTTTATCAGTTTCATTCCCTTTTCCTTTGTTTATTCATTTCTGTATGTATTTATTGTTTATTTGCTATAACTACTACTATTATTATTGCCACCCTTGTTTTTATGGTTTTACTCTGTACTTTCTTTTTAGAACTTGTCCTTTTTTCCTTAATTGGATTAGGCATTTTTGGTGCTTTTATTATTTTGTCTTCTGTTGTTGTATGGATCTATTTTGCAAATCTTCTGCCATGTTTAAATTTCCTCTCTGGTCTTTCTCCTTCTGTTTGGACTGGATTGTATGCTCTGTTTTTAAAAGGTTCTACACATATAAAGTTATTGTACCATCAAATTAAAGCTGGAAGCTGCATTTAAACTTTGCCTTGCACATAAACGTTTACTTCTCTGGTCTGTTTTCTTTCTTTATGGACTGACTGGATTCCTGTTGTTCAATAACTATTCCCATTTTTTTTATCCATCTGTAAAGCACTTTTTAAATGGTGCTGTATAAAAATGTCTGTATGAGTAGTTCAGGGACTGTTAAAAAGGTGAAAAACTGACAGATTTTATTTCTTTTTACTGTTTCTAGCTCTGTTACAGTGTAAAATTGTGGCAGGGTTTTTTAAAGACAACACGCCTTTCAAACCTACCAGTAGATCTTGGGGTTCAGAGGATGGATTAGCTGGAAAGTGGGCAAATTAGGGCTCTCTCTGTGTCTGAAATCCTTATTGACTTGCTGTTTTTTTAATGTCGTTTTGCAGCTGAAGCGCCTGAGTGCAGCGGTGAAGTTCGGAGGCGGCAGCAGTCAGCTGCTGGAGGAAGGTTCGCTGCTCAGAAACCTGCTAGAGTCTCCACAGACCTGCGTGATCGACATTATAACAGGAAACTCCCAAACTCTGCTGCCTCCGTCCACCACCGAGTGGGCAAACTCTGTGAGGAGCATCGTGCAAAGGTTCACACTCTTGTTCTTCTGTAGGAAAGCGCTTTAAAGTGGCCGTTTGCTTGTCTTGGAGTGATTTCTGAGCTTTTAAAAAGTCTCTCTCTGGACACAGAAAAGGCCTTCGAGTCATCACAGAGTCTGAAATCGGTTTGGCTGCCATCTACGCCTCCTGTGCCAAATACTGCAACCCGTCCAGCCTGATGCCAGACTCAGGTGGGTGGCAAGTCACAAAAGAACTAAAGGCTGTTTTTATTTTTATTTCTTTAGGATAATTTTGCTCTTTTCTTGTTTGCGTTTCAGACTCTGCACCTAAAGTGAAACCCAGGATTCCCAGCGCGTCGCTGTCTCAGAGCGTCGCTGTGGATGAGACGGTTTTACCTGCAGCAACTCAGAACATCACAGCTTATGCAGCGAACACAGAGACTTCACAGAGGTACAGACAAACACAAACGCACATCCCCGATGTATAAGAACAGTCCAAACTTAGCCTAAACTCCTCTGTTGTCAGGATGGAGGTGTGTGAGGTGGCCGGGGTGGCTGCAGTGGGAGAAACTCCAGAAAAGAAGCAAAACCAGCTCCGTGAAGCTCAGAACACAGCAGCTGAGTACGTCGTGGCCGATACAATGAGCTCATCGCTCAGCATCACGGAGAACTCACAGAGGAAGAAACTTGACTCCAGACTCACAGGTAGATGCATGCATAAATTAGAGATGCATCTTTTTCTCTCCTGGACTGACTGATACAGCGAGCACGCTGTGCAGCAGAAATAACCGTCCTGGAGAAACACGGACAGACGTCTGCGATGTATTCTACATATATAGTGTAGTACAGGAGTATTGTACATATATAGTGTAGTACAGGAGTATTGTACATATATAGTGTAGTACAGGAGTATTGTACATATATAGTATAGTACAGGAGTATTCAACTAAAACACAAAGCCATGGGAACGTTAAACTCTCCTGTTTGTGTGACGAGTTTGAAGCAGCAACTCTGAGTTAACCTTTTAACACCCAAGGGTCATACAGGCCGCCTGGATTTTTTTTTTTTGGGCTGTAAAAGAGTCAGAAATCATACTATGAGTGATTGCTTTTACCCTTTTTCCAGAACAACCCAAGCTTTCAATATTTGGCACTATCTGACATAAACTGTGCGTTTACACAATGTAGCAAAAGTTTAAAGTGGAAAAAAAAACAAAAAACTGACTTGGATTTTTCAGGATTTTACTAAATTAGCAATAATAAATTAGGAAACAAAATATTAGACAACAAAAATGTAAAATATGAACTATAATACCAAAATTTTAATTTTATAATACTTGTAAAATGGGAGCGGCGCCGTTCCCGTGGCATTTAAAGGGTTAATAAAGAAAGCTGAAAACCACCTTCATTCCTGTTAACACTGACTGAGGTTTTAATTTTGCCTCCAGGAATTTTCGTAACCGAATTACTTGAATAACTTGAGGAATTGTTTCAGCCCTATTAAAATCTGCGTGGACAAAACATGAAACTTTGCTGTGATTACACTTGATTTCTTATTAACTGGAATTCTTCATACATGGGACACTTTTTAGTGATGGACAACACATTTTTTGGCCTCAACTTTTTGATAATTTTAAATAACAGTAAGGTCATAATTTTACAACAACTCTGATGATGAAATTATTCCATTTTTAACCCTTAGGTCTCCTTTCTTCTCCGTTTAGTTCAATTAAAACTGCACAGTTTTACCTTTTCAGCGATGCTAGTTTCTTGTCTGTGCAACAAAATGTTAAATAATCTTGAATTTACATCAGATTTAATCACAGTTGGAACCTGCATACAGCTATGCATCCATCAGTCTGTTTTCAGTTGTCATTGCATAGATACTAACATTTGTGCAATGATTTGTCAACGTCTTATTACAAGAAAGAGTGAAACAGTTTTGCCATTAGGTGTGTTGCACATTCTCTCTTGCTTTATTTTGATTTTAGCTGCCTCGTTCTTTGGTGTGATTTCATCTTTATTTCTTTAATTATGTAATTTTTTGATTTTTAATTTCTAACTTTTAATCTTCAGTCTTATTCTTCAATTTTTAAACTGTCTAGTTCCTTTGTTTGATATGCATCCTAATCTAGCTAATTATTCCTTTAACTCTTTGTCATTTTTACTATTTATTTCGTTTGACTGATCTGCCGTTTGTCCTCGATTGTCTCTGTATTTGCATTTTTGACTGTCAAAGCACTGTGCAAATGCTGTTGTTAATGGTGCTACATAAATATAGTATTACTGTTATCATTAGTAGTAGTACACCTCAAAGTGATTATGTTATGAAGATCACTTAGCATCCTTACTCATTTCTTTATGCATTTTCAGTCTGTGCAAACTAACACTGTAACAGTTGTCCTTTAAGCTCAGTATTTTTGCCGTTCAGATGCAGGTACGACTGATGTCAGACCACAGCCCTCCTTTCCAAAGACCAACGGTGGAACGAAGGCTTCCTTCTTTAGGGAGTCTCCTCAAAAGCCTAAAACTTCTGCACAAGCGTCTCCACAGAAACAGTCGACTCTGATCAACTTCTTCCAGCCGGTCAGCAAGAAAAGGTAAACATCTGTTCCTTTAGAACGTTAACATTATTTCTGCACGCTATGTCTATTTTGACACATTTTATTCACCTACTTACATATTTTAATCTATTTAATGTTTAGTTTATTACTTTATTTTTACCCTTTCTTGTACTATTTTTATAAGTTCTTTTACTTCTATTTCTATCTCTGTTTTAGTCATAGATATTTATTGCATTTATCCTAGTTTGCTCATTTATCTAGCTCATCTGGTGTTTCCTCATTTCATGTGTTAAATAGGATAGCGTTTCCTCAGTTCGTCATTGCACGTTTTAGAGTTCTTTATTGATAACTTGACAGTGTGGAGGGTTGTTTGCACCATTTTATTGCATTTTTTTGTTTCTGTAAAGCGCTTAGTGTTGCGTTTTATATAAAAGTAAGTCTGATTGATTGATTGATTTCTCTGTGTTTCATCAAGGCCTTGGGAGGATGAATTCTCAGATGTCATGTCGGAGCCAAAGCGACCCGTTTTGGAACCGTCCATCACCCTTCACAAACCAAACACCACTGAAGAAATCTCCTCACCTTCACTCAGAGGCGTTTCTGAGACTCCACCAGAGTCGGAGGCTGATTTGTTCACAGGACGGCGAGAAGAGCCACGAAACAGAAAGAGGAAGGAGATGGAGGCGGAGATACAGATGGAGGAACTGGAGTCCATCATGTCTGAAGATATGGACGGCTTCGGCGAGCAGCTCTCAGATGAGCAGACGCACAAATCGGCCAAACAGAAACAAGGTTCGACTGCAGTGGAGTCTTCAAGCAAGAGGCAGCGGGTCCAGCGAGAAGAAGAAGCAAATGGAACAAGCAGACAACTAAAGCTGCAGGCTGGTCTGGAGAAGAAGTCAAGTCTCCATAACAACCACAGCCAGAGACCTGAGCAGCACGTTGACGCTGTGAAGACGGAGCCGCTTCACCCGACAGACTACATGACGACTAATAAAGAGTCCAGGACTGAAAAACCAACTGCAAGCACCAGTAGAAACATAAAACCTGTACAGGATGATGATGCATCCTTTGTCGAGGTGAGGGAAGAAGATTTACTGCAGAATTCCAAAATTTTATCCAACCATGTTTGATTATTGTGGCTCAGCTTTTACTTTTTCTTGTCCTGTAGGATTTAAAACAGTTTAAAAAGACGCCTTTTATTTCCAAGAGTTAAATAGCAGAAAGGTTTGAGCAGGTTTGAGGTTCTGCACAGTTTTTTCTTTTTCTTGTCCTGTAGGATTTAGAGCTCGTTGAAGCAGATATTAGCCAGCCTAAAGACGACACTAAAACTCCTCTGAAACCTGTCAGGATCAAGCAGGAGGTCCAAGTAAGTCCTGTGTTTTCTTTTCTGCCTCCTTCTTCTAGCTCCATCTACATGCTGTATTTTCAAGCTTTATACATTTGTAAGCGTAGGTCGCCTCAGTTTTTTACAAACCTCGAAGCCTCTAACAGATCAGAAAAGTTTTGTAAAGACACCTTTTATTTCCAAAGAGTTAAATAACAGAAAGGTTTGAGCAGCTTCAAGCTTCAGCTCAAAAGTTCAGCGCAGTTTTTACTTTTTCTTGTCCTGTAGGATTTAGAGCTCATCGAAGCAGATATTAGCCAGCCTAAAGACGACGCTAAAACTCCTCTGAAACCTGTCAGGATCAAGCAGGAGGTCCAAGTAAGTCCTGTGTTTTCTTTTCTGCCTCCTTCTTTTAGCTCCTTCTACATGCTGTATTTTCAAGCTACATTTGTCAGTGTAGGTCGCCTCAGTTTTTTCTGAACCTCGAAGCCTCTGACAGATAAGAAAAGCTGAATGCATCAAAGTTTGTAAGGATGCATTTTCTTTCCAAAGAGTTAAATAGCAGAAAGGTTTGAGCAGCTCAAAGGCTCAGTAATCTCAGAGCTGTAAGAGTCGGTGTGTTTATTGTGCTGTCTTGACACTTTAAATCTCCCATCTGCAGTGTAAACTAGTGCAGTCTGTCACTGTCTGTGATGTTTCCTGTCTGTGCAGCACATAACCCTCTGAACTGCAAGCAGCAGTTTCTGGGTGTTTTCGTTGCTTACTGTCACGGTTTCACTCAGTGTGGGCTCAGTTTTCACTGCAATATAAAGTCCTGCACCTCTTTGGAAACCATGAAGAAGGACAGAGAACTGTCTCTTTAAAACATAAAAATGATAAAACTAAAGTAGAATTTTCTTGATTGTTTGTTTTACAAAAATAAAAAAAAAGAAACTGAAGTCAACATATGTAACATTTTTCCAAACATCCACGGGAAAAGCAATAGTGGCTCTACATACTATAAATATTTAACTATTTACATTTTTACAACCTCTGTTAACTCATTTTTCACTCTACTATCCACATCAACCCTAGAATAGTTTCACCATGCTGAATGTATCTTCCAACAACTTGCTCCTCTGCTTTCTATTTTTGAGCCTTGCTGCATTTATTTTTTTTATCAAATCTGTATTATTTTCCTCCAAATCTCCTTAATTTGTTTCATTGCTTTTCTCCTTTCCATTTAGTGTATACACTGCCTGCAGTTCAACTTAAAACTGTCTGATTTTTGGACTTTTTTGACTTTCATTGAATTTTTAGTTTTTCACAGAATCTGGTGCAGAATTTTTTTCACATTTTTTTTTTAAATGAGACATGTAGAATAAAATTTTTTTTTTTGATTTGTTTAATTTTTCTCAATGGAACCACACATCTCACAAGATTCATTCAAGGAGAGTTGGAGATCTGACAATTCTTTGTGTTTTCATAGTTTCTGGCTCTGATAAATGCTGTAATTTTGGTGATTAATAAAAAATAGTTAACATGTTCAAACCTGCTGGCTGGTTTTGTGTTTCAGCATTTTAATTGGTGTCATCCAACATTAAATCGATGCTACAACAGTTGAGTAATTCATGTGGTGTTTTGCAGGAGTCAAAGATGGACGAAGGCCTTCCTCGTAATCAGGTGTTGGTGGAGTTCAGATCTCTCACTGTGTCGGCTCCTCCGACAACCAAACAGAAACAGACGCACTCCAACGGCTGCGCAAAGAACTTCAAGTGTTTCCGAAAGGTCAGACAACAGACACTATTTAAGTAAATTATAAAACTTCTAAAAAGGCTCTGTAGTGTTGCAGTTGCATGTATGCCAACCAAAGTATCATCCAGTTTGTCTTTTCACTGACAGCAATTAGAATTTCTGTCAAAAATATGCCCCATTTATTGATAGCTCTCAAGAGGATGGTAGAAAATAAAAGGCCTTGAACTGATTTATGATAAAACCCTTGAAGATATTTTATTTCCCTTTTAAAAAATGACCTAAAAAGAAGCTACAGTTGATTTTCTCCTTAAAATGTTTAATGTTGGTGACATTTATGTCCACATTTTTAAGAGAAGCTTCTGTGTGGCCTGATTAGAAACTCCTGAAATGTTTTTTTTCCATGCGATTTTTCTTGTTCGTGACAGAACCGTGTGCCGGGTTCTGATGGATTCCAGCACATCATTGGAGGATCCGACCTGCTGGTTCACAACAGGGGCAAGAACACTGACCTGGATGAATGGCTGAAGGATGCAGCAGAGGTACTGTCGCCTCAGTGAGTCGTTTATTATTTGGTCCTAGTCATTGAAGTTGGGCTTAAATGTAATTTTGTTTCAGGAGGAGCGTCAGAGCAGGAGGGAAGAGGCTGTGGGAGACGACCTGTTCAGGTGAGAAACTCGATCTTATTGTTGTTTTCCTCTCACAACTTTCTAAAATACTCCTTGATGGTGACAAGAAGCTGCAGTCAAAAAAATGCAAAGTAATATTAATGTTCTCTGAAAGAATACAAAATAAAACAGAAATGATCAACTAATTTATAGAAATAACAGGAAAAATTGCAGTATTCTTCAGTCAAAGACAGAAAATAATAATTGTCACTAGTTTAGTTCTTGAATTTCTTAACATAATCTATTTCATCCCCCCAAATTTTACACTTAAGTCTGCAAGAATGTATTGTACCTAGTTTCAAAGGCATGTTTCCTTTTTAAAAATTGCCAAAATGTCACCATTTATCAGGCAGAAATTATAAAAACTGAATATTTAGCAGATCTACAGCTTGTGTTTTCGCAGAACAGAGAGGAGACAAGCATAAAAACAGATTAGAGAGACTGAGAGGAAAATTAAGCCTTCTGGATCAGTAAAATAAATGCAGCATGGCTCAGAAACAGTGAACAGAGGAGCAAGTTGTTGGAGATGCATTCAGCATGGTGAAACATCTTCCTACAGCTGGCGTGCAGAGACTTGTCTGAAGTGACTTAAACTCACCTTAATGACTCAAATCTTGTTTAAAATGCCAAATTTCCTGATATTTTCAGGTACCTTCAAGTAAGTTTATTAAGTATTTTGAACAATTCTTGACTTATTTTGGACATTTTTTGTTGCTTTAGACTGATTTCGAGTCATTTTGGACAAGTTTCAGACTGAAGATCAAACCTACTACATCAGTAAAATAAATGCATCATGACTCAAAATCAGTGAACAGAGGAGCAAGTTGTTGGAGATACATTCAACATGGTGAAACATCTTTTAGAGTTGATGAGTTGGCTGTAGAAATGTAAATAGTTAAATATTTATAGCATTTTCCTCCAGTATTGGTAACAGCTGTGGACATTTGGAAACACACTGTACATGATTTTGTGATTTATGGCATTATAATTGTGTCATATTGCACAGATGACATTTCTCTCTCCTTCTTCATGGTTGCTCTGTTTCCATGGAGGTGCAGGACTTTGTATCGCAGTGACAAAACCCTGAAACTGTTTGGGTTTCGGGGGTTTAGGAGGGAAACTATTTTCACTTAATGTTAACGTCATTGCTTCATTTAACGTGTTTTATGTTAATTGTGTTCACTGTTGAGTCAGACAGTTAGAAATGTGACCTTTTTGTGCGTTTGTTAGCAGCTCTGTGTCTGATTTACTTCCTAGGAGACTAGAAGGAGCTACAATACCTTCCTGTTGGTGTTTTTTTTTTTTTTTTTTTTTTTGTCTCCTGGACATTAAAATTGAATGAAAACCGTTTGCACTCTTTGCACCTGTTTGCTCCGTCGCTGAATACACATCTGAAATAGATTCCGTCTGTACAGTCTCAGTCTTAGTAATCAGGTGCAACTTAATTAGCTGAGAATTATGGACATGGGGCCACTGGAGCTTCGGTTCGGCCAATCGGAGCCTAGTGATTCTTTCGTCACAGCGGTTGCCGGGGCGACAGAGGTGATGTAAGCCGGCGCTGTCGTGTTTTCTTTGACTAAGCAGAAAAGAGACAGTCTGAGATTGATTTTGTGTGTGTGCGTCGAGGCTGAGCTGTTTGATCACTGAGTCATGCTCAGTCAGTCATGCGTAGCCGGGGAACAGACTCTGCCGCTGAGAAAACAATCCGCTATTTTTTTGGTAGGTCTAAACGGAGTTTCCAGACGTGGTTTTATAGGAAGCCTGTTTGCTTTAAGCTGTTCAAACACCGACCGTGTTTTACAGCGCTTAATTTGGGCTGTTTTTATTGTTTGTTCAAAATGCCTCTCAGGACATTGAGGAATGATCCATGAGGAATGTTAAAAGCCCGACGTGGACAAACGTGTGAGATGTGTGTGTCTGTGTGTGTGGTTTTTTAGGTACAACCCCACCAAACTGGCCAGGAGACGATGAAATACCTTCATCTAGATGTCCTCCAGAGGGGATTCATTTCAAAGGAAGTACGTGTGCATAGAAGGACTCAAGAAATATCATCGATTCAGTCATAATACTTATAGTTCTGTTCTTTCTGTTCTTTCTTGTTCTTTTCTAATTAAGCCGCTGACAGTAAGCAATGTAACAAGAGAGTCTCACCGGATTTTTCTCAAAGTTTTTATTTGTCAGTAATAAAAAATATGGCATACAAAACATTAAAAACTCTTCAGTTGTACAAGAGAGCTTGAAAACTCTACATGCTGAAAGCAGCTATTGTCTTTTTTTTTTTCTTAAGTTAAGACCCAAAGTGTTCCCTGGTTGTAGCAGAACCACTGTAGAAACTTGACTCGAGCGTTTTCTTAAGCGAACTCTCCGGCGAGCCAACTCTTCAGGCACTTTTACCAGATCAGATAAGTAGTTGTCATGCCAAGCATCTACTGGCCTCTGTGCAGACAGTTAAAGCCCTCCTGCCCCTCCATGTTCACAGAAAGTGCAGCGTGTCGGTTAATTCAGCATGAATTGTGCAGTAACAGAAGTCTGTTTTATTACAGGCAGCAGAGCGGCTTTTAATTAAGTCCTCGCGTCTTGAGCCGCTTTCTAAAATTTATCTGAACTAAGATGTTAAGTCTAATGATCTGACACAAAATTAGAGTAAGCCTCGTTATTTAAAGCAGAGAACAGGTATAGTTAAGCCCCAAAACATTCACAGTCAAGCCAAATAGTGATTTATATTGAAGTTTTATTTGACTAGTAGATGTCTTCTGTCTGGAAATGACATGAACAAGTGGCAACAGATGTTAGGACAATGCATTGGAGATGTTAATGATTAACTTTTTTTTTTTCGAAATGCCATGTTTTAAACCATAGAAATAGTTAAAATTTACCATAATCATCTCTAAAAGGATGTCTTACCATCTTTTGTCGCTTGTTTTTGTCATTTCCAGCCAGAAGAAACCTGTTGGTCAAAAAAAATCACTTTAAATCAAAGGTTTCCATTGGCTGTAAATACTTCTGGTCCTAACTGTGTGTCTCACCTGGATGCAACATCCTCATATTTTAATCTTTAAGTAAAGCCAAAACAACAATAGAAAGTTATGTCCACATTGGAGCCACCCTGTTCAGTCCTTAAATCCACCGTCCTAACTCGCGTCTGTCTTCTGCTCTCAGCAGCTGCTGCTAGGCAATACTTCATGCCTGCATGCATATATTTAATATTTATATCAAAAACAGAAGTCAGTGAAAAAAAGCATCAAGGTATAATTCAGCCGAACTTCAGTAGTTAACACAAGTAACATTTTAACTAGTTAACTGTTATATGAAACCTAAACAGTAATGTGTCAAACTATGTTGTTAGTGGAAAAAATAAGACTAACATGTTATTCAGTAATGCTTTACCCCCATCACTGACGCATATGTATAGAAGGGGGTTAAAAAAAAGATTTTCCTACACAAGGTTCAAAATGTCACATCACAGTAAACAAAGCCTGAGCTGTGCATGAGCAAAGAATTCTGCATATGGCGTCATAGTTTTGCAAACACGTTTTAAATGACTGAAAAGAAAAATATAAAATAGTAGAAATGGAAAAAAAAAAGGTCGCTACTGTCACTCCTCGTAACCTTTCTGAACTTATTTGGCACTTAACAGTCATTCTGCCCTAAAATGACAAGAAAATCTGCAGTGTTGCAAAAGTGTTGAGATTAATGGTTCACCAAGGCAAGAAGTGGATGACTTTTCTCTCGTCATCGCTTAATTGGCAATTATAATTAAAGGGCTAAGGATCATACTGGTGTTTCTTGTTTTAACGCTCACAGTGAACACCGTGTCCATCTTTGTTTTAGTCTAAATCTGTCCTTATGGGATAGGTAGACACAAGTTTCTGAATTTAAAGTTGAAAGATTTCTTCTTGAAAAACAAATAAGCAAACATTAACATTGCAACAAATATAATGTTAGGGGTGTGAATTTGAGACTAGTTTCTTTTTGTAGTTTTTAACATGTAAAACACCAGAGTGATCCTTTAACGACCATATCTTTTGCCGGGGTGCTTGAATCCAAACAGTACAATTGCTAATCTACATTAGCAATGGGATCTGTAAGTGTAATTATTTGCATAGAAAGCCTTTTAGTAGTCGTATAACCAAAGCAACAGGTCAAATTTATTAGGCTATGGCTCCAACTACCTACAATAGCAGCTAAAAGAAGATGTTTTTTAAAAAGCAGGCTCAATAATCAGGAACACTAAGCCGTTTTCCACTGCAGGAACCTTTAAGCAACATCCGATCACAAGATTGATCCCTTTCAGGGCTGTTTTGGTGGGAAAAGTACCGACTCAGGGGGGGTTCTTTATAGTGGCCCTGTAAAAATGCTGTTAAACTTAGAAAGGACAAAAAGCCCTCTTTATGCCCTCGTTGATGAGCAGTTTTGTCCTCTCTAACATTGCCATCAACATTATAAAACTCATATAGACTAACAAACCAATCCTCCATTGCTCGATTTCCTACACGCTCATAGAATTGGTGTTGCATCCAGTAGCTGGTGTTTTTGTCATTGTCTTGGTGCACTCGAATTTAACATCACAGTCAAAGTTTTTGGATCTTACACCACAATGGAAACAGAAAGATTGGAACTACCGATCACAAGGCTCTGAGTTCCTGCAGTAGAAAACCGCCTACTAAGGCTTCTTAGCCATGAACTTGTTGGGTCACAGGTTCTGAGATAAATCTGGCGTGCTCGTCATATTGCAAACACTCGTGATTGTGTTCTGTCGAGTTTATAGGTGGTGTAAGTGGGACCACAGGTTGCTCTGCGAGCGCCCACACAACTTTAGCTAAAAGTTGCATGGATTGAAATGGAGTGTTCCATCTCCTGAAGCTTAAGCTAAAGGAGACTTAAAGCAAGATGCAAGTTAAGTTTTGTTAGTAGATGGATTAAAAGACACACGGTGAATGAATAAATAACCCTGATGAAAATAAGAAGGTCCCATTCAGTTATGAGGTTACAGATTGACTAGAAAACATTCGCACACGGTAGCTTGGACATATGGGGACTTCTTATGAAGCCAGACAACACCCTACAAAGCTGTCTTTTGTTTCTTTAGAAACTAATTGGTGTACATCCATTGTCTTTTTGGTCTCATGAAGTTGTAAAAATGCCTTAGCTTTGATGATAAAACACTGCATTAATGAGAAAAACATATTAGAACTTTGCCTTCTTCATCAACGGTTTGCAATCTGTGCCCTAAGACCAGCAACATGACCACCATCCTGCTTTCAGATGAAGTTATTTCCCCCGTTGCTGATGAGCTTCCCTTTATTCTTGAGTCTCTTCAGCAGACAGGAGGCGATGCCTAACGCGCCGCCCTTCAAAAAGCGAACAAAGTTGTCTCCCACCAGCGGGCCCATGGCGAACAGACCTGGCTCCTTGGTACACTCAAAAGTGTAAGGGTGGATGTCAATGGGGTTTTGCTTGCAGGAGATAGGTCTGGTTGGATCCTGGCCAAGGTACTGACCCTGCCCCTTTATGAAGAACAGATTTGGGTTGGTCCCAATCAGTACCAGGGCCATGGAGATCTTGAATGCCTTGAGGGAATTGTTGCCCTGCAGCAAACACTTCATATCGGACTGGAAGGACAGCACGCAGTGCTCAGGGAAACTGGTGTAGTCGGGAAACAGGCCGACGCTAGCGTTACCGGCCACGTTACCCGCTGCAAGCTGGGGCTTTGGGCACATCTTGGCACATACTGAGGAGGCGATGCTGACTGCCTGGGGTCTATTAGGGGCAGAAGAAGGGGCCACACTTGTGTAGGCCTGAGAGCACATCATGTTGTAGACTTTGTGGTACTCTGGGTACAGGGTCTTGGGCAGCTGCTTGAAGATGAGGTCTGGGTCGTCTACGCTCTTACGGAACACATGCAGCACTCTGACGTTGCTGCTACAAGCGCAGAGAACGGCATCAGCGGCACTTAAACCGGCGCCTACGATCAGAACCGGATCAGAGTTCACATCCAGTTTCCTCCGGCTCACAGCCAAGCCCAGGTCTGAGATGCTGTGGAACACGAAAGGAAGATCCTCCCCCTCTACACCTAATCGGACAGGCGAATCGGACGCACCGGTGGCCAGGACTACGTTCTCCGCAAACAGAGAAAAGGGAACATGGGTGTCGTTCTGCACCTGCTGGTATCCCCTCACCTCCCAGAGAGCCCCACCTCCTCCACCGTTTACATTCTCTACTCCATTCCCCTCAAAGCCCTCATTCCCACCATCTCCCACCCCTTCGTCTCCTTGATCGGCATGCCCATTTTCCAGACCTTCCCCCTCATGCCCCCGGCAGAGTTTCTGGACAGAGGTCACGTAGGTGTTGTCAGCGAAATTCTTTTGGAGACCCTTTAGCTTCACATAGTTACGGTAATAGGAAGAGATCTCTTCTGGGGTGGCTCTGTCGCTGGTGACATCCCTGAAGAGAGAACAGAAGCATTGAGGAACATTGGTACAGAATTAAGTCCTTGTCAGACATGGGATACGTTACATTGCTTGTTTGTCAGTATATTGAAGTGATGGTGTTTTGTCATTAAGACACAGGTCGCTTTAGTGTACCCAACACCCTAATTCAGACAGTACCACAGTTAATCAGTGTTAATAAACAAAAGACTTACTCTAAACTAATAGCAGTGTATCGGACTCTCCAAGTAACTAAGTCTACGGTATTTATGACTTCCGAAACAAAAAAAAATTGTCCATGTGTGACAGTAATCTAACTACAACTTTACCAGCAGTAAAATGCAAATATCCCAACAGCTGAATTAAGGACGTAATTTATCCTCTCTCCACGTCGGGGATCATTTATAATTATACGTAATTACTGAGCTACTATTTTTTCATCGTGGATCCTGCTGCAGGAAAAAACCCTACAAACAGATGGTAGCAACAAACTAAATTTAAGCTCCTGTTAAGTCAATTCAATTCAGTTTTATTTATATAGCGCCAATTACAGTCAAATTGTCTCAAGACGCTTTACAGAACCCATATGCCTGAACCCCCAGAGCAAGCCCCAAGGCGACAGTGGCAAGGAAAACACCCTTTTATCAGGGAAAAAAGCCTTGAGCGAAACCCAGCTCAAAACCTGGATTATATCTATTTTAGATGAGTTTCATTCATCTGACCGTTACAGACTCTCTTTTCATTGCAGTAAAGTGATTTCAGTTTGTAATAGGTGTGAAATTGTAGAGAACAGTGAATGAAAAAGTTGTTTGGTGATTTTCAAACTCTGTCTTTGGCTCACTGTGATGTTTATGGATGAATATTGGTGCTGAAATGTGGAAAAAAAAAAACCTTTGGTGAATCACTTCACACAACATAAAGTATGCTGCTTGTGCACGTTTGCTAATGTGACTGAATGCAGTTTAGATTTGTGCCGTGTTGTGATATAGAAATGATGAAACTACGTCTGACTTAGTGAGTTTGCGATCACAAGTTTTATGGAAAAGGCAGCTTTATCCAACTTCAGACATGAAGCTGACATGTTTACCTGCCGTCAGATTCATAAGAATGTCTGAAATGGGCTTTAAACTGAAGCTTAAGCTGCAGCATGTCTTTGCTGTCCACTTCATCCTCTCTGTTTACCTGCGTTTCCCATTGGTCAGGTCTCGGTAGTTTACCCCAGGAAGCTCCATCCAGATGCCGAGACTAATAGTCAGCATGGAGCCTTCCATCGCCTGAGGAGATAAGAGAGGCAACATCAGAGACTACACGAACAATTACAAGATTGTTTGAGGTTAAAATGTGTGTGCTGCTTACATGCCAGGCTCCCCCAGGTGTTGCCCTCCCCAGAACCAGATGTGGGATGTGCTGCTGCTTGTCTCTCCTCCACTGCAGGACAGGAGGGAACTCGTAGCCAAAGTCAGCATTGGGGTGCAGCAGGGTGTCGAAAAGCACAGCGACGGGATTCCTGGACCTCCCCTCGAGACCTTCGCTCAGAAATTCCAAATCCTGCCGAGTGAAAATACAAAAGAAACTCATCATAACAAACACGAGTGGCTGTGCGTACATGCACAAGAGAATATGCGGGTGTTTTTACCTGCTCTGTGATCGGGAGGTGCTTGGTTTCCTGCAGTTTTCTGTACAGTATCTGGTTTGGGTGGACAGTCGCCGTGTCTAAGTAGGGCTTGTATCCACTCAGCAGGTAGGACAGGCAAATACCGGAAGGCCCGTTTCCTGAGGACACAAGAGATTATCGTAGGACTAGAAGGCTGCTTCTGGGTTTTTTAAAATGTGCATGATGTCTCGTAGATGGTTTACCAATGATGACCACGGGGACAGTAGGTGGGTGCTCTGTCGGCAGAGCGGTCTCTTCCAGAAGAGGCATGGCTGCAGCCTGGGCCAGAGCCGGCACTGAGGAGGGAAAACAAAAACAGACATGTGAAGGAACTTCCAGACGTTTCTGCCCATTCAGCGTCCGACTGAAAGCTCGTCTGTGCTTTGTCCCTCCATGTTTCTGGGTCAGATTATTTGAACAGGTTCAAACCGGCTCTCTGTCTTTGTGTCTGCCGGTGTTGTTGTTGTCTCATGTTAGCTTAGATCCTGTCTCCATCATCAGCTGACTCAAACACACACCGAGGGGAGAAAAAAAACCCTGCATTATCCTGTTATTGTGCTTCCACACACAGCCTCCCTGTCTGTCTGGGGCTTCACACACGTGGAAACACGCCGCCACAACACGACCAGCTTTTTTTCATTATCGCCGTCCCGCCAACGTCCCGCCGCACATGGCCCGCGGCGGCTCTAGCCTCTGTTAACCCGGGTGCCGCTCCCCCAAACAAAAGGGAGTTCTAATCAGATTTATGTAGGCTCGGGCCTGTTGTGAAATGTTGTCGTCGAGCATGTGCGGTGTGTGTTTGTGCGTTACGCGACAGTGCCATTGTGTGCCCGCCGGGCAGCAAATCCCCCCTGATCACTCCTCCGAGTGGGCCCTAATCCCACTGGGCCTGTTTATGTCTTTGAGCGGCGGCGGCGGGGTGAGAATGGGGTTCTGGCTCGCTGTCAGGACCAGAGCTCGTCTCAGACGCTCCCGCCAAAAAACATCGCCCACCGGCTGCCACCGCCACAGCCCACTTACCCCACTTCGAACCAAAACACTGCCCACGCCGTCTTTGTCTTACGCCCCAAAAACTCTGGCTCGGTTCCCCAAAAATCTCCCATGTCTCCCTGCCGCAGATACAATCCTCCCCCGCCTCCCCTCCCTGCCTCCCCCCTGTCTGACCTGTGTCTGTAGGCCAACCGGTTGTCTTTCGGCTTGTTTACCCTTTTCAGTGAAAGCAATGGGATTCCACACACGGTCGTGCCCCCAGTTGGCAGGCTGATACTGGTATTTCCACACCACTGGTCAATTCTCCTAAAACCCGACCGTGTTTACAGTCGGAAACTTTTCCCTCTCTCTGAAACTTTCACTTTGCACTCTCTTCGACTAATCCGTAACGTAATCTCTCAGTTGTTTTTCACTTGTTTGTTTCCACTGAAAGCACATAAAAGTGCACAAGTTAACAAACTAAAAGCCTTAATTAAAGTTAAAACATGAATTTGATCCTTGACTTTGTTAGAAAATATCCACTTACTGTCTCTTTTAGTGCTCTGAGTGGGGCTACAATTTACGATTTTTTTCTTGATTAGCTAATTAAAAATGTCAATTAGATCATGATTATGTAAGTTTATCAGCATCTTTTCTTGTTTCTACACTCACGTTATTACATTTCAGTTTGCAGATCTCCTTCAGTGATGGGAAACTACTGAAATCTTATACTTGCTTGCTAAAGTTTTAGCAACAAAGCATCAAAAGTAAAAAAAAAAAAATTCGGGATTAGTACTATTTAGAGCTGCAACTCATGATTATTCTCAGTGTAGATTATTTTCTAGATTAATTAGTCAGTTGTTTGGTCTATAAAACATCAGAATATGGAGTAAAATATTGATTAGCACAATATAAATAATGTTTTGTTTTATCCACAACCCAATTATATTCAGTTTGCAATCATAGAGGGGGAGAGAAACTAGAAAATATTCACATTTAAGAAGCTGCAATCTGAGAATTTAGACTTTATTGTCATAGAAATTACTGACATCTAATTGACTAATCATTGTCACTCTGACAAATACATCTATTTTTGAGCTGCACTGTTATGTGTGGTAATAAAAACAACAGTATTATTGATACAAAAGCAGCGAGAATCAAGTAAAGAAGACTTGGATTTGAGCTAAATTCATTTTTTAATACTATTTGTTATTTTTAACTACTTAAGGGAAAAAAAAAACCACAATAAAACCAAGACAAAATTGCAATAAACACATTTCTCACTCCTTCCACAACCAAAATAATAGTATTATAATGTATTGTACAGCTGCATGTTTATTTTCACTGTATTTTCTAGAAAATGGTTGAAAAATATCTTGTTTTGTCCCAAATCCAAAAACATGCAGTTTACTGTCACAGAGGAGTAAAGCAAACGGAGAATATTCACATTTCTGAAGCTGCAATTACAGAATTTAAGAGTTTTTAAGGCTGAAAAAAAATCACCTAAAGCAATTAATTATTATGGAAACAGTTGGTTATTTATTGATTAATCAACTGAGTAGAGCAGCTCTAGTATATATCATTTGTTTTGTATGACAAACATGCAAACTTCAGCTTTATCCATCAGTCTTACAACACATCAGCTGCCTTCAATGCTTCTGACAGATGATGCAACACCAGCTCTGTGTGCATCATGTGCTCTTTAAGACTCTGTTTTACATTTCTGAGACACGTTATGGCAAAAATAATGAAGATAAAAGTGTGAATATTGACCGAAACACCGCAGAGGAGATCATCCTGTTTGCTTTTAACTGACAGAAACATCCCGAAACCTTGAGGAGTAAGACGCCACAAACACAGAGAGAACATCCACAGCTGAAATGTGATAAGAATAGAAACGCCCCAGCTAAAGATGTTGGTTGGTTTTTTTGGGTTTGTTTTGCGCCTACATGTGCGCTCTTTCGCAGCATGTAGGACGGACTGTGCTGTTCCAGAACATGGTGCTCTATAGGTGCGCGTTATGTGGGCTACAGACACAGTGTGGTAGTTTGTGTGCAACTTTTAGTGGACAGAAAATCACATTTTAGGCGCGTTAATTAGGATTTCTGTGTTTGGTTTTGGCCTTTCCTCCTCGTCTTTGCAACTTGAGCTCATGTGCACGAAGCATCCTGCAGCTCGGCTACAAAAAGAGGTTCAATTTGGACTGATTGTGCATGTAGAAGTGTGTGTGTGTGAGTGTGTGTGAGTGTGTGTGGATGCTGCAGCAGCTCGTGGATCCAGTGCATGATGCAGCAGTCCGGGCTCAAACCTCCCACCACCACCGCTCTCCAGACTCCTGCCTCCAATAAGGCGCACAGGCGACATCATTGCGTAATTTAGGTCAAACACACAACATCCGCAACACTCGGCCCCGAGCAGAGTCTCTTACCGCGCTGTGGTTTACGTCTCTGTGTCCCAGTGGCGTCCCGTTATCGCGACCCGCGGCGGTCACCGTATAAATAGGCAGCCCCCGGGCGGGTGGGAGGACCTTCCCGGCCGTCTGCTGGATAATGAGCCGGCCTCCCTGTCGTCACTCGCCGCGGCGTCGGTTCAGTCCGAGCGGACCCGGTGCGTTCAGGTCCGAGCAGCCCGGGGGTGTCGGCCGGCGGAGCGCAGATCTTCTCCGCGTCTTCACGGTGAAAAAGACCCAAAACCGGCTCCCTGCGTCCGCTTTTTGTCGTCACATGCGCATCTCTGCTCCGCACCGGCTGCGCGTTCACGGAGGGAGACGGAGCATCTCCGAGCATCATCATCATCATCATCCTCATCCTCACAGCGTCACCGTTAAAGTGCACAGGGTGGTCTGAAGACGTGGGTTTAGAATGAGCAGAGCAGCCACGTATCCCTCTAAAAAGCCCCAAATTATCAATATCAACGCAAATATTTAATCCATATTGGAAATTTATGGGTTTATTGTGGCTGGAAATGACATAAACAAGAGATAAAAGACAAAATCACTGTGGGTTGAAGATGTGCGTTTAAAATAATCCAAGTTATTACCACAACAGCCACGTATTCCCCTAAAAAAGCCCCAGATTTCTCCTATCACTGGAACAATGTAATGTATAGTGGAAATCCGTGGGTTTATTGTGGCTGGAAATAACAAAACCAGGTGATAAAAGACAGAAAATCAATGTGGTTTCAAGACGTGCATTTAAAATTATCAGAACAGCCACGTATTCCCTTAAAAAAAGCCCCAAATTACTCATATCAATGCAAAAATGTAATGTATAGTGGAAATCTGTGGGTTTATTGTGGTTAGAAATGGCAAAAACAAGTGATGCAAGATGGAAAATCACTGTAGTTTGAAGATGTATGTTTAAAACAATCAGAACAGCCACATATTCCCCTAAAAAAAAGCCCCAAATTATCAATATCAATGCAAAAATGTAATGTATAGTGGAAATCTGTGGGTTTATTGAGGTTGGAAATGACAAAAATAAGTGACAAAATACAGAAAGACATTATGGTACTGACCTTAATGATAAATTTAAACAATTCCTATGTTTATTTTTTGCATTTTTACTTTTTAAAAAAAGCCAAATGTACTATATAGTGAATATCTGTGGGTTTATTGTGGCTGGAAATGACATAAACAAGCGATAAAAGACAGAAAGTCAATGTGGTTTGAAGACGTGTGTTTAAAATAATCAGAACAGTTCCTCACTATAAACTTCCACAATCAGTTCCAAATCATGACCATGAAACCTCAGTGAAGACCTCTAGCTTCACATTATTGCTGCTCACAAGACGTTTAAAGTCTATAAAATCATGTCCAGTTGTTTTCAAGGTCCATTTCCTCTACTGTGTATCAAAGTGTGGAACTCCTTGGACTTTTTCATCATGCTTCAAACTGTTTGAAGCATGATGAAAAAGTCTAAGGAGTTCCACACTGTGAAACATGTCAAAGGGCTGCTAGGAAGACAGATGTGAGCCCTGCACTGGAAGAATGGTAGAGGACAAGAAGAATCCAAGGATCAGCACCAAGAGCATCCTGATGAATGTGAGCAGTTCTGGTAGCAACATGACCATCAGACACTCCAGCAGACCAAGAACAAGGCTGGTCTCCATGGATCAGACCAAGGAGGACTCCACTTCTCCAAGACAGACACACTAAAGCTCAGCTGGACCTGCAGCACTTCTCTACTCACTTACTGCTCAGTTACAAGTCATGTCTGAAGGAAACGGCATCATGAGAAAAGAGGAAACATTGAGATTGTGGAGGAGAACATCAGGCAGTCTGCAGAAAAACTGCTCCTTGGGCAGCATTGGAGCTTCCAACAAGACAATGATGTGAAACATGGAGCCGATGTGGTGAAGAAATGGTGAAGAGAAAACAATGAGAAGATGTTGGAGCGTCCCAGCCAGAGTCCAGACCTGAATCCATCCAGAATCTGTGGAGGAACTGAAGAGCAGAGTGATGGAGAGGAAGCCTTCAAAGAGCTGGAGATGGACACTTGGAGGAACTAAATCCCAGTGGAGACACGAAGAAACACCGACAAAGACACTTTTTCGTGTCAGTTCCAGCCACAAAAAAACATGTTGGCGAAATAAAAATTCACTTTCAATCAAAATTTGACATGGGAGATGAATAATTTTGAGGCTTATATATGCAAAAGTGTTCAAAGTCAGGCTCTACTTTCCTCTTATTGTCATGTTTTGATCTGAAATTTAGATGTTTAAAGCAGATAAAATGTCAGTTTCACTGTTATATTAACATGCTTTTCAAGGCCACTTATTGCTGTTTATATTACATTAAAAGTCCACCGTAAAACAGCACAAAACAGGGAATTTGAATGCGTTTGAATATTTTATGTACAACTTTTTATCACTGAGAGATAAACAACTTAAAACCTTGATGGAAATCTGTAAAAGTGTGTGATTTCAACTTAAAAAGGCCCTTTAAGTCATATCAAAAGGAAAACATCAGGCAGTCTATATCACAAACATTATGAATGAGGTAACCTACATCACAAAAGTTCACACCCAAACTCTCCAGAACAACATCTGGATAAGTTGTTTTAGAAGCAGGTGCTATGGACTGATGAGGTTCAAAGTAACCCCATTGGCTGCAGTCCACCAAAATAATTTTGGAGATATTTATGAAAACTACCCCTTTCCAACATGTGGGTGGAAGTTTTCTGCTTTTGGGTTGAGACAGAGAAGAAGAATGCACTCCACTAAATACCAGAAAAATCTCAATGCAGCTGTCATGCAGGCCTTGGAGCTGAGAAGAAGCTACAGCTGGAGGATGATCCAAAGCAGATCTCAAAATCCACCAGGAGAGCCGGAGCTTTCTGAGCAACTGCCACAGTCCTCGGACTCAAACATCACCGAAAATCTGTGGGTCGTTCTTAGACATGCTGAGCTATAAATACCCCGGAGCTCCAAGTGATCTGCAGGGAGGAGTGGTTGCAAACTCATCTGTCAAGAAGAAAGGGACTCTTTGCAAGCTGTGATAGCTGCCAGAGGGGGAGAGTGGCTCGGTAGGTTTATAGGTGCAACAATTACTGCTTAATTATTTTCAGTTTTTTAAGTTTATGAGATAAAAAGCAGCACTTTGTTGGGCAGGAGGCTGGGAAAGTGATGCCTCTCACAGCATCATAACAATGTCAAAATTACAGACTATCTAAGGCAGCGGGTGCAGTGTCAATAAATGCATAAAATTATAAGCCTGAATAAGTTTAAATAGATATAAAGATGACCTGAATCAAGTGTCTGTGAGGCCACGTAACTCCTAAAGAACTCTTTACACTGATTATCAAGTCAAAACTTAGTCTGAGCCAGTTTTCCAGACAGACACACTTTGGTTTCCTCAGCTTTTTTCTGGTGGTAAATGAATAATTATATACATAATTACATAAACAAGTGACAACAGATGGTAAAGCATCATATTAAAAATATTATGGTAAATTCTTAACTATTTCTATGATTTCTTTATTTTTTACCGCAATGCCTCACTGAAAGTCATTCACATCCTCAAAATTGTTGCAGAAAATGCAGCTTCTATATCATTTTAAGTAATCCTGGTCATTTCTACCATATTTCTAAAGTGTCCTAATACTTTCTATCATCTCCAATTCAGTGTCTTACAGTCTTTTGATGCTTGTTTATGTCATTTCCAAACAGAATAAGTTGAGTTGAGTGAAGTTGTGTATAAAAATAAATATAAATTTAGCACAGGCCGGAGTAATTTTGGGTTTAATTGTTGGACTGCAATTCCGTTTTCTTGTGTACAAGCAGATAAAGAATATTTCATGTTTTCTCCCAGCAGCAGCTGAGTCCCGCCCCTGAGCCTCATCGTCTAATCACCGGCGAGACTGTGCCACTTCTTCCGCATCACTGTCCAATCAGCGGCGAGACTCCGCAGAACCGTTCCGGCTTATTGTCCAATCAGCGGAGAGAAGCAACTACTCACTGTCCTTCATACAAACACATGTTTGCTAGCAGTTAGCTGCGGCTAAAACACGAAAAGTGGCAAGAGACACCACTGAAGATGGTGAACTTCAGTAGAATTTGTCTCCGGAAGGTAAGAACTGCAGCAGACTCTGATATGGAGATAAATAATTGAGCAGTGATGGTTTTATAACACCTGACGTTAGCTGGCATGCTAACTGTGAGTGTAACAGGATGCTAAACTAACAGTAAGATGCTAACAGCTGCATGTATGTGTGGCTGCAGTAAACAGCACAACAACAAACTTATGTTTACAGCATGGCACAGTTTTATGCCCTCTTATCAAACACATAAATGTATTATTCATTAGCAAAGACAGCAGTTTTGTTAAATTTAGTTTAATTCACTTGACATTTGGAAAAGGGGGACTTAAAATAGCAAACGCATACTCCTGGATGACACTAAAAGTTAACTCTAAATGAGCAGTAAAGATACACAATTTAAATATTTAAGATTGCAACTAGCGATAATTTTAATATATGTAATTATACTATGATTGTTTATAGTGTACTTTTCGGAAGTCTTTCAGAAATTATAGTTACAAAGGGCTTCACAAGGCAGCAAAACACAAAAAAGGCATAAAATAGGCTTGAAAAGTCAGATGAAAACAGCGTTGGAGAAAGTAGAAACATTTCAAAAGAAGGAAAAGACAGCTGGAAGGAAATTAACCTGCTAAATAAATGACTGATTCATCTGCCATCTATTGTAGACTATACTTATCTCTTTTACACAGCTATGATTATTAGACTGTTACTAAGCTGTAACTGTTGATTGATTGATTAGTTTCAGCTGCTTTGTTTTCTGATTTCTGCTTTCTTTCCTCCACTGTGACAGTAACCTGAATATTTTTGGGTTGTGGACAAAACATGATATTTGTTAGGCTTTGGGAAACATTTTTCCCCCTTTTTCTGGCAGTTTATAGAATGAACAACTGATCTATTCATCAAGAAAATAACTGACAGAATAATCGCCAAGGAAAATAAGTCTTTGTTGCAGCCCTAATCCGAATCAGCTTTAATGGCCACACAACATCCAAGGAATTTGGTTTCGGCTGTTGGTGTCACTCTAGGAATAAGGAAGGAGAATAATAAAATAACTATAGAAAGAGGAAGAGCAAAACTAAATGAAATAAAATTTTAAAAAGATATTAAAAAAAATAGTAATAATAAAAATAAATACAAAAAATAAATATACAGATATTTACACATGTCGAAAGACTATATTAACACAGTAGTGCAAATTATAATTGCCAGAGAGACAGTACAGTGCAAAAAGCAGAGAATACTGTTAGCAGACGATACTGTTCATCTATAAAATGTACGAAAAGGGGTAAAAATGTAAATCAAAAGAGGTTTTTAAGAGTAGTTGCACATCAATGTTTAGTCAATTGACTCATCAGTTAATTGACCAAAGGTTTCCATATCCAGGACATCATAAGACCAACAAATCAACTCTAAAAGCAATGCAATTTGCCAATAAATTACACCAAGTAAACAGCAGAATAATACCAATATAAATATACATAGAAATTATATTTATTTTGTTATATTTATTTCAGGTTTTCTATAAATATATATTAATGTATTTAGGGTTGAGAGACCTGTAGAAGCCCAAAATTGGTAAAAATGCACAATTTGAAGATCTTTTACCTTCTTTTAAACAGTTTAAATTTGATGCCACATTAAACTTAATATTTTCGCTACTTTAAAGGAAAACTCTGTTCTTCTGATTTGATTACCTGCTATTTCTTTAATATGTCAGTTGCTAAAGTCTTGAGGAAGTAAAGCAAATCTCATCTTATCTCATCCAAAACCTCTTCTAAGTCACAAAAAACAATTTTACTGCACAACAGTATACTTCTGTATGTGAAGATTTTATCTACACTCTGTGATCCCATCAGGACATTTTCCAACAAGTATTCTAAATATAAAGTATGTTTTTCAGTGGTTTTCTCCCTGAACACTTTGTGAATATCTTACCAGTCTAATTTCTCTCTTTGGCCTTTTTGCAGTATGGAAACTTTGTGGACAACCTGCGTCTGTACGTCCGCGGAGGCAGCGGCGGGATGGGTTTACCTCGTCTGGGCGGACAGGGAGGCAACGGAGGAGATGTTTGGGTGGTGGCGACGAAGAACATGACCCTGAAGAGGATCAAGGACAAATACCCACAGAAGCGTTTTGTAGCTGGAGCAGGAGCCAATAGCAGGTTGGTTTCTGCAAATGCAATCTTTAATTTACATTCCACTGCTCACTTACTGTTTTGTTGTAGTTCTGTAGTTGTGGGTCAGTCAGACCTGTTTGTGCTTTGTTTATTGACAGTGTTCGAGCTCTGAAAGGAGAAACGGGCAAAGACGAGGAGGTCCACGCTCCTGTCGGTATCACTCTTACTACTGATGACGGCAGAACGATCGGTATGTCAGGAACATTTTGTAAAATGTCCCTCATGTTGTATAAAACAGAACCAGCACAGTCAGATATGTAATGTTTAATGCTGGAATAGAGAGTCATATATACTACCACTTAAAAGTTTGAGGTCACTTAGAAGTCTCCTTCTTTTTGAAAGAAAAGCGGGTCTTTTTTCCAATAAAGATAACATTAAATGAATCATAAATCCAGTGTAGACATTGTTAATGTGGTAAGTGACTATTGTAGCTGGAAACAGCTGATTTTTAATGGAATATCTCCATAGAGGTACAGAGGAACATTTCCAGCAACCATCACTCCTGTGTTCTAATGCTACATTGTGTTAGCTAATGCTGTTGAAAGGCTCATTGATGATTAGAAAACCCTTGTGCATTTATGTTAGCACATGAATTGAAGAGTGAATTCTCATGGAGAACTTGAAATTACCTGGGTGACCCCAAACTTTTCAACAGTAGTGTATATATGCTAGTTTCGCCCATGATAAACAAAGATTTGTTTCACCAGAGAGTAACAGAAACTGTAAACTTAGAAGAAAAACTCAGAAATTTGATCTGAAATATAAACAAATGATGCACATGACGTTGTACAGGGTATACCTGAAATCTGGTAACATAGGAAATCTCATTAATGATCATTTTTTTTGCCTCCACAGATTAAATATGGCTTTGTTGAAAGAAGAAAGAGTTGAACTGGTACTTCTCAGTGGACGGGAAGGATGAACATATAGAAAGATAGCAGATGAATTTAATTTCTTGAAAATATCTATTTTTACCTATGTGTCCAGACTTCGACAAAGTCATATTTAATCTGTGGAGGCAAAATAATTACAGTTAATGAGATTTCCTTTGTGTCCAGACTTTAGGGACACCCTGCATAATAATCAGATATGTAATTTGTGGCATAAAACCTATAAAGTGTTACCAAAAAGTTCTAAATCTGTGCCTATAAGAATCAAAAACAATACCCGACTTAAATTTGCAGTGATGCTCTGCTCCCAGCGCTCCTGCAGCACTCTCTGGATGTCCTGTTCTTTAAAGATGTCAATCACAATCCGTAATCAGCACTGACTCACCTAAGCTGTGTCAAAACCTTCGATTTGAATTTCATTTAACTTCCAAGGTGACCTGAACGCTGACGGCGATCGTGTGTTGGTGGCTAGAGGAGGCTCCGGAGGCTCTTTGCACTCTGGCTTTGAGCCCAGTAAAGGTCAGGCCAGACACATCAGGCTGGACCTCAAACTCATCGCTGACCTCGGCCTCGTGGGGTGAGAACAGAAACACACCTGAACACACTGCCCGACACCCTGTAAGTTTAGTTAAATATGTGATTTCTCTGGTGTTGAATCACTGTCAGGTTTCCAAACGCAGGGAAGTCTTCTCTCCTGACAGCTTTGTCGAACGCCACGCCTCAGATCGCCAGCTACGCCTGTAAGAACTTCATTAATAATCACCTGTTTACTTTGATGCGTTTTTTTTTTTGCTATTTCTAAAATCTGTTTTATAAATTTCAGTCACAACTTTGAAGCCTCAGATCGGCAAACTGATGTATCAAGATTACAAGCAGGTCTGTGACCGCGTGTTGGAGCTTTTTGTCTTTTAACTGTCCATTGAATTAGAGTTGTTTATCATCGTTAACTCGTGTTCCTGTTGCTCTTTTCTTTCGGTAGATCTCTGTCGCTGACCTCCCGGGGCTGATCGAAGGCGCCCACATGAACAAAGGGATGGGCCACAAGTTCCTGAAACACGTGGAGAGGACCAAGCAGCTGCTGTTTGTGGTGAGTAGTGACTCTTATACCTGCATTTTTGTGAGCGTGGTCAGGATATCCAGCTAGAAATTCTCCAGAGATGCAGACTGGTCATTGGGAAGTTAAGGGATTTCCTGGTGGGCTGCTGTTTTTTCAAACCCCTGCATTAATTCCCTATACAACTCATGTACAGATACTGAATAGACCATTTAAGCTGCAGCAACGCAAATGGTGAACTCTGAGGAGATGCAGAAAAGGTGTTAAAAAGAAGAAAACTTCTCTGGTGGTGTAGAGGGCTGCACAGTGGCTTGTTGGTTAGCACTTTTCTCTTACAGCTGGATAATCCCCGGTTCGAGTCCCGGCCTTCCCAGGATCTTTCTGCATGGAGTTTGCATGTTCTCCCTGTGCATGCGTGGCTTTTCTCCGGGTTCTCCGGTTTCCTCCCACAGTCCAAAAATATGCTGAGGTTAAATGGTGATTCTAAATTGTCCGTAGTTGTGAATGCGAGTGTGATTGTCTCTACAGAGGGTCCTCGACCTACAGCGTTTCATCGTTATGTTTAAACTGGCTGTGTGCAACTAGTTAGGGAGTGGAGCGGACGAATACGTCGTCATGTGGCGCTATAAGACGGCTTTGTTTACATTTTCACCGGAGTTCCAACTTACGGTGAAAATCGATTTGCATCGCGCCGTAGGAACGGAACTCCGACATAAGTGGAGGACCCCCTGTATCTATTGCCCTGTGATAGACTGGTGACCTGTCCAGGTGTCCTCTGCCTTCACCCTAAGTCAGCTGGGATAGACTCCAGCCCCCCATGACCCTAATGATGATGGATGGATGGATGGATGGATGGATGGATGGATGGATGGATGGATGGATGGATGGTGAAGAGTGAAATAGCAGCTTACGTTCTCTGTGCCAGATTAAATGAACTAATTAAATGTTTCTGTTAACTTTGAGATTTTTGTGTGACAGCAAGTTTCACCATTTTCAAGGTTTAATTGTCAGACTCGGTGCACAAATGTTTAGAGGAGATTCATTTCGCTAAAACGTCTTTAAAAGAAATCGTTACGTCAAGTGTGGATGTGTGAAACAAACATATAAATGTGCTCATTTTATTCTGTATTGCTCATCAGTTCTTTTTCATCTTACAGCCTGTAATAAAATATTTGATAGGCAGCTGAGCAGTATATGTGATTTGTTAAAATCTCATGAACGTGGCTCAGAAAGGTAAAAAATGAGGAGGATCTTGTGTAACTGAAGTAAATTAGAACACAATGCATCATTCATCGATTGAGTTAATTCATTATTGTTGCTTTACTGATAAACAGAATAAATGACGTGTGTTGCAGTATTTTACATAATTCTGATCATAGAAGCAGATTATTTTAGTCAAATTAGGCATCAGGTGAATGTTTTAATTCAATGTTATTTATTAATGCAATGTTAAATTTTTGCTTTCTGTACTGGAAACATCAGTGAAAAATCTTAGAAAATTAGTCTTCCTTTATGTTTAGCCTAACACAAGCAATACAAATAAACACTGTTGTAAATTTTCAGGCTGTTTTTTGTTACCAGTCTGCCTCTTATTGCCTCTAATGATAATGATGATGATGATTTTTGGTTGTGTTTTGTGGCTGCAGGTGGATGTTTGTGGTTTCCAGCTGGCGAGTAAAACACAGTTCAGGTCGGCCTTTGAAGCTGTGCAGCTTCTGACCAAGGTGAGTCTGATTTTACGGTTAAAACATCACAGTAGCGATCATTGTCAGATATTCATTCTGATCCTTTATCTTATTCTTTTCCTTTAGGAGTTGGAGTTGTACAAAGAGGAGCTCGTGTCCAAACCTGCACTACTGGTGGTGAATAAGATGGACCTGCCTGATGCTGAGGACAAACTAGAAGAGCTGCAGGAGCAACTAGAAAACCCAGAAGGTAAATATGATGTAAATATGCTTTCCATTAAAACTCCACTTTTATCCATGTGCTAACATAACTACACAAGGGTTTTCTAATCATCAATGAGCCTTTCAACACCATTAGCTAACACAATGTAGCATTAGAACACAGGAGTGATGGTTGCTGGGAATGTTCCTCTGTACCCCTATGGAGATATTCCATTAAAAATCAGCTGTTTCCAGCTAGAATAGTCATTTACCACATTAACAATGTCTACACTGGATTTATCATTCATTTAACGTTATCTTCATTGAAAAAAACTGCTTTTCTTTCAGAAATAAGGACATTTCTAAGTGACCCCAGACTTTTGAACGGTAGCGTATGTGTCAGTATTTGAAGACAGATCTCTGTTTGCACTTCAGCATCTCTAAATCCAGTTAATTAATTTACCTCTGCTCACTGTTTATATTATGACGCACAACTTTGAAGCGAAAGCTTTGTAATACAATTCGACACATTAGAAGAAAAATGTCATATTTAGGAGAGAGAAGTTCCTGGACATCTTGAGGTGTATAAATCTTTATTTCATTTTTCACACATGAAAAAAAACTATCCATGCATTTAGCTTGAGTAAATGTATCAACAAGGTAAATAAAAAGCACAAAACTACATGTTTTTTTTCTTCTTTTGGACAGTTAAAATATAATGCCAGATCATATTACATTTGTTGGCTGCTTTTAAGGAAACAGAAGGTGTTTCAGATTCAGTTGACTGATTTTTTTCTGTTTAAGTTAATTACTAAAGTTATGACAAAGTAAAGTAAATCTTCTCATGGCTCTCAGAGCCCATCTGATGCACTTGGTGTCAGAATTCCCATTTCTTCTATGTAATTATGAAAAGAAATCTCTACTGACAGCACTTTACAGTGAAATACATGTAAAAACACAACAATTTTATCATAAGAAACATTTCTTTTCCATGATGTAAAGGTTAATTTAAAAAATCTGCAGGTATTGTTATATATAAATAACGGAATATCTGGATAGCTGAGGCTGTTCTAAAACATGTATGGCTAGCTGTTATAGTAAAGCAATTTGTTTATGAAAGGTGCTAAACAAATAAATTTACTATTAGTACCATGATAAGACCTTACAAGTAACGGTGGTAGAATTAAGCTGAAAATGGCTTTTAGTGCTGCTGATTTTATGCATTTATATGCTCTGTGCTGTGAATTAAATTAACTAACTACACGTTTTTGTAAACTTTGGGGTTCAAATGCCAGAGTCTTGCTGAAGATTTAACCGTTTACAAGGTGTGACTGTCAGACTCGGTGCACAGATGTTTAGTCGGTGAACTTTACGGCTGATCATTTTTATCATAGTTTTTCCCAGGCATAAAAAAATTAATCTTTTACCTCCTTCTAAACAGTTTAATTGATTCCACAATACCTAAAGTATTTAATTCTTAGTATAATTACTGGAGTTTAGAGAAAGGAAAACAAATCGTACCTTAAACATTTGATCAGAAAACCACTTCTAAATCACAAACAAAATAACTTTAAATGGAAAACATTCTTTAATGCTGACCCCTGTCCTGTACAAAGACTGACTATTGAGATTTAAATCCAGTCTTTGATCCCATCAGGATATTTTGCATCAAATCATGCAAATCTAAAATTAAATGTTCTGACTTAAATGCTCACAAATTCTGTTTTTTTTTTTGGGGGGATAATTTTGTAATTTTCTGTGACTTTGATGAGCTAAAGTGATGCAAAAGTTTACTACGAGGGCAACAGTTATGATCAGGACCACTGGAGAACAAACAATAATTTGTGTTGTCTTTATTGTGCTAACAGAACATTATTTCACTCTCCTGTTCTCTCCTCCTGCAGCATTCTCCGATCTGCTGCCTGCTGATATGATACCAAAGAACTATTTGACCTTCAGACACGTGGTTCCCGTTTCTGCCGTCACCGGCTTCGGTATCAACCACCTGAAGAGCTGCATCCGTCAGTCCCTCGATGAAGACACAGCCGCGGAGACTAAAGCTGTGCATCGGGAGAAGCTGCAGGCTCTGAGATACAACTCGCACCAGCATCAGTGACACACATGGACACAGAAAGGAAACTTCAGTGGAAACTACGGTGCACGAGGATGTTTTGCTGCCAGGAAAAGTGCAAAGTAGTCGAACTGCGACATCCTTGGAGAAACACCTGCAGAAACTGTCAGTACACAGAGTTCTGTAGAAGCGATGAAGGACGATTTCACAGCCAAAACAGAGTGCAGTGAGGCTCAGCAAGTTTGGCAGGAGTTAGTCTGCGCTTCGAATGTCGGCTTGTTTGTTTGAAGATTGTCAGAGTCTGAATAACTGATATGAAGTTACAAGACTGATGAAACGATTGAAATAACAGCTTCATGTTGCTCTCGGTTAAAGGACGGGGTTGTAGTGCCGTTCACTGATGCAGAAGAGTAGAGGTGCTTTTGTATAAACCAGGTCTTTTCTGTTTGACTCACTAAGAGTAAGATTGTTAAGATTGTTGTATAAGAGTAATTTACACACAATTCGGTATCCATACATAACATGCACATGCATAACACATGCTTGTGCTCAGCGCAAGGTCATTTTTTATTAAAGATTTCATCCATCAGAAATGATACGTCAACTGAGCAGCCTTGGCAGAGGACTGTGCTCTGAGTGCTTTTCTAGTTTAGTATGTCGTTGAAAATATCACAAAAACATGTGGTCCAAAATGGGGTAAAAACGTCATAGTTTAGTATGTCGTCCAAAATGTGGAAAGATCCGTCTATATTTTGGCAATTGGATTTTCCGTGCTGAAACAGATATTGAAAAACAAAAAACGAGTGGTTGTTTGATTTTCGTTTTAAAATACAAAAAAAATTGAAATACAAGGCGCTTTTCCTTATTTATGATCAAAAGGGATATATGAATTTTTTGAAATGCTTTGATTTTCATTTTATATTTAGAATAACAAAAAAATAAAATCAGTAAGAGACAGAAACGAAAAAAGGTCCGTTTTTTCATTTTCTGAGGCCGGAAGTGGTCATCAGCAAGTGTAGAGCCAAACGACAACAAGATTCCCAGAGGGCGGAGCCAGAGAGCAGTGATTGGTCAGACTGACTGAGAGCCAGAGAGCAGTGATTGGTCAGACCATAGATACCATAGAAGACATCGCGCTAGCTATCTAGTCTATGTATATCTATGGTCGGCACGTCTGGTAGCATCTCTGGCTGCTGTGGACCTTGTTTTTGGAGTAAAACACGGTAAGAAGATAAATACTTCTAACCAGAGGCGTTGTTTTGTTGTACGTTAAGTCAGCGACTTGTGAAGAGTTGTTTTGTCGTGTTTGAGCAGTTGGTCCGGACGCGTTAGCTAGCTAAGCGGCTAAGTTAGCTAGCGGGCTATAAACACAGGTGGCTAACTTACCGCTGAACACCTGTGTTAGTTGCTGCCGCACCTGTCCATCATTATTAGCATGACCTTCTCAACCTGTATTCCTGTAAGCTTTTTAAAAGTTATTATACTTTAAGGTGAACTGAAACCCGTTCAGCTGCACTGAAGTTTAACATTCAGCTGGTTTGAATTAAACTGCGCTTAACTTAACATTGCACATTACCTCTCTGAATCTCCATAATTTCATTAAATTCCTTCTCTCTTCCACTGCTCAAGTTCAATCCAGTATCTAAAATGACATTAATAGTGAAAAAACTAACAACCAGCCATTGTATTTATTTATTACTGCATGTATTTGTAGTAAAACATGAGTTGAAACATCCTGCTTTTGGAGCTAGAACTGCACAAGCCGTTCATTTGCAGTCACTTGACGAGTTAAATTCCCCTTTTTATGTGAGGTTGAAGCAGAAAGAGTTAACAAAGGAAGTTGTTTATAATTTGCGATACCTGTTATCTCTGACTGAGGCTTTAGTTTTTGTTGAGCTGATTTACACGTAGAAACTTTGTTCAGGAAGATTTCTCAGTAGCTCAGAGGACAGGCTGCTTTTTACACAACCTTGTAAGAGAATGTCTGTCAATGCTTTCAGCAGAATTTAGAAACACAACACTTCCTAAACAGATATTTTGAGGCTGTGAGGTTGAACGTTTGAGAGTATATCAGTGTGTGTGTTTGTGGTCTTTCTGTTTTTAGGTGGAAGCTGAATTAGTGAGGATGACTCCTGCTCCTGTCATCTCTAAGCTCCTCACACATCTTTACCTGCACATGAGGAAAATCACTCCTGTAGAATGCAGGTATGTTTGTCATCATGATAAAAAGATGTTGCCTGGTGACCTGTCAGAAACCCATCATACAGAGTCAGCCAAAATAATGTTTACACACATCAGGAAAAGAAAAACTTGCATAAATATTTCAATACCAAATTTATTCAGACATAACGAGATTAAAAAAAGTTATCTTTGGCCTCTACAATTATAAGAGGTGCTCAAAGTGGTGGCCACTGGCTGCTCCATTCATGAGGGTAGCGCCATCTGTTGGGAAAACATCGTACAACAGGACACAGAGTTATCGTGATTTGATCAAACTTAGAAAGAGGACTCTATATGTATAGAAGTACTTATACAAATGAAATATTTATAAAAGTTTTTCTTTTCCTGATGTGTGTACATTATTTTGGATGACTCTGAACTTAATGAGAACAAAACTGTCATTTAATTGTTGCTCTGAAAGCTTCTTCAGTGAAAACCGGCTGGTGTTCTGCTTTGAAACAAACTGCTGTTGAGGTCTGTGTTTTTAGGTTTAACCCCACAGTTTCTGAAGGAACTGATAGTTTTTTTTGTTTGTTTTTTTTTCTCTCTGATCAATGTGGACGTTATAATTGATGGTAACATTTACTGATCATATAATCAGCATGACAATATAACAGTATAACATTCTGACCACCTGACTAATACTGTGTTGGTCCCTTTATGCTGCTAAAACTCCTCTGACCCAGTGGTTCATCAGAACCTCTGGGGATCCTGTGGATCCTGTGGGTTGCAGGGTGGGTCCTACCTGGACCAGGCTGATCCTGGACCATCCCACAGATCCTCCATCAGATCTGGATGTGGGGAGTGTGGAACCCAGGTAGAACAGCTTAGCTCTGTCGTGTTCCTCGGACCACTCCTGAGCAGTTCTAGTTTGTCCTGCTGAGGGTGGCAGCTGGCATCAAGGACTGCTGTTGCCATGGAGACTAGGGGGTTGTTTGTCCTGCAGTGTTTAGGTGGTGGTACATGTCAAACATCCACATGAATGTCAAGGTTTCCCAGCAGAATGTTGCATTAGAACAAGATGATGGATGTTGTTCTCTTCAGCTGTCAGTGGTCAGAATGTTGTGGCTGATCGGTGGATCTGTCTGCCTTTACTCTGACATCCAGAGTTATACAAAAGTGGAGTATGTGTGCAGTGCAGAAGAGATTTACTTTATTGTATGCTGTTTTAGTGGTCCCAGCAGAGAAAATCATATCCATATACAGATTTTTATTAATTCCAGGGCTGGTTCAGTAAAGATTATAATAATAACTACATCAGATAATTCTTGGTCGCAGTTGGAATTTTGCAGACTGAGAGATGGTTGAGAAGGTTTCAGTTCTTGTTTTAACAAAATATGTTATAATAGAAGATCTTTATTGTCATTGTACATGAAATTCTCTGCAAACCAGCAAAGTGCATGAGTCTGAGGTATCTAAAAATAAATAAGGAAAGAAAAATGCTTCTAAAGCCAATAATAAACAGAATATTTTGAGGGAATATTGTAAAAAGGAATGAAAAGCTCCATTCTCACTCCTCTCAGGATAAACTGTCATTAAAATTGACTTTAAATTTAGCTTCAACACAAGATAAAAACATTTACTTTAATTACTGATATTGTCAAGTTTTAATAAAGTTCATGCTGCTTTTATAAAATGATGAAAGTGAATAAATTGTATTTCTGTGATCTGTGTTTGATTTCTGTCTTTTCTCCTGTCATCCAGATGTTCAGAGGGAGATGATGCCACATCTGGTCCAGCTGATGGAAGGTCTTGAAGTTCTCTGACTGGCCTCGACTGAAGATGGTCGTCTCACTGGATTTAAGGTTCAGATGCTCAGTAACAAACTCCACCAATGAGCCAACAGGGAAGCTTTAGGTTTATTAAATGTTGCTATGAAGGTTTCGCTGTTTTTCTTTGTGAATGCAATTTGCTACAACTGAAACTTGAATTAGAACTTAGAAGTAAATGCTTCCATCTGAAAGGATTTAGTTGCATTAATAACCTCATAACATCCTAATTTTTATTCCAGTGTTGGTTGGAAATAGAATCTCTGCATTGATTCAGGTAAAAACTGAACTTCACAGCATGTTGAAGCAAAACAACCAGATGAAAACTGTGATGGTGTTGGATTGTCAGGCCGTAATGTTGCAGCTCAAAGCAGCTTTTCTAGCTCAGTTCATTCTGACATTCAGCTATGAATCAACACAGCAGATGGTGATCCATGCTGTGGAAGTCTCACATCTCCTGATTTAATGGAGCTGCTTTGCACTTTTTACACTGTTTATTCACCAACACTTTATTTAATAAAAGTCCCATCTAGTTTTTATGAGGAATGTGATGTTTTAATTTCTCTGTGAATAACTGCAGTCTAATGTAACAGCTGGAATTGTAACATCTGTCCTGATATTGATCGTGAAGTATTGATCAGAATAATTATGGTTAGCAGTCATCCCTGTAGTTTTACATTAAAATCTTTACTTGTGTTGTGAACTTTGGTAAGAAGCAGAAACTTTAGCGTTGCCATGGATACATGAGTGTTAAATTCTGTCCATGTTTCCATTTTGGGAAATGCAGTCCAGATGAGTTTGTTTTTACTGCCAGCTACCATTCGATCTGAGATATTAAGAATAAATAAATGTGCATAACGTGGAAATGAACAGATTTTATTTTTATTTATTCCTACAGCAGCTGCAGGTAAAGTTCCAAAATGTGGAAGAATTTAGTCTCACAATCACAGACAATAAACATTATCTGAAAGTCGGGTTATTGTTGTTTATCAGCACAATACAAAAAGATTCATGTTAGAAATATTGCAGTTAAGACTCTAAGAATATCATGATTTATGTAAATTTACCTCAATAATATGAATGTTCAGGTTAAGATTGTGCAGTGATATTTATTATGTAAGTTTAGCTGATTAAAGTTTATGATTCTGCACTACAATATTATTATTTAAATTGACATAATTATTATAATATTTAGGGTCAGACCCTACAGTATTGAGATTAAGAAATCAAATATTCTATAAAATGTAAATACACTGAACTCATTTGGATATATTTAAGTGAGACTCTACAATATTATTTGACACAAATCTATCTAAATCAAAATTTTAATAATTTTTGCTCCAAACATTTACTAGACTGATTTAAATATTAAAATCACTCCTTTCTAATCCTCTGCTGTACGTTCAAACCTGAGACCTTAAATAGAAACACACAAGTATCTGATTGAAGGAACTTCTGCAGAGTCCTGGTTCCAGAACATGATGATAGAATTATAGACAAATTTTAACAAAAGCTGCCTGAGAGTTTACAGGTTTTTATGTTGGATTTCTTCAGTAATTTAATGAGAGTTATCAGCAATAATCAAGTGTTCATTTGATGAACTTCATTTCCTAAAACATCCAGAATTGGAGCTCATATCTTTGGCAGCTGTAAAGTTTCTGCTCCTTCAAAGTTCACAACACAATGAATGAATTCCTAAAACACTCTCAATGCTGGAGAGCGTTTGATGCTGAAGCAATGACCAGTTTTTCAGTTTCTTCTCTGGAGATGCACAATGAGGGACGTCTGCAGAGACTGAGAAAGAGTCTCACCACATCCTGACATGAGTAAAAAGACTTTATTGAAGACTAGAATGAGAAAAACTATCAGACAGCAGACGGCTGCATTCAAGGTGAGCTCTGAACATTTGATCTGGAACAGGAATTCAATCACGGCAGCATGAGCTTCATTTCAGTCTGTAGCTGCTGAATTCATGGATGAATCATCTGGCACTAGAGAGGAAGATCATCAAACATCCACGTCAGCTAATGGAGGTCCAAGAGTCTCACCCAACAAACAACCTACAGAGTGAAGACCTCGAATCTGATTGGACGGCCTCCTATTCAGCCATGTGTGAAAAAATGCCTCTAAGTTGATTTGTTTTCTAAAATAAATCTAGTTTGAGTCCTAATCTATGCCTGTGTGTTTGCTTCTTTACACCGCTGTTAACAGTTTAGGCTGTTAAGATTGTTCCGGATAAGACAAGTACAAGATTCTTCAGAGCTGTTCTACCACGAGCCTGATAGGAAGAACTCCAACAGCTACTGAATGTTCCTGTGGTTCCCTCAAGGCTACAGGAGGAGTCCTACGAGGACGAGCCGGTCCACCTAATGGCGGCCAGTAGCGGTGGTTCAAAGCCAACACCGACTACGTGGACTTCTACTGGACCACACAGAGGCCTTCAAACCGGACCAACAAGTTCAGCGACTCTGAGGACTGAAGTTTTAAAAGTTTCTCAGTACTTCTCTGTTAGTTTGAACTTTTTGGTGAACAGAAGCCTTAAAACTTGTGACCATGAATCTTGATTTCACATTTAGACCATCTATCTGAGTTCTTCTCAGACCTTCACCTGTGGGTCAGAATATTACTCCAAACCATCCTTTAGGTCTACATTTAAGGTGGAATAGTCCTTTACACCAAGATTTTTTGGTCTACATTGAAGGATTTTAGGTGGAATATTCCTTTGAACGAACTTTTTAAGTTTATGTTCAAGGATGTTGGGTGGAATATACCATCAGACTAACCTCCAAGGTCTACAGTAGTGAATTTTAAGTGGAATATACCATTAAACTCACTCTTTAGGTCTACATTGAAGGATTTTAGGTGGAATATTCCTTTGAGCGAACTTCTTAAGTTTATGTTCAAGGATGTTGGGTGGAATATGCAATCAGACTAACCTACAAGGTTTACAGTAGTGAATTTTAGGTGGAATATACCATTAAACTCACCTTTTAGGTCTACATTGGAGGATTTTAAGTGGAATTTTCTTCCAAACCGTCTTTTAGTCTACATTTAAGGATGTTTAAGATGGTATATTCTTCCAAACCAACTTCTCAGGTCTACATTTCAGGTGGAATATTCCTCCATACTAACATTTTTGGTCTACATTGAAGGATTTTTTCTAAACCACCCTTTCGGGTCTATATTTGAGGTTTTAGGTGGAATATTCCTTTTAACCAGCCCCTCAGGTCTTTTTGAGGATTTTGGATGGAATACTCAGTTAAACCAACATTTTAGGTGCATGTCCAAGGATTTTTGGTGGAATGTTCCTTTAAGGTGGATGCGTGAGGACCTTGTAGGTGGAATACTTCCTGAAACCAACCTTTTAGGTCAACATTCAAAGATTTAAGGTGGAATATTCCTTTAAACCAACCTAAATTTCATGTTTTGATCATTATCTAGTGAGAAACCTCAATCCAGACTCTTCATAATGACGTTTGAGATTTATGCTGCTGTTATTTGCTTAATCCAGACTATTCAATTCAATTTTATTTATATAGCGCCAATTACAGTCAAATTGTCTCGAGATGCTTTACAGAACCCATATGCCTGACCCCCAGAGCAAGCCAAAGACTAAATGACAGAAATCCACAACTGTAATTTTATTTCAGGACTCTGTTATTAAATGTCAAAACAATCCATGTGACTCTAAAAACTCAACAGTTTTACAAACTCTAAGATTAAACTCTCCACAAGGATCCAAAATAAGTTGAACTTCTACATGAGAGCTTTAATTATTCTTCATCTACTTCCTGAACAGTTTGGTCAATACATAAGACAAAAACTAATATTTTCAGCTGAACTAAAGACAGCCTGTGATTTTTCTGCTCACATGTTGTGTTGTAAATTTACTCTTTCAAATAAATATCCTCCTAACCCCCTGGAAACCAGCATTTGTCCTGTTTTTGTGTTGCTCCTCGGCGACCCTAGACAGCCGGGTCATAATGTTTTTTGAGCAACACACCATAATATGACATTTTTACAATGAGGGTTCCACTATGGAACCAGTTTGACATGTTCAGGCGTTCTTTGTGTAAAAACTCAGAGATTTCAGGGATCAGAAGGTGGTTTTCAACTTTCTTTGTTTACTTTCTGCTTCAAATTTAAACTAAATTTCCTTCACTAACCCAGCCCTCTGGACTTCCAGGAAGCTGCGTTCCTATTGGCTGTCCAGGTGGCTGCTTGGTGTTATCAGGAACACCTGAGCAGCTTGGTGTTATCAGGAACACCTGAGCAGCTCACTGTCTTCCTCGTTTATCTGGCTGCAGCCAAACATTTCCTCTGTTTCTCTTCACCACTGAGCTGGGTTTGGCTCCGTTGCTTTAGTTTGTTCTTTAGGCGTTGGCTTGCAGCTTCCAGCAGTAAAATCATCTTTAATGTGTTTCTTGGTGTGTTTTAGGGCTTTGTACTGGATAGTTGTCTTGGTACATGTGGTTCTTTAGCCACAGTTAGCACATGGTGCTAATGTGTGCAGTGATTAGTGGATTTGCTGCAGCTGAGTTGTGTCTTTATCTTGGCTGTAGTGAGTCTTTAGAGGTTTTTGGTCAGACACATCCTGTATTCTTGTTTGAGAACCAGCGTTGGTTGTCCAGAAGGTAAGAGTTCCTGTCCTGATTCTCTGTTCTCAGAGGTTCTCTGGTAGGCTGCAGGAGACTTTAGCGTTTGGGTTGTGCTAGTTTGGTTTTTGTACGGTTTCATTTGGACGACTATCTTGAGGCCCCTCCATGTGGTTTAGTGAGGTTTTCTGTCACCGTTCTACAAAGCAACCTGCAGCAGAAGAGACTTTGAGAGTTTTTAGGAAGTTCTGGAGACCAGACTTTAGAGCAGCACAAACATTTGTCAGCAGTTTGAGCAGGAGAAGGTGAGCTTCAGAGTAGAAATGAGACGGAAACCTTCTTGACCCGTGTGGTGAGGTCCTGTACCAAGAGTTTGAGCAGATTGTGAAGAGTCTGTAGTTCTTTGGTCTGAAAGCACAAGAAGAGTCGACTCATTAAAGGAGAAAACAGGAGATATTGTTGGTTCTTCTGTCGCTCTGCAGTTTCCAGTTTCCTTAGACTGAATATCAAGTTTATATTTTAAATGATTTACCATGTGAGCCCAAGAAGACTTCAATAAACTCCCTCCATCCCCTGCACACAACATATTTTATTACCATGTTAAATCATTTTTTTTTAAATGTTACTGAGTTTTAATCATTGTTTTAGCATAGTGTTTCCTCTGTGCTTGTTTAGTTTTGTCATCTGTGTGAAAGGTGCTAAACAAATAAAGTTGAATTGATAAACTTAATAATTGACTAACTCATGATTGTTACAACAGAAGTATTTAAATTGTGATTTAAGGGTTTGTTTCATTTTTAAGGTTGAGGTTAAAATCTTGACAGAAAAAGATTAAAGAAATAAACTACATTAAAAAAAGCAATTAAATTGAAGGAAAAATGCATTTAATACAAAAAACATTTAGAAAGAAAATTAAACATTAAATACAATTAAATGATATTAAATTATATTAAACAGACAAAATATTTAATTAGATAATTAAACAGAAGATACAAAACATGTAATTATGAAATTAAACAAAATTATTGAAACAAAAATATTAAACATTGAAGATGAAATATTTTAGATAAACATTTAAAAAACACAATTAAACAAGAATATTAAACATTTAAAAAAAATACTAAACATTAATTAGATTATTAAACATTTAAAAAGACAAAACATTGAATTTAAAAATTAAATGTTTAATTAGAAAATTAAATCTTAAAGACAATAAAACTTTAAATAGGAATTCAACAGAAAATACAATGAAGCATTTAAAAAGAAAATTAAACATTAAAAGGTGGTAAAACATTTAAAAAGAAAAACCTCAACAAAGATTTAATTGAAAAATTAAACACGGCGAAAGAAAAGGACATTTTTCAAACAAGCTGATAAAACATTTGAAAAATTAACAAACATTAAAAAGACAAAACATTTGGAAATCAAATCAGATATTAGTTTTGCTCTTTTCTCAGCTTTTATTCTTTTCTAAACATTTAAGAAGAATCAAACTAAAGACAGAACATTTGAAAAGACACCAGTTAGACTTTAGAAGATAAAATTAAACAGAAGAGACAATAAAACGATCAAAAGCAAAAACAGATAAAGGGCTTAAAGCATTTTCTAGTCTGAAAACATCAAGTTGTTTCTTCAAACATTTCCTCTTTCTATGTTCTTGGTTTGATTGTGGACAGATTTACTAAGAACTCATTTCATAAAACTGCTTTCCAGATAAAGTCTACTAGTAGTTGAAGGCATGGATCAAACTAATGTTACCTTCTGATCTCCACAAACTTTACTGTTTAGTGACGAGAATCAAAGTTTGTTGAGGATTTCTAAAAAACCCACAGGTGAAGGTCTGAGAAGAACTCAGAAGGATGGTCTAAATGTGAAATCAAGACTCATGGTCACAAGTTTTAAGGCTTCTGTTAACCAGAAAGTTCAAACTAACAGAGAAGTACTGAGAAACTTTTAAAATTTCAGTTCTCAGACTGTCTGAAGGTTCAAACTAACAGAGAAGTACTGAGAAACTTCTACGATTTCAGTCCTCAGACTGTCTGAAGGTTCAAACTAACAGAGAACTACTCAGGAACTTCGAAGATATCAGTCCTTGGACTGTGTGAAAGTTAAATCTACCAGAGATCTACTGTGGGACTTAGAAAATTTCAGCCCTCAGACTGTGTGAAAGCTCAGGTCCTGAGGACTCGGGAGGTGTGGGGGCTTTGGAAAGTCTTGGAACTGAGGGTTCCACCCTCCAGCACAGGCTGAAGTCCCACCTCCTGAGAAAAACGGGCGAGAAAAGAGAAAGTAAAAAAAAAAAAACTCTAAAACGACAAAAAATAGATGATAAATGCGCAAAAAAAACTAAAATTAGTATCTGAGCGAGTAGCTCAGGAGGATAAGAGGATAGACTACAGATTGGAAGGTCGCCGGTTCAAGACCGGCCAGCGGCAGTTTTCTTTCTTTGTCTTTGTCAGAATTTTGAGAAAATTTAAGAAGTGTCTGGTCTTGAACCCGGACCTGCAGCTCCATAGGCAAATCCTTAACTCACTGAGCTACAGATCATATAAAAAGAAATAAATTCGTCCTCCCTTTGACATCGTAGTTGGTGATGTCACCACATGGGCGGAGCCAGGGCGGAGTCTGGGTGGAGTCAGGGCGGAGAGTAGGCGGGGAGGTGGGTGGTGGCCTCACGCCCCTCTACTCCACCCACCTCCCCGCCTACTCTCCGCCCTGACTCCACCCAGACTCCCCCACCACACCTTCCCCCGCCCGACGAGTTTTTCGAGTCTCCACGAGTTCTTTGAGTCTCCACAGGTTTTCCCGAGTTTCTGGAGTTTCCACCAGGTCGGAGGCAGAACAACTTGTCATGAAGAGGTGTTGAAGTCGGCCAGGATGGACTGACATTTTACAGCGACTAGAAGGAAGACCACTAGAAGAGCAGGTCTTCAACCACCATCCATAAAATCCATGGAGTCGCTCCAGAGAAATGAAGGGAGGCCAACTTTTATCAACCTCCATCCACATGTTCAACTTCATATCTTTACTTGGACATTTTTAGCACCACGAACCTTTAGTATCACACTTTATTTTCATTTATTAGGACTTTAATGGAATCCACCAGCAGATTTACTTTTTGTTAACAAACTTTATTCTTGTCGTCGTGGGACTGCAGTATTTAAAACCGTTCCTTCTATTTGACCTCATGTTTATTAGTTTTAGTGGAGAAAGTTATTTTAACTGTCGATTAATCTTGAAAACCAAATAATAAATTGGGTTAGTCAAGAGCTTTAAATTTCTTACTTTGGCATATTTTCAGTATGACAAAAAAATATAAAAATAAAGCGTCTTGAGACAATTTGACCTGTAACCGGCGTTATATGAATAAAATAGAATTTAAATTGTATGTATCTTGTAATGTCCGAGTAATTCAGCCATATATGTTGGAAAACACATTTTCTTTGTCCATTAATCTGTTGATTGTTTTCTCCACTAATTCATTTCTTGTTTTGGTTTATAAAATGTCAAACCCAAATATATTCAGTTTACTGTCATAAAAACCAAAAAGATTTACATTCATGATGCAGGAATCAGGCAGTTTTTCACTTTTTATCTTAGTTGAGTCAGAAAGATAGTTGATAATGTGTGAATTGTTGCAGCTTGTGAGCCGTAAAAGGTTTTAATCTTTGAGTGTCAAAAAACATTGAGAAACCAACATCAACAAAACACTCAAAGATTTGAACATCATTAAAGGGAAATCCAACTTTTGCATGACAATGTCTAATTAAAGGACATTTATTTCCAATGGAAATGTGTGATATTCATCCTCTGGAGCTTTCTCTTCACATCGTCTTCCACCTGGACTGGTTTGGTCGAGAGCATGTGCAACAAACATTTGAAAAACTGCACTTTAACATAAATGAATGACCCTGAAGTTTAATCTCTACATAAATGAGACTGAGTCTGGATGTGCTGTTCTGTCATTAACTCCTCAGTTAAGGGAAAGTTCAAACAAAAGAGGACAGTTCAGATAAGACTTGAGAATGAGCTTATTTTGAACAAACATCTCAGACTTTCTGAGCTTCAGCACCTCTAGCAAGATATTTTAACAACAAGCAACTCAAGAGATCCAGAAGTTGGAGAGAGTTAGCTTTAGCTGAGCCAAAGAACATGTGGGACGCTAACCTAGCAAACATTTCAGACTTTTCTCTGTGAATTCTGAGAAATAATTTCCTATTTAATGACAGAGCTACACATCTTAACTCAGTCTCATTAAAACAGACTCTAATTCAGTATCATCCATCCATATTAAAGTGCAGTTACCCAAAATGTTTGTTGCATGAGCTCCAACAAAACCTGTCCAGGTAGAAGGCCACTTTGACAAACAGGAAGTGGAAGATTCCAAGCAGATTTATAGAAGGGGGAACCGGACTGTACTAAGTGTGGTCGAGTATAGAGGGGTGTTTTGTGGGTTTTTAAGGCTGATAATGATTATTAGTGAGACATTTGGAGTAGATATTCATTTGCAGTAAATGAAAGTATTTAAAATCTTGGAGTTAAACTTAGAAGAACACAAACTCTAACAGAAAACTTTGTTGATACGTTTTTGTTTTGTTTACAGATGTTAAGTTAACCCTTTAACATTCTCACCAAGAAAAAGGCAATGAAAAAATTATTTCTTTATATTTTTTATCTCTTTGGGACACGAATAACAACAATCAATGGTTTTTTAATGAAGAGACCCAGCGATTTTTAAAATATTGACCTCTACCAAACGGTTGAGAAAAATTATTTTACCCTTTTAAATCTTTTTTTTTTTTTTTTTTACATTTCAAATGACACATTTGTGTTCAGCAACTCCTTAGGCACCATAATATGTCAAAAGTATTACTTTACCTTTGAAAATCACAGCAAACTGAGACCTCATGAGGAGTGATTTTGCTCGTGCTAACTTCCTGTGAGCAGACTAACTTGCTCTGCATGCTATTTCAAAACACAGTGACATCTACTGGACTTTTTTTGTATAATGTACCTTAGAGTGGTACCTAATGAGGGGTAGAGATGGCTGAAACAGGTGGACTTAAGTAAAACATATTTTTCAATAAGATTTAGTGTTGAAAAATGACATTTTTCGACATAGTATACTATGGCGCGTTTTTTGAGCCAAAATTCATGATTTTTTTTTCGAAGAAAACCTTTGTGGAGTGTTTTTCACGGCCTCCTTTACATTATTTCATCATATGGCACATTTTTACAACATGTTTGAAAAATCGCAATTTTTTTTCGACATAGTATAGTAAGGCGTTTTTTTGGCGCCAAAATTCATGATGATTTTTTTTCAAAGAAAACCTTTCTGGAGTGTTTTTCACGGCCTCCTTTACATTATTTCATCATATGGCACGTTTTTACAACATGTTTGAAAAATGGCATTTTTTTCGACATAGTATAGTAAGGCGTTTTTTTTGCGCCAAAATTCATGATGATTTTTTTTTCAAAGAAAACCTTTCTGGAGTGTTTTTCACGGCCTCCTTTACATTATTTCATCATATGGCACGTTTTTACAACATGTTTGAAAAATGGCATTTTTTTTTCGACATAGTATAGTAAGGCGTTTTTTTTGCGCCAAAATTCATGATGATTTTTTTTTCAAAGAAAACCTTTCTGGAGTGTTTTTCACGGCCTCCTTTACATTATTTCATCATATGGCACGTTTTTACAACATGTTTGAAAAATGGCATTTTTTTTTCGACATAGTATAGTAAGGCGTTTTTTTTGCGCCAAAATTCATGATGATTTTTTTTTCAAAGAAAACCTTTCTGGAGTGTTTTTCACGCCCTCCTTTACATTATTTCATCATATGGCACGTTTTTACAACATGTTTGAAAAATGGCATTTTTTTTCGACACAGTATAGTAAGGCGTTTTTTTTGCGCCAAAATTCATGATGATTTTTTTTTCAAAGAAAACCTTTCTGGAGTGTTTTTCACGGCCTCCTTTACATTATTTCATCATATGGCACGTTTTTACAACATGTTTGAAAAATGGCATTTTTTTTCGACATAGTATAGTAAGGCGTTTTTTTTGCGCCAAAATTCATGATGATTTTTTTTTCAAAGAAAACCTTTCTGGAGTGTTTTTCACGGCCTCCTTTACATTATTTCATCATATGGCACGTTTTTACAACATGTTTGAAAAATGGTATTTTTTTTCGACATAGTATAGTAAGGCGTTTTTTTTGCGCCAAAATTCATGATGATTTTTTTTTCAAAGAAAACCTTTCTGGAGTGTTTTTCACGGCCTCCTTTACATTATTTCATCATATGGCACGTTTTTACAACATGTTTGAAAAATGGCATTTTTTTTCGACATAGTATAGTAAGGCGTTTTTTTTGCGCCAAAATTCATGATGATTTTTTTTTGAAAGAAAACCTTTCTGGAGTGTTTTTCACGGCCTCCTTTACATTATTTCATCATATGGCACTGTTTTACAACATGTTTGAAAAATGGCATTTTTTTTCGACATAGTATAGTAAGGCGTTTTTTTTGCGCCAAAATTCATGATGATTTTTTTTTCAAAGAAAACCTTTCTGGAGTGTTTTTCACGCCCTCCTTTACATTATTTCATCATATGGCACGTTTTTACAACATGTTTGAAAAATGGCATTTTTTTTCGACATAGTATAGTAAGGCGTTTTTTTTGCGCCAAAATTCATGATGATTTTTTTTTCAAAGAAAACCTTTCTGGAGTGTTTTTCACGGCCTCCTTTACATTATTTCATCATATGGCACGTTTTTACAACATGTTTGAAAAATGGCATTTTTTTTCGACATAGTATAGTAAGGCGTTTTTTTTGCGCCAAAATTCATGATGATTTTTTTTTCAAAGAAAACCTTTCTGGAGTGTTTTTCACGCCCTCCTTTACATTATTTCATCATATGGCACGTTTTTACAACATGTTTGAAAAATGGCATTTTTTTTTCGACATAGTATAGTAAGGCGTTTTTTTTGCGCCAAAATTCATGATGATTTTTTTTTCAAAGAAAACCTTTCTGGAGTGTTTTTCACGCCCTCCTTTACATTATTTCATCATATGGCACGTTTTTACAACATGTTTGAAAAATGGCATTTTTTTTCGACATAGTATAGTAAGGCGTTTTTTTTGCGCCAAAATTCATGATGATTTTTTTTTGAAAGAAAACCTTTCTGGAGTGTTTTTCACGCCCTCCTTTACATTATTTCATCATATGGCACGTTTTTACAACATGTTTGAAAAATCGGCATTTTTTTTCGACATAGTATAGTAAGGCGTTTTTTTTGCGCCAAAATTCATGATGATTTTTTTTTCAAAGAAAACCTTTCTGGAGTGTTTTTCACGGCCTCCTTTACATTATTTCATCATATGGCACGTTTTTACAACATGTTTGAAAAATGGCATTTTTTTTCGACATAGTATAGTAAGGCGTTTTTTTTGCGCCAAAATTCATGATGATTTTTTTTTCAAAGAAAACCTTTCTGGAGTGTTTTTCACGGCCTCCTTTACATTATTTCATCATATGGCACGTTTTTACAACATGTTTGAAAAATGGCATTTTTTTTCGACATAGTATAGTAAGGCGTTTTTTTTGCGCCAAAATTCATGATGATTTTTTTTTCAAAGAAAACCTTTCTGGAGTGTTTTTCACGGCCTCCTTTACATTATTTCATCATATGGCACGTTTTTACAACATGTTTGAAAAATGGCATTTTTTTTTCGACATAGTATAGTAAGGCGTTTTTTTTGCGCCAAAATTCATGATGATTTTTTTTTCAAAGAAAACCTTTCTGGAGTGTTTTTCACGCCCTCCTTTACATTATTTCATCATATGGCACGTTTTTACAACATGTTTGAAAAATGGCATTTTTTTTCGACATAGTATAGTAAGGCGTTTTTTTTGCGCCAAAATTCATGATGATTTTTTTTTCAAAGAAAACCTTTCTGGAGTGTTTTTCACGCCCTCCTTTACATTATTTCATCATATGGCACGTTTTTACAACATGTTTGAAAAATGGCATTTTTTTTCGACATAGTATAGTAAGGCGTTTTTTTTGCGCCAAAATTCATGATGATTTTTTTTTCAAAGAAAACCTTTCTGGAGTGTTTTTCACGGCCTCCTTTACATTATTTCATCATATGGCACGTTTTTACAACATGTTTGAAAAATGGCATTTTTTTTCGACATAGTATAGTAAGGCGTTTTTTTTGCGCCAAAATTCATGATGATTTTTTTTTTCAAAGAAAACCTTTCTGGAGTGTTTTTCACGCCCTCCTTTACATTATTTCATCATATGGCACGTTTTTACAACATGTTTGAAAAATGGCATTTTTTTTTCGACATAGTATAGTAAGGCGTTTTTTTTGCGCCAAAATTCATGATGATTTTTTTTTCACAGAAAACCTTTCTGGAGTGTTTTTCACGGCCTCCTTTACATTATTTCATCATTTCGCACGTTTTTACAACATGTTTGAAAAATGGCATTTTTTTTCGACATAGTATAGTAAGGCGTTTTTTTTGCGCCAAAATTCATGATGATTTTTTTTTCAAAGAAAACCTTTCTGGAGTGTTTTTCACGGCCTCCTTTACATTATTTCATCATATGGCACGTTTTTACAACATGTTTGAAAAATGGGATTTTTTTTCGACATAGTATAGTAAGGCGTTTTTTTTGCGCCAAAATTCATGATGATTTTTTTTTCAAAGAAAACCTTTCTGGAGTGTTTTTCACGGCCTCCTTTACATTATTTCATCATATGGCACGTTTTTACAACATGTTTGAAAAATGGCATTTTTTTTTCGACATAGTATAGTAAGGCGTTTTTTTTGCGCCAAAATTCATGATGATTTTTTTTTCACAGAAAACCTTTCTGGAGTGTTTTTCACGGCCTCCTTTACATTATTTCATCATTTCGCACGTTTTTACAACATGTTTGAAAAATGGCATTTTTTTTCGACATAGTATAGTAAGGCGTTTTTTTTGCGCCAAAATTCATGATGATTTTTTTTTTCAAAGAAAACCTTTCTGGAGTGTTTTTCACGGCCTCCTTTACATTATTTCATCATTTGGCACGTTTTTACAACATGTTTGAAAAATGGCATTTTTTTTCGACATAGTATAGTAAGGCGTTTTTTTTGCGCCAAAATTCATGATGATTTTTTTTTTCAAAGAAAACCTTTCTGGAGTGTTTTTCACGCCCTCCTTTACATTATTTCATCATATGGCACGTTTTTACAACATGTTTGAAAAATGGCATTTTTTTTCGACATAGTATAGTAAGGCGTTTTTTTTTGCGCCAAAATTCATGATGATTTTTTTTTCAAAGAAAACCTTTCTGGAGTGTTTTTCACGCCTCCTTTACATTATTTCATCATATGGCACGTTTTTACAACATGTTTGAAAAATGGCATTTTTTTTCGACATAGTATAGTAAGGCGTTTTTTTTGCGCCAAAATTCATGATGATTTTTTTTTCAAAGAAAACCTTTCTGGAGTGTTTTTCACGGCCTCCTTTACATTATTTCATCATATGGCACGTTTTTACAACATGTTTGAAAAATGGCATTTTTTTTCGACATAGTATAGTAAGGCGTTTTTTTTGCGCCAAAATTCATGATGATTTTTTTTTTAAAGAAAACCTTTTGTGGGAATATATGCTCATTAATGTTTGATAATATTGGATGCTTACTGCTAAAATAGTTAATCAGAAAGATGTATTTGCTAAACAGATATACAATGCTTATTATCCTGAGTGACACTGATTCATTTCTAAACACAGTGCCCTTGACATTTTTTCAAACAGCAGTAGAAAAGTAGCTTTTGTTGCTGTGTAGAAGTATCCTTGTTTCACAGGAAAACAGAAGAAGAACCAAGGTCACGGGAGCGAGTCAGCAGCACATCAGAGAAGGGAGGAACCGGAACTCGCCCAGCGGCCTGCGCATTAACGCTTACATAGTCACACAACTCTGTTAGATTATAAAATACTGGGTCAGGGAGAAATAGCCAGTCTGATTCTGCTCGAACTGACTGAACACTTGTTGTCTGTTAGGGAAAGGCATTCGGACCCAGAGCTCTGTATTGCACATTCAATCTTGGTGTAATAAAGACTCTTTTTAACCTGAATTGAATTCTCCTGACTACTCCATCAAAAGAACCGGAGGAAACAGCCTAACACACTGTTTTATTCTTTTATGATTAATTTCAGAATAGGCTGATTTCCAACACTTTCTGGAGTGTTTTTCACAGCCTCCTTTACATTATTTCTTCATATGGCACGTTTTTACATGTTGAAAATTCACATTTTTTTTTCGACATAGCTATACTATGTCATAGTTTAGTATGACGTCCAAAATGTGGAAAAAACGTCCTAGTTTAGTATGACGTCCAAAATGTGGAAAAAACGTCATAGTTTAGTATGTTGTCCAAAATGTCACAAGAATGTCATAGTTGAGTATGTCTTCCAAAATGTGGAAAAACATTATAGTTTAGTTTGTCTTCCAGAATGTGGAAATCCCAACCTCATTTGTTTTTCCTTAAAAAATGTCAGCAAAGACAGATGTGTTGATGAAAGTTTTATTTTATATTAAATATATTACAATACTGAATGATTAAGAGGGAAGAAAAAAATATGGGGATCGATTTTTACATCGTCAGTCTGTACAGCATACAGGCAAACTTAGAAAATAAAAAAAAAAAACAACTGCAGTATTTGAATTAGTACATGTGGGGAAAGTTTTAAGGTTCCTGGAGCGGAGTGCCGATGAGTCGGGCTGAGACCGGGTGGTTGGTTCGCTCCGGTACACGAATACATTCAAGTCTCTGGCCGGACGGAACCAGAACAGCGCCGTCATGTTCGGATCGGTCGGTCCAGGCGGATGCAGCTGTACAATCACAGGAATTACTGCAGCCCCGTCCTCGAAGGAGAGTCCTCAGGATTGTGCAAAGTCTGAGAAGAACATCCCACTGTAGCACACGATGTTAAAAAAGATTCACTCTCCTCAGCCTCGGGTCGCCCAGGAACACAAACCTGGATCTCTGAAGACCAGAAATGCTCCGGGAGAAAGGCAAAATAAAGAGCCCAGACATTTTTACAACATGTGTCTGAACCTTATAATCATACAGATCAGCACATGCCAAAGGAACGACAGCTGCTATTGGCCCCGGGACATAAAAAAAATCTCCATTCGAACTCACATCATTACAATAATGCACTTAATTACGGTCTGAATAGTGTCTGTACATAACGCTGAGGAGAAAAGTGAACGTTACAAAGGTACTTAATAAAATAAAATTTGAAAATAAAAGGTACTAGTAGCAATATTAGTCCAATACTGTGAAGATCATATTACCTATACAGTCCTAATGCATACATGAATTACAAATGTAAAAGTGCCCACACTGGAACGAAAGCTAAACAACAGTGAAATGACAGACATGAGGCCTTAAGACAACAGTTTCAGAACTGTACAAAGAACTTGCTGTTGGGGATTCCAAGAAATCCACCTTAAATAGCTACACCGGCACGACTTTAGTCAAAAAAAAAAACCTCCAGTAGTTTTTAAACCAGTGCAGCCTGTTGTACACAAACCCGTTAAGACAACAGGAATAGGCAACGAGAGGGGAAAAAGTCTTTCAGTGACATGCTCGATTCCCGTTATGGTCTCACAAGTAGCCTACCAGAGAAATAACTTAATTTGATATAGAACTTGTCATGCTGTTGGTCTCCACAAGCTCAAACAGCAAGCACTGTACAGCATAGTTTTATCATTTACAAGGCTAAATATCTCAGTCATCACAGCTAAAATCCAAAATGCAACCACGATTTCCAGCTCACCAGATTCTCGCATTCACCTCTCTCAAACATCCGAATAAATCGGGGGGGGGACTAAGCACAATCTGGTCGGGGAAATTTCCAAAACCACACGAGTGGCACATAGTCTATAACTACACCAAACACGTCTCTCATTTCACGCAATGGAATTGGCACAGAAAACTATTTAAAACTTCGCTAAAATTAATACTTCTCAAGAACCACCTCGATAGTGTGCCATAATCGACGGACGTCTGTGTGTTCTCTTCACAGAGATGGATGAAGATAGTGGTAGAAGATTAAAAAATAACACGTTACATTCTGCTGTGGATGGAGAAAAGCTAAAAGGGTCACAGAAATAATTAGGACAAAAAAAATAGAAACTTATCTACAGAGATCCGCTTCTTTTTATGCAGCAGGGAAAAAAGACTGCTCTTTTCAAAATAAAAGCAAAAAAAACATACTCTGTGTGTATTTCCCTGTACATATTTACACACACACGAACAAACCGAGGAGGCCGGGGAGGGTTGTGGGTTATAACTGGTGATAGGTTATGGGTCGGTGGAGAGGAAGCCTACAGAAGGTGTAAAATCGCCGCCCCTCGCATGCTTTCCTTTCACATCGCACCGTCTTCTCAGTCGGAGGAGGCTGCTGATAAACAGGGTCGTCTCGTACATGCATACAGTGTTGGTTGGGTGGGGGGGTCGGAGTGGTGGTGGTGGTAAATGGTGGTGGTGGGGGGGGTTCAGGAACAGCTCGGTCTGAGCTCCAGCTGGTCTGGAGCCGATGTGGAGCTGGATTCTCCGCCGGCGCTCCGCAGCGTCTCGTAGAAGATCCACCGAGCGACGCCATCTTGGAAAGACGACCTCGGAGACTCGCTGACACACCTCTGCCTGTTTCCTGTCCAGGTGGGGGGGGCTCTCTCGCTTTCTCTTTAGTCGCTTAGAGTCAATTGTGTTTCATTTTTATGTTTTTCATTCATAGAAAAGGAGAGACAAGTGGAGTTCTTTAGGTCTTTTTGCAGAGCGCGCTGTTATATTGAGGTCTCCCACAGCTGCAGACAAAACAAAAACAGGGAACAGAAAAGGGAAAGAAAAAGACATTTAAACATTTCAAGCACAACTTATATTTTATTGATCTTATAGTTGAAAAACAAACATCAGCCTTCTCCTATAAAGCATTTTGGTAAAGTTTTAGCCACCTTAAAGGCCAGTTGACGCTTTCCGCATGTCTACAAGAGTTCATGTGAGATTCTCCGCCAACACTTTTTATATGTCATCAAACGCCTACCCCATCTACAAGTCCAGAATTGGTCATCAAAGAGTTGCAATTGAAGTAATCACATAAAGACTTGCTTGCCAAAGGTGCTTTGGTTTGTATGAACTTGTAACTTCTCCAGAAATCCCGTGTTCTAGCCGCCGATTGTGCTCAAGACACTCAAGGGTAAGCATTGATATGGTGCTACAGTCCAATCTGTAAGCAGCTGCTTTATTCCTTCAAAAGTGCAAATTTACAGACTTTCATGAACAAGACTGATATTAGAGGCAAAGCGACCATCTTTATATTATGAATAAAAACAATTAAAACAAATGCTACAATTCCTTATTAACAGAGTTGTAATTAAAGAAGTTGAAGATTTGTCGCAAATTTTGCGACATAGTATAGTAAGGCGTTTTTTGCGCCAAAATTCATGATGATTTTTTTTTCAAAGAAAACCTTTCTGGAGTGTTTTTCACGGCCTCCTTTACATTATTTCATCATATGGCACGTCTTTACAACATGTTAAAAAAATCGCATTTTTTTTCGACATAGTATAGTAAGGCGTTTTTTTTGCGCCAAAATTCATGATGATTTTTTTTTTCAAATAAAAACCTTTGTGGAGTGTTTTTCAGGGCCTCCTTTACATTATTTCATCATATGGCACGTTTTAACAACATGTTGAAAAATTGCGGGTTTTTTTCGACATAGTATAGTAAGGCGTTTTTTTGCGGCAAAATTCATGATGATTTTTTTTTTTTTCAAATAAAAACCTTTCTGGAGTGTTTTTCACGGCCTCCTTTACATTATTTCATCATATGGCACGTTTTTACAACATGTTTGAAAAATGGCATTTTTTTTCGACATAGTATAGTAAGGCGTTTTTTTTGCGCCAAAATTCATGACCATTTTTTTTTCAAAGAAAACCTTTCTGGAGTGTTTTTCACGGCCTCCTTTACATTATTTCATCATATCGCACGTTTTTACAACATGTTTGAAAAATGGCATTTTTTTTCGACATAGTATAGTAAGGCGTTTTTTTTTGCGCCAAAATTCATGATCATTTTTTTTTCAAAGAAAACCTTTCTGGAGTGTTTTTCACGGCCTCCTTTACATTATTTCATCATTTCGCACGTTTTTACAACATGTTTGAAAAATGGCATTTTTTTTTCGACATAGTATAGTAAGGCGTTTTTTTTGCGCCAAAATTCATGATGATTTTTTGTTCACAGAAAACCTTTCTGGAGTGTTTTTCATGGCCTCCTTTACATTATTTCATCATTTCGCACGTTTTTACATGTTTGAAAAATGGCATTTTTTTTCGACATAGTATAGTAAGGCGTTTTTTTTGCGCCAAAATTCATAATGATTTTTTTTTCAAAGAAAACCTTTGAGTGTTTTTCACGGCCTCCTTTACATTATTTCATCATATGGCACGTTTTTACAACATGTTTGAAAAATGGCATTTTTTTTCGACATAGTATAGTAAGGCGTTTTTTTTGCGCCAAAATTCATGATGATTTTTTTTTCACAGAAAACCTTTCTGGAGTGTTTTTCACGGCCTCCTTTACATTATTTCATCATTTCGCACGTTTTTACAACATGTTTGAAAAATGGCATTTTTTTTCGACATAGTATAGTAAGGCGTTTTTTTTGCGCGAAAATTCATGATGATTTTTTGTTCACAGAAAACCTTTCTGCAGTGTTTTTCATGGCCTCCTTTACATTATTTCATCATTTCGCACGTTTTTACAACATGTTTGAAAAATGGCATTTTTTTCCGACATAGTATAGTCAGGCGTTTTTTTTGCGCCAAAATTCATGATGATTTTTTTTTCACAGAAAACCTTTCTGGAGTGTTTTTCACGGCCTCCTTTACATTATTTCATCATTTCGCACGTTTTTACAACATGTTTGAAAAATGGCATTTTTTTTCGACATAGTATAGTAAGGCGTTTTTTTGGCGCCAAAATTCATGATGATTTTTTTTTCAAAGAAAACCTTTCTGGAGTGTTTTTCATGGCCTCCTTTACATTATTTCATCATTTGGCACGTTTTTACAACATGTTTGAAAAATGGTATTTTTTTTTCGACATAGTATAGTAAGGCGTTTTTTTTGCGCCAAAATTCATGATGATTTTTTTTTCAAAGAAAACCTTTCTGGAGTGTTTTTCACGGCCTCCTTTACATTATTTCATCATATGGCACGTTTTTACAACATGTTTGAAAAACGGCATTTTTTTTCGACATAGTATAGTAAGGCGTTTTTTTTGCGCCAAAATTCATGATGATTTTTTTTTCACAGAAAACCTTTCTGGAGTGTTTTTCACGCCCTCCTTTACATTATTTCATCATATCGCACGTTTTTACAACATGTTTGAAAAATGGCATTTTTTTTCGACATAGTATAGTAAGGCGTTTTTTTTGCGCCAAAATTCATGATGATTTTTTTTTCAAAGAAAACCTTTCTGGAGTGTTTTTCACGCCTTCCTTTACATTATTTCATCATATGGCACGTTTTTACAACATGTTTGAAAAGTGGCATTTTTTGTCGACATAGTATAGTAAGGCGTTTTTTTTGCGCCAAAATTCATGACGATTTTTTTTTCAAAGAAAACCTTTCTGGAGTGTTTTTCACGGCCTCCTTTACATTATTTCATCATATGGCACGTTTTTACAACATGTTTGAAAAATGGCATTTTTTTTCGACATAGTATAGTAAGGCGTTTTTTTGCGCCAAAATTCATGATGATTTTTTTTTCAAAGAAAACCTTTCTGGAGTGTTTTTCACGGCCTCCTTTACATTATTTCATCATATGGCACGTTTTTACAACATGTTGAAAAATTGCGATTTTTTTTCGACATAGTATAGTAAGGCGTTTTTTTGCGCCAAAATTCATGATGATTTTTTTTTTCAAAGAAAACCTTTCTGGAGTGTTTTTCACGGCCTCCTTTACATTATTTCATCATATGGCACGTTTTTACAACATGTTTGAAAAATGGCATTTTTTTTCGACATAGTATAGTAAGGCGTTTTTTTTGCGCCAAAATTCATGATGATTTTTTTTTCACAGAAAACCTTTCTGGAGTGTTTTTCACGCCCTCCTTTACATTATTTCATCATATGGCACGTTTTTACAACATGTTTGAAAAATGGCATTTTTTTTCGACATAGTATAGTAAGGCTTTTTTTTTGCGCCAAAATTCATGACCATTTTTTTTTCAAAGAAAACCTTTCTGGAGTGTTTTTCACGGCCTCCTTTACATTATTTCATCATTTGGCACGTTTTTACAACATGTTTGAAAAATGGCATTTTTTTTTCGACATAGTATAGTAAGGCGTTTTTTTTGCGCCAAAATTCATGATGATTTTTTTTTCACAGAAAACCTTTCTGGAGTGTTTTTCACGGCCTCCTTTACATTATTTCATCATTTCGCACGTTTTTACAACATGTTTGAAAAATGGCATTTTTTTTCGACATAGTATAGTAAGGCGTTTTTTTGGCGCCAAAATTCATGATGATTTTTTTTTCAAAGAAAACCTTTCTGGAGTGTTTTTCATGGCCTCCTTTACATTATTTCATCATTTGGCACGTTTTTACAACATGTTGAAAAATTGCGGGTTTTTTTCGACATAGTATAGTAAGGCGTTTTTTTTGCGCCAAAATTCATGATGATTTTTTTTTCAAAGAAAACCTTTCTGGAGTGTTTTTCACGGCCTCCTTTACATTATTTCATCATATGGCACGTTTTTACAACATGTTTGAAAAATGGCATTTTTTTTCGACATAGTATAGTAAGGCGTTTTTTTTGCGCCAAAATTCATGATGATTTTTTTTTCAAAGAAAACCTTTCTGGAGTGTTTTTCACGGCCTCCTTTACATTATTTCATCATATGGCACGTTTTTACAACATGTTTGAAAAATGGCATTTTTTTTCGACATAGTATAGTAAGGCGTTTTTTTTGCGCCAAAATTCATGACGATTTTTTTTTCAAAGAAAACCTTTCTGGAGTGTTTTTCACGGCCTCCTTTACATTATTTCATCATATGGCACGTTTTTACAACATGTTTGAAAAATGGCATTTTTTTTCGACATAGTATAGTAAGGCGTTTTTTTTGCGCCAAAATTCATGATGATTTTTTTTTTCAAAGAAAACCTTTCTGGAGTGTTTTTCACGGCCTCCTTTACATTATTTCATCATATGGCACGTTTTTACAACATGTTTGAAAAATCGCATTTTTTTTTTCGACATAGTATAGTAAGGCGTTTTTTTTGCGCCAAAATTCATGATGATTTTTTTTTCAAAGAAAACCTTTCTGGAGTGTTTTTCACGGCCTCCTTTACATTATTTCATCATTTGGCACGTTTTTACAACATGTTTGAAAAATGGCATTTTTTTTCGACATAGTATAGTAAGGCGTTTTTTTTGCGCCAAAATTCATGATGATTTTTTTTTCAAAGAAAACCTTTCTGGAGTGTTTTTCACGGCCTCCTTTACATTATTTCATCATATGGCACGTTTTTACAACATGTTTGAAAAATGGCATTTTTTTTCGACATAGTATAGTAAGGCGTTTTTTTGCGCCAAAATTCATGATGATTTTTTTTTCAAAGAAAACCTTTCTGGAGTGTTTTTCAGGCCTCCTTTACATTATTTCATCATATGGCACGTTTTTACAACATGTTTGAAAAATGGCATTTTTTTTCGACATAGTATAGTAAGGCGTTTTTTTTGCGGCAAAATTCATGATGATTTTTTTTTTCAAAGAAAACCTTTCTGGAGTGTTTTTCACGGCCTCCTTTACATTATTTCATCATATGGCACGTTTTTACAACATGTTTGAAAAATGGCATTTTTTTTCGACATAGTATAGTAAGGCGTTTTTTTTGCGCCAAAATTCATGATGATTTTTTTTTCAAAGAAAACCTTTCTGGAGTGTTTTTCACGGCCTCCTTTACATTATTTCATCATATGGCACGTTTTTACAACATGTTTGAAAAATGGCATTTTTTTTTCGACATAGTATAGTAAGGCGTTTTTTTTGCGCCAAAATTCATGATGATTTTTTTTTCAAAGAAAACCTTTCTGGAGTGTTTTTCACGGCCTCCTTTACATTATTTCATCATTTGGCACGTTTTTACAACATGTTTGAAAAATGCATTTTTTTTCGACATAGTATAGTAAGGCGTTTTTTTTTGCGCCAAAATTCATGATGATTTTTTTTTCAAAGAAAACCTTTCTGGAGTGTTTTTCACGGCCTCCTTTACATTATTTCATCATATGGCACGTTTTTACAACATGTTTGAAAAATGGCATTTTTTTTCGACATAGTATAGTAAGGCGTTTTTTTTGCGCCAAAATTCATGACGATTTTTTTTTCAAAGAAAACCTTTCTGGAGTGTTTTTCACGGCCTCCTTTACATTATTTCATCATATGGCACGTTTTTACAACATGTTTGAAAAATGGCATTTTTTTTCGACATAGTATAGTAAGGCGTTTTTTTTTGCGCCAAAATTCATGATGATTTTTTTTTCAAAGAAAACCTTTCTGGAGTGTTTTTCACGGCCTCCTTTACATTATTTCATCATATGGCACGTTTTTACAACATGTTTGAAAAATGGCATTTTTTTTCGACATAGTATAGTAAGGCGTTTTTTTTGCGCCAAAATTCATGATGATTTTTTTTTCAAAGAAAACCTTTCTGGAGTGTTTTTCACGGCCTCCTTTACATTATTTCATCATATGGCACGTTTTTACAACATGTTTGAAAAATGGCATTTTTTTTCGACATAGTATAGTAAGGCGTTTTTTTTTGCGCCAAAATTCATGACCATTTTTTTTTCAAAGAAAACCTTTCTGGAGTGTTTTTCACGGCCTCCTTTACATTATTTCATCATATGGCACGTTTTTACAACATGTTTGAAAAATGGCATTTTTTTTCGACATAGTATAGTAAGGCGTTTTTTTTGCGCCAAAATTCATGATGATTTTTTTTTCAAAGAAAACCTTTCTGGAGTGTTTTTCACGGCCTCCTTTACATTATTTCATCATATGGCACGTTTTTACAACATGTTTGAAAAATGGCATGTTTTTTTCGACATAGTATAGTAAGGCGTTTTTTTTGCGCCAAAATTCATGATGATTTTTTTTTCAAAGAAAACCTTTCTGGAGTGTTTTTCACGGCCTCCTTTACATTATTTCATCATATGGCACGTTTTTACAACATGTTTGAAAAATGGCATTTTTTTTCGACATAGTATAGTAAGGCTTTTTTTTGCGCCAAAATTCATGACCATTTTTTTTTCAAAGAAAACCTTTCTGGAGTGTTTTTCACGGCCTCCTTTACATTATTTCATCATATCGCACGTTTTTACAACATGTTTGAAAAATGGCATTTTTGTTCGACATAGTATAGTAAGGCGTTTTTTTTGCGCCAAAATTCATGACGATTTTTTTTTCAAAGAAAACCTTTCTGGAGTTCACGGCCTCCTTTACATTACTTCATCATATGGCACGTTTTTACAACATGTTTGAAAAATGGCATTTTTTTTCGACATAGTATAGTAAGGCGTTTTTTTTGCGCCAAAATTCATGATGATTTTTTTTTTCAAAGAAAACCTTTCTGGAGTGTTTTTCACGGCCTCCTTTACATTATTTCATCATATGGCACGTTTTTACAACATGTTGAAAAATCGCATTTTTTTCGACATAGTATAGTAAGGCGTTTTTTTTGCGCCAAAATTCATGATGATTTTTTTTCCAAAGAAAACCTTTCTGGAGTGTTTTTCACGGCCTCCTTTACATTATTTCATCATATGGCACGTTTTTACAACATGTTTGAAAAATGGCGTTTTTTTTCGACATAGTATAGTAAGGCGTTTTTTTTGCGCCAAAATTCATGATGATTTTTTTTTCAAAGAAAACCTTTCTGGAGTGTTTTTCCCGGCCTCCTTTACATTATTTCATCATATGGCACGTTTTTACAACATGTTGAAAAATCTCATTTTTTTTTCGACATAGTATAGTAAGGCATTTTTTTGTGGCCAAAATTCATGATGATTTTTTTTTCAAACAAAACCTTTCTGGAGTGCTTTTCACAGCCTGCTTTACATTATTTCATCATATGGTACGTCTTTACAACATGTTGAAAAATCGCATTTTTTTTTTCGACATAGTATAGTAAGGCGTTTTCTTGCGGCAAAATTTATGATGATTTTTTTGAAAGAAAACCTTTGTGGAGTGTTTTTCACGGCCTACTTGACATTACTTCATCATTTGGCACGTTTTTATAACATGTTGAAAAATTGCGGCACAAACACAGTGGGAGGTTCTAAAATCTCCAGATATCCTGTGCTACGTTCGCCCACTGTGCTCGACACACCTGAGGAAACAAAAAAATGAGTTGACACTGTGCTACACAATCCAATCTGTTATCAGCTGTTATATCCTGTAAAAAGTGCAAAGTCACAGTCTTTCAGAAACATCCACAGAGCACTGAGTGTTTTTGTCTTCCATATAAGGGGCAATGCCATCTCTACACAGTTGCATACCTATAGTATGTGTGAATTCAAGTCCACAGCAGATGTGCAAAGCATAAACTGACCTGTATTGATCTGTCTCATTTTTGCAAAGACAGTGTAGATTCTCTACTGAAGTGGCCAATAAGTGTTATAATCTGCCTTTAAATGGTACGTTGTGGGTTGATACTTGCCCTGGCGCTCTGCCTGTTGGCTTTCCTCTGGTCATCGGGGAGGGGGGGCATGGGGTAGGGGTATCTCCTGCTGGATGCAATAGATCCTGTAGAGGAGGTGGGAGACTTGGCAGGGGATAGCGTCCTGGGGAAAACAGAAAGCAGCATTAATAAACTATCATCCCTTCCTTTTTTAGTCGACGTAGGATTAAGTTGGCCAAAGACACAGATGAATAAATAAGGTTAGACCCAAGAAGTTGAGCTCATGGTAGATCTGTGACTTTGGGCAACATCCTCCTGAAGCTGGTCCGGTTTTTCAGGCTTCACCTTTTGAAAGAGAGAAGTTGCTCTTAAAAGCGCTTGTCTATTAAAAAAATAACAACTGATCTTTAGCTTTTAAGGGCAACCTCTGAAAAGAAAAGTTTCCAGCTGCGGGGTGGTCATAGTTTCCTGCAACTCACTAGCTGAATTTTTAACAAGTACTTACACACCGTTTGCCAGAATTTGAAGAAATATACCTTCAGAAACTCAGAAATCTGCTAAAGGTAACTTCTGCAGAGCTGAGCGGGTGTGTCGTCTTGACAGGTTGGATCAGCATAAGTTTAAATAACTGGAAGCAGTGAGTGTGATGAGGAGACTCGGACCAGACCGGAGCTGGGTAAGAACAACATACTGAGAATCAGAGGGAGTTCTGGTTCTGTCCAGTGAAACAGTCGCAGAAAACCTGCCCCATGTGCAGCGTTGGAAAGTCCTGGATCGGTCAAAGAAGTTGAGAGAGTGGAGCAGGTGGACCGCTGGTTCCAGAAGAGTCTTTTCCTTGGAATAAATTCCCACATTAACATTTTTTTTCTTCAAGTCTTTCCAGTATAAAAACTCCATGACCTTGTCAAGTTTTTAAGATGTTTAGAATCATTTCAGTTCCATCAAGAAGGCGTCTGATCAGACTCAAATTCAATCTACAGCTTCGTGTTTGGCCGTTTACTTAATGCAGCAGTCTTGTACCATTTTTGATTAATTAAGCCCTTTCCAGACATGGAAATGCAACATTGCTCCATCAATCTCTCAATGTGATGGAATTCTGTCTTTCAGGTACTAAAGATAACTATGTTCCTTATCGCCTTATTGAGACAAACCCACCTTGTTATGAAGACATGGAAACATATTTCTTATAAACGCAAAATTTAACAGTACATCAATGATCAAGGACTGGCTAATAAACACAACAGGCCAGAACAAACAAACAAAAAAAAACATTACTCATAATTTGTTCATTTACAAAATTTTACTGTAAAATGACACGAGTTACTGTACATGGATGAGCAAAAAATGTTGTCATTTTACAGTTAGCTGCTCTTATTTGAAATATAAACAGTTATCTTACATATCTTCCCTGGTTTGTAAATTACAGTTGCCTAGTAAAATCACAGATTTTAGGTGTCCAAATAACTCATTGTCTGGTTTATTTATGAGTTCATAAACAGTAAAAATTTGTTCAGTTTGTGATGATAATCTACTACTTTACCAACAATAAAACAAAAATATTCCAACACCTGTGTGACTTGCTGTTAGATCCTGATGCATCCTGTCTTCATGTCAGGGATCATTTATAATTATAAGTAATTCATGAAGTTGCTGCTGTTGTGCATAAATAGCTACATATCTTTGGAATGCTGAGAGGAAAGACTCCTAAACAGCTGGAAGCAACAAACTAAACGTCAAGTCATGTATTTTTATGGACATTTCAGTTACAGATAGATGTTAACGAGAAAGGTGCTTTGTGACTTTAAAACTGCCTTTATCCCGCTGTGATGTTTTTGGACCTATTGTGGTGTTGAAATATGAAATATCCCTTGTGTGAGCCTGTCCATTAACGTAGCTGCATACAGTCTAGATACGTGCCGTGTCAAAAGTGAAATGTTGCTCGGTCTGATCTACCCAGACTGCAAAAAAGTGTTCAAATGCCATCAGATAAATGGAAGGAAGTGCATGTCTGAAAGGGGCTTCACAGTTTTTTTCTACAAACTATTCAATCAGGAGTGCTTTGTGGGGACGTAGGTGCTGGAAATGATCATAAAGTCTTGTTCTGTAACCGGGATCCCTGGTTTAAAGCTCCATGTCTCTCCCTTCTTTTGGACTGTTTCTATCCTTGAATCGATTGTAACACGGGGAGGGTAAGGAAAGTGCTCCTGGACACAGTGAAGGTCTATAGATTCCAGTGCTGATTGAATGTTTGGTTTAAGTGAGGAAACTGTTGCTGTGTTTGCATGGGACCGGAGCTCTACAGAACCGGTGCGCCCATGAGCTTCCTCGTTATTGAGGAAACCTCGTGTCTGTGATCATCTATAGACCTTGGACGCGATCAGAGAGTTGGTCTACGGTTTGTCACAACAGCACAGTGATGATGTCACAGCAGTGCTCAGAAACGTCAGGCTCGGCAGTGACATCACACTGATGCAAAGGCACGTGAGGTCACTGGGAGGGAGGCGAGGCCGACACACAAACACTGAACATGCAAAGGTAACAACAGACTGAGGAGGGGGAGCAAAGAAGGGAAAAAAGAGAAATTAGGAATAAAATTACTGCTTAATAGCCTTACAATAGCCTTTATTCACGCAATGAAGCAGGAAATAAAAATCTGCAAATTAAAAGGCAGCTGTCTGTGTAGATTCCCAGTCATCCAGGTCATGGTAATCCTAAGAACTTCAGTAGAAAGAAAATGGACTCTTTGGTTTTTGAAGACGTTTTACCTCTTATGCAAGAGACCTCAGTTTAAACCAATTGGTGGGGAGTTCTAGGTCTCACTCCTAAATCACGAGTCATTCTCAAATTGCGTGAATGGTCGAGAAACTGCCTGGAAAGGGATGACCTGTCGTGCTAATGATGTGAAACTACCTAGGGAAGAATGACACAGGGGGCCACGGTGGTGAAATTAACTGGGGACGGAGGTTCATGGTGTTAATTATGGTAATACTGCTTGGGGAGTGATGCTTCAAGGCGATACCGGTGGAGTACGGGGTTGACCTTTGACGTTAATGACGGTGAAACTAGGAAGGGAAGGATGGTTCAGGGGGTTAATGCTCATGAAACTGCTTGAGGAGGGATGACTTTAGGGTGCTACTGGTGGTCAAGCTACCTAGGTTTGGGGGATATATGGGGCTAATGATGGTGAAACTGCCTGGGAGAGCTTGACCCAAGGGGTAAATGTTGATGAAATTGCCTGGGGATGGATGACTCATGGCATACATGGTGGTAAACTGTCTGAGGAAGGATGACTTGTGGTGTTACTGATAGTTAAACTGCCTGGAGAGGGATGACTCATTGTGTCTATGGTGGTGAAGCTGGATAGGGAAGGAGGATTCAAGGGGTTATTAGTGGTAAAACTGCCCAAGGAAGCATGAGTTACAGTGTGAATTGATGTAAACTGCCTTGGGAAGGATAACCAAGGTGCTACTTGTGATTAAACTGCTTGGAGAGGGATGACTCAAGGGGTTATTGGTATTAAACTTGTCTGGGGAGGCATCTTTTTAAGTGCTAAAGGTGGTGAAACAGCCTGGCGATGGATAACCCATGGTGTAAATAAACAAGAAACTGCCTAGATGATGTCAAGACTGTCTTGTAAGTACGTAATAAGTGGTGTCAGTCCATTCACACCTTGAATCATCCCTCCCTGGGCAGTTTCACCATCATTAACACCATAGCAGTTTTGCATCCATTCACACTTCCAGTCATGCGAGTCTTGGCTGTTAATGGGTTGTAAACCATGTGATTTGGTGGTGAAAATAAATAGCTGGAACTCCCCACCAATCAGTCAGAACTGATGATGCCTCTTGAAGAGATGAAAGGTCTTCAAGAACCAAACAAAGAGTCTAGTTACCTGCTGCTGAAGGACTTGGGAATAAAAACTGTCATCAATGACACAAGTGAAAAATGCTCATAGCGTCTCCTTTTAAAAAGTCCAACATGCCAGCTGTCAGCTTCCTCTGAGATGTTACGTTAAAGCTTCTCCAGGAAAAAAAAAAGACCCGATCGACACTAAATCTTACTTTCCAAACCACAAACCAAACCAAAGGTGAGGGAGTTTTAGACAAGCGTGTGGGGTACAGGGCATGGTCTGAGGTAATACCTAAGGTAAGGTCCTTGAGTGTTTCTATTCACATCTTCTACCCATTTAGTTACATCATAAAACTCTGTTTTGAAGCGAGGGGTTAAATACCTGTGGGAGGGGGAGGAGGGGGGAGTTAATGGACACAACACAAGGAGGGAGGGGGGGAGAAGAGAGAAAAGTAAATGAAAAGGACAGAAAAATCTCCAGAAATAAGCAAGTGTCGGGGAGGGAAGGGGAGAGAGGAAGAGGAAATATTTTAGGAAAGCAGAGCAGAGCAAAGATATTCTGAACAAGATGCAATTGAGAAAATGGTGAGAAGATGGCGGACAGACCTGTGCGTGGTCTCAGACGACAACGGCACCATGACAATCACAAACAACTGTGTGGTGTGTCGCAGGCTCAGTTGCATATTGGTCACATCATTCCAAGCAGTCGGCTTCTCAGTCAGTCTCATGCTCATAACGAGGTAATCGGGTGCACTACACACTACTTCATATACGCCAAGACCGTCGAGCCCACAGACAGACGAACCGACACGCCAGGCTGGGAGGCAGCCGATGCTCATTCACAGTCAACAGGCACAGATGCAAACACTGGACTTGTTCACAGGCTCTGAGATGAAGCTGTAGAAGTGCAGTACAGCCTCACAAGCCAGACAAGAGCTTAACAAGGACATGATCTCACTGTCTTGTGACTTTCAAGGCTCAGTACTATTTATACCTCCTTCTATCTGATACAAAACTTAAGGACAGCATTTCAAGAAGGTTTTTTTTTTTTAACAGTTTCTTCACCTTTAAAGGATAAGGATAGTTCTTTATTTTACTACTATTTCTAACAAATCTAACAAAAAGACCAAAACCAACAATAAACTGATGCTACTGGAAGACTAGTGCAGCCAGAACCTGGTGTTGGTTATTCCTCTGTACCATCATTATTTAACCCAATGTGTTTATGAATTCTGTTACATTTTTCTTCACCGTCAGCTCATTTTTCACTGCAATATAAAGTCCTGTCCTTTATGAAAACAGCACAGCCGTGACTAGAAGTAGAGAAAAGTTTCTTCTTTGCAGTATAACAGTTAGAATGTCATAAATCTGAAGAAGTAGACTTTCTTTGATTGTTCATTTTACAAAAAATGCAGATAGGTGTTTCAAGTGTTACAAATGCTGGAGAAAAATAGCATACTACCATACCATACTATAGATATTCAGCTATTTACATTTTTACAACCTCTACAAACTCAGGGTTTTTTGAGTTTGATGAAGATGTTTCACCATGCTGAATGCATCTTCCATTGACTTGCTCCTGTGTTTGCCGTTTTTGAGCCATGCTACATTTACTTTATTGGTCAGGAGCATTTTTCTTCCCCGCAGCCTTCACTTTACCTAAAAACTTGGTGAAATTTTGCCATCTTACTGCTGGTCATGGCTTCTGAGTCGAGCCGGTGAGCTCAGAATTTTACATTTTTTAACATGATCTTGTGCAAACAGTTTATATTTAGTAAAACATTAAATGAGGCAAATAGATGTTTTTTTCTGATGAAATATCACAATTTAAAGGTTAAATTTAGTTGTTTTTTTCTTGGTGGAACCAGATGTCACACATATGTTCAAAGACTGTTGGACAGGTGAAAACTTGCCAATTTTTTTCTTTTTTTGCGGTTCCTGGCTCTGATAAAGGGTGTACTTTGGCAATTTTTAAAATGATGACATGTCCTTCAAAACAGCAGGGAAGTTTTGGGGTTCAGACGGTTAAAAATACTGCTTTGCTCTTATAATGAACTGTACTTTATTTGGCACTGTAGCTTATTTTAGTCTTTTCTTGTGAACGCTGTAGATGCTTTCTAGCTCATTATATATGCTAATTCACAAGAAAATAGTTCCTACTAAATACAGCATTTACTCCTGTTTGCATAACATTTCTTAAAGACTACAGTGCCCAGCTGTTTTATGAGACTATTTAGCCTTTTTTTTTCTCCAAAAAAACATATAAATTCCTTCCGGAAACAAACAGTTTTAGTAGAAACCAATCATGCCACAAACGTAGTTAAGTGATGAGAGTCCTACTAACACACTGTTTGTTTTGGTCTTTCTGTGAGATACAAAATAAAGAGCAACAGCAGCTTTATCCTTTAAAAGATTCTGATAATTCTGTTTTCCACTAAAATGCCTGTTTATCTTGCATGTACATTGCTTACTGATCTCACAAAACGATCAGCATCCAACCAGGAAACTTACTCTGTGGAGTTGGAACGAGCGCGGAACTTCTTTCCTTTCAGTTTCTTACGATTACCGCTCAGGTTTCCTGCAGAGACGCACAACAGAAAAACACACAGTTTAAATAATATTATGTACAATAACACGGAAAACATTTACTGCGATGACAATGCAAGAGAGAAGATGTAGGAGCAGGAATGCAATGGGTTTGTTCTCTCTAAACAAGTCCAATATGCCATGTTTTATCTATGTTAGCTTTAAATAAAATACAATGTAATAATCAAGACATGAAGGGAATTATTTCTTTTTACCACAGTTGTGTCTTTTTCTCTGCCGTGGGCGAACAAACACACTGTAGTCTGTCGTTCTGAGGCTTCAGCTACGAAACAGACTTGTTTTTTTCTTAAATATGACTTATACAGGAAACCATGTATAAGCAGTTATTGCAGTTTGTGTCCAAGCCTGTAGAGAACTTTGCGTGGGTTTGATGAACAATTATCAATTAAAGGTGTGAGGAAATAATTGCCACGTGTTTTGGATTAAAAAACAGGATGTGATGTTCTATAAATAATCATGTTAATCTTGGCTGTTCTTGTTTTCCTTGTAGTTTAAGGTCAGACCATTTTGTTCTAACAGCCACAGTTGTGTGTTTCTGCTGCAGTAGGAACACACTCCAGAACTGTGTTTGACTTTGTTTGTCAACCCACTAATTAGCTCATTAAATAATACACGGTCCCTGGCTTCAGTCTCCTCTACTGTCGCTGTTAATTCATCTTCCAAACAGTTTTCTCTTTGCTTTTTCCCAACTAAACCCGCCCCTGTGCTTTACGTATAAAATGTTGAAGTGTAACTCTAAGGACATTTCTATAAACAAAGGCCTTGAGGTGATATTCAGAGCAGGAGAAGCACAGATATTCGATTTTCGCCGCAAGTCAGAACTCGAGCAAAAATGTAAACAAAGCCGTTATGTGCATCATGATATCAATCAGTTCTTTGGAAAAGTCATGAATACCAATGACTTTTCTTATCTTCCAAGCATCAGAAGAGTCTGACTTTCGCTTGGGAGCCATAATGAAGGGCAACAAGTTAGCGAATGTAGCACAAGGTGGTGTACAACCGGCGAATGTAAAAGCCATCTTATAGCGCCGCGTTACAACGTATTCGTCCTCTCCGCTCATGTACTATTCCACGTATCCAGTTCTGAAGTAATGATGAAACGCTGTACGTCGTAAACCAAGGACCCCCTGTGCAAGCTTTCACTAACGAAGCCCAAACAGAATGAGAAGAGCTAAATTCTCCAGCAGTCCCATGCTATGTCCACCCACTATCCTATGATAGTTAACGACAAAATGAACATTCACCCACTGTATTTAGGAAGAAAACAAAAGAATCACTGATTTGGGGTTTTTATCCTGTAAAAAGAGCAAAATCTCAGCCTTCCAGAAACACTTATGGGAGCTTTTCTGACTTCTATGTGAAGCGTAAATGCGACTTTCTGCAAAGGAGACGGACATATACCTGTTGTAATAAAAATAAAAACATGCGATTACGCTGCCCACATTCAAAGTCCACATGTAGAAACCATGACTCGGCCTTAAGAACACATTTAAGCTCTTTTGTACTCAGCTTTTTTGAATAAATACAACCTCAGCACAATGTCAAGACTTATCTGAAGACAAGAAGATTCTTAGAAATGAGGCCCCTGAAATCAAATCCACTGCAGGGGAAGCTCAATGCCTTACCTTGCCATGAGTTGCTCCTCGGTCTTCCATTTTCACAGATGTCAGAGATGTGTTTGGCGTCTGGAATCCTCTCGCTCCATGAGTGAGAAAGTCCGTTAGATCTGCACAAATAGCAACACCATGAACAAAACACTAATCAGATCAGAAACGTTCCTCTGAGGTGCTGGAGACGAAGGAAACGCTGTGAGCTGAATGACGGAGAAGATGGAACGACATTATGAGCCATGATGCGGCATCACGGCGGCTGAATACGACATATGAGAAACACTCATAATGTTCAGAACTTTTCAAAACATTCACGAGAAAAAGCAGCATTTAATAAAAGCTGTGAGAGCAACGAAGCGTGATAAGAACACGTGTTGAGCTCAGAGAATCACAAACATACAAACAGCCAGCAGATGAATGAGTGATGATGATGATGGCACACCTGAAGCCAAACACTGAGATGTTCTGAGAAATGGATGGGATGGAGGGAGTGAAGGACAAGGTGCATATCTGCAGGTGGGACAGGCAGGCTGACCTCTTCTTGGAGCTGCAGCCGGAGTTGGTGCTGACGCCCGGAGGCATGTCGCTGTAGAACGAGTCGGCGTCTCCAGGCTTAGTGACGTAGTCGCCTGGAGGCATTTGTCTGGAAATACGGAAGAAGCTTTCAAATAATGAGCGGCTAAACACCAGCAGAGGAAGCAGAAAGCTGCAGGTATTCCTAAGATGCTATTTCTCGCTCATTTACGGTTAAATTGTGTTTGTTGTTATGCTCAGATGTGCAGTATTGCAGCAGTCCCTGACCAGTGGAGCCGCACTGAGAGAATAAAAATGGTTTATTTTATATTTGATTTCTGGCGGACTCTGCAGGGTGTTTTATTTTCAAAAATTACTAGATCATCTTCCCATCGCTTCCGTCTGTGTTTGTTTCCTGCACTTGATGTTAAATGAAGCCGTCAATCTGCCAAAATTTATAAAAAACAAACATCTCTGGAGAGCTTCTTTTAAAAGAGGGAGAATCTTGATGCCAACACAGAAGAAAAAGTAAATATTTCGCAGTAACAAGTAATTTTACTTATTTAAGTCACGTGATTTGGTATCCGTACATTATGCACACATGCATAACACACTCTTGTGCTCACCACAAAATCATTTTGTTTGTGGGTACATCTATATTAAATGGTCATACTCTTTAGGGCCGTGGCTGCCATGAATTTTTTCAAGACTTCATCCATTGGAAATGATACGACTGAGCAGCCTTGGCGGAGGACTGTGCTCTCTGAGTGCTTTTCTTGTTTGTTATGTGCACGATGACCGGTCCGTAGAAAATTGTGTTGCTTGAATCTGGTCCGTGGTGCAAAAAGGGTTGGAGACCGCTGCTGTACTGCAACCAGTTAAACACTCCAAGATAACAAAAGGTTCTCACCAGTAAAACTACTAGCAAGCTGTTCAAGACAAATGCTAGAAAATTTGAAAATTCAGGTAATTGATACCGCCTGTATGGAGCCTTTGTAGGTCTATTTATCATCTAACCCTGGTGTAGATCCTGTGTTTTATAATGTTCCACTTTTATAGAATGGAAATTCTATCATATTCTTACATTTCTGTTTTCTGTCTGTCCATCATTCTACTGTCTATTGAAGCCTTATTGAAGTCATTTTTTCACTTTAAAGCAAACAAGAAAAACAATAGAATTTTAGAGTCCCAGGTCTAAAATTCAAGGAGAAAAAAAAAAAAAAAAAAAAAAAAAAAAAAACAGAGTTAAAGTGAGCAAACCGGCAGAATCTTCGATGAACTTCAGACTCTACGTAACGTTTCTGCTTGTAGCTCCTGTGAAGAAAACAAAATCCTTATTATAGTCCATCTGCTGCACATAATTAAATATTACATATTCTTATCTGAACAACAAGGATTCGTCTGACTCTAAAAGACATAAACAAGTGACATTTCCATTAAGGTTATCTATGCCAAGTTATACTAAAAATTAGCTCAACAATAATAATACAATTCACAATATTATTTTTCTCAATAGTTTGTGCAATATTGGTTTCCGTATCATGTCCAATATTTGAATTTAACGTACAATATTTCATTTTCATGTGCAACATGCTAATTTCATATTGAATATTATACATTTCTAGGGGCAATATTTAAATTTCATGTGTAACACTGCAATTTAATTTGCAATAATTTGTTCATCAATTTCTTTTTCATGTGAATATTACAATTCCATTGTGCAATATTTCATTATTAGGTGCAATAGGACTTTACCACTTCAGTGTCATTGCCAACATTACTTCTTACTTTTCTATTCTAGTCTTATTTTTAGCTTTCTTGTTTTTATTTCTAGAAATGTATCAAAGTTTATTGAGAATAAATTGCATTTGTTCTTTTGCAGGAGAACTTTCATTGGGATTAATAAAGTTTTATCTCTTCTTATGCCTATTATATGACATTGAAACAGGACATTCACAATTAAATTGTAACGATTTGTGACAATTTTAAAAGCTGTGATGAATTTTGGATATAGTATTTTTAGTAAAAAAAAAATCTACATAGAAATACAAAGAGAAGAGTAGAAACATATAAATAGTTCAAATTCATAACAAACATCTCTAAACCAGTGTTTTACTGTCATTTGCAACTGGTTTCTGAAATTTCCAGCCAGAAGAAACCTGTTGGTCAAATAAAAGATCCCCGTGAATCTAAATTTGGCATGGATACGTGTAATATTTGGCCTTAACTGTGAAATAAACTACTCACTTGAAGCACCAGGCTGTGACGGCCAGGATGAGGGCGAGGAAGAGGATGGAGCCGGCGATGGCCCCGATGATGATGTTGGTGCTGGTGATACCTGAGACAGAGGAGCAGAGCACAGCGGGAACACACATGTGTGTTAATTGGATCTCTGGTATCCTGAGCGATCCAGACACATGGGGATACACAAACCACAAAACACTGCAGCAGAACACAAAAACACGGCACACTGAGCAGGAGGAGTTCAACACGAGGGAGTAAACTGAGAACCACCAAACTGCTGCCACCATTCAGCTCTACTCTGAGGGGAAAACTACCAAAAAAAAAAAACCCTGAGCATTTTCAGTTTAAAACGACTAAACCAACCGACTGCGGCGAGCTGAAGTCGGTGTGAGAGAGGAGGAGGACCGGGAATCACACCAAAGACAGGACAAATACAATGAAAAATGAACTCAAATCTGACCTCGAGTCACTCCGTCAAAGACATCGGCCTGTCGACAAAGAATGAGTGTGAAAATAATGACAAACAAAAAGAATGACATGCATGGTTCAGTGAATACAAAGTGCAGCTGGTCGTCAGTGAGCAGACAGAAACACAGGCGCTAAAAACCAAGAGAAACGCAGCAAACAAAGAAAAGATATTTGTGGATTGGTGAGGGGAAGGAGGGAGAATAAAGGAAGAACTGAAAGAGGCGAAGTGGGCTGGAAAGAGTGGAGAGGGTCAGGTGTGGAGGCCTGAAGGAGGAGGAACAGAAAATGAGATGTAGAGGTATACACAGGTAGCGAGTGTTGGATAAATCTACCTGAAACAGAAGCAGTAGGTCCGACCACTGGATAACTGAAAGGAGACATGGAGTTACAGTCCTCTCCTGCCCAGCCCAGGTGGCAAACACACTTCAGCTCATTACTGCACACCTACAGGACGAAGATTCAACAGAGAAAAGTCAAAAAACAACATGGAATTTTGGCCTCATTCTCAGGTGTTTGTGGTCTTGGGCACCAAATATTATGCTGTAAATAATAAATGAACAGAAAAAATCAATTAACACATCAGAAACCCCCTTGGTAATGAAATATTTAGAATAAAAATTGCAATTTGAAATAATTTTGTGAAATATGAAGTGCAATGAGCCCAACCAACAAATAATCTGATAAAAAATCTAAAACTAAATTAAAGAACCTTGTAAAACTATTTTCACACTGCAATCAACAACTGCTGCAGTCACAAGATTTTGGGTCCTAAATGGAATTGTCATTTTTGAAGCTTAAACTTCATTGCGGCAAAAGATAGTTCACCTTTTGTTCATGTTTGTTCAATTTTGCCTTAAAAAAAAGGCGTGTTTAAAAAGTAACATAACAGTAGGACTGCACAAACGCCTGGTACAACAAAAAAATGCAAGTTATTGCATCAAAAAGCAGAGATAACCTTGATCTAAACCTGTTAACAGTTTCAGCTGAATGTTTAAATGCTGTTTCGTACCCCGTGTCCTGAGCAGATGCTTTTGTCCGTGGTTCCGGGGCAGGTGCTGAAGTTAAATTGTTGGACCGGGAGGCATTTGTGGTTGAAGCAGATGCTGTCGGTTCCACAGGCCGTTCCATCCTCCACGTATCCCAGATCAGAGTCTCCGTCAATCACAACATGAGCGCCGCTGAATGGTAAAAATTAACAAATCAGTCACAAAGCCCTTCATATGAGACAGATTGCAGTACATCTTTGCAATGCATCCAAAGAATTAATTGTGGAGTTCTGCAGGGTTCTGTGCTGGGACCTATATTTTTCACCTTGCGCATGCTTTCTTTGTGCAAAATTATTGAACAACACTGCAGAAACTTCTGCTTCTATGCAGATGACACCCAGCTATATTTATGCATGAAGCCAGATGAAACAATCAAAAATGGATCATTTTAGCTATAAGTTTTTTTTTTCAATTTCCATCATTGTTTTTTCCTGACCTTCCACTGTCTGCAGATTCCCATTTTCAAAATTCCCCATAACTACAGGAAACAGCCTCCGAGCAGCAACCTACATGCTGAAAATGGTTGGTTGGATTAAAAAATAAGGCAAGGATTGCTAGTTTTTTTTAGTCCATTTGTTATTTTAATTTAAAAAAGTCATCAACTCTGTGCAATATACATTTTCTACATACACAGGAATGTGGGGTAAAATTGATATTTTTCTACTGGTGGAAGAATTGTGCAATGTAGATCAAATATCATTATTTCGTATAACAGTATGGCAGAATCTGTAATATGTTATAGATAAGTGCAATGTTGTTAATTTCCAAATCTAGAGGATTTTTTTCCTATGCAAAGTCTGAGTTTATTTTTGGTTTCTACTGATGTTCTCTACTCGTTTTACCGTCTCATTTGCTGCAATAAGACTGAAAATGTCCCCACTGCTGGATTAATGAAGGCCTCTCTCATTTTTTTTTTTTTATGACAGTGCTCATTTCCCTGTGTGCAAATGTTCCACCAAAACAACTCCACCTGTTACAACATACTCTAAAAACGGGCACCATCACTGCATCCCGGGCTTAGTTCAGCCCAAGATCATTGGGATTATTTTAAAGAAATGCAAACATGCCAGAGCATTTTTACCATTTTATAACACTAACACAGCTCTGTGGAAAAACATCTGGATATGTGAGACTGGTTGGAGTAATTTTTTTTTTACCTGCAGTCCAGAGAGGCGCTGTGTCGGGCCACAGAGAAGGAGGTCAGTCCTCCCTGCAGCTCCCCCAGTCGGGGGGCAGGTGAGATGTTGGAGCACAGCAGGTATCCGCAATGAACATCCCTAAAAGAACACAAATACAGATCAGTTGGAGAAAAGAACCCAGAAACTGCATCATTCACAAAGACGACCAACTTACTGTTTGTTGCACTGGATCCACGTGTCCTTGTCCTTCCCACAGTTGCCTTTTTCTGTCCCCTCGATGTTTAGCTTCTCGTAGCAGAACTTGTCTGCCGCCGTCGCCTCTGAGGGAGAAACAACACAACCAAGGACTTTCGTAACTACGTTTTCTTGTGAATGGTCTGTTTTGCAGACGTGCATGTGAGATAATAACTTACTCTCCCCCCAGATGTACTTGCACTGTCTGTCTTTGGTTTTGCACCTCCCGTTAAAGCAGCGACCCTGCAGAGAGAAACATAGTGGATCTTAATAAAGAGTCTGAAAAACTAACTTTTTACTGTCAAATACCATAAAGTAACATCTTACCTGGTCTTTCTCACACGTGTAACCGTCCATCTTGTGCACATTTGGCGGACACTGCAAGAAACACAGATGGCCTTAAAACTCTGTGAAGTGAATCTGATTATTAATAAATGTTTGTATCTCCAGATAATTGCATTTAGGGAATCTGACGCCCACCTGGCTGGAATTTCCGGTGCAGTTTTCCGGGATGTCGCAGTCATTCACTGCGTCTCGGCACACGACGCCCATGTACTCCATCTGCAGCAGCATCGGTACATTTTTATTTCAGCAGTTCACAATGTTTCAGTCGCACCGTCTAATTTTTCTTTTCATACGTCGCATCACGAGTCCTTCTTCTTGTCAAAATACGCCTACATGTATGAACTGGTTCATTCTGAGTCCGCAGTTTTTTATTTTAGGATTAGATGAATAGCTTTCACACTCAGAGAACAGCTTTGGTTTTGTATGTTCAGGCAAAAAAATACTTGAAACTTTTTACTGCTGGTTCCAGTTTTATTGAAATTAAGAGCAATCTTTCTTTGTTTCCATCTTTAAAATCAGACAAATATTAGAATTAATAAAAAAATTAACAGCATGTGACAATTGGAGAGCGAATAATGCACGTCTCCACAGTTGCTACGTCTGTTTTAGCCACTCTGATGGTACAATAATGAAATGTGCAGCTTTGTACCTGGCAGTTGTTGCAGCAGAGTCCGTTGCTGCAGTTGGAGCCTTGAGTCAGGGTGCAGTTCTTACAGCACTGATCACCTTCTCTGGCACACTCCTAAAAGACAAACGGAAAAACAGAAGCTGCTTTCAGTTGTCTTCTATTGATTTAATTCTATCTTTAAAAAAAAAAAAAAAAAATCACTTACAACATTTATCAGAGCCAGAAACTGTAAAAACAGAAAAATCTGTAGGATTTTCAACTTTCCGACAGTCCTTGAACTAATCATGTGTGATGTGCAGTTTTTTTTTTCTGGAAAATTAACCAGTTCTAAGCTTAAAATCAAGTTCTTTAATCTAAATCTCAATTAGAAATGTGCCAAAAAGAAACAGTTTACACCAGATCTTGTATGTGACAAAAGTTTTGCGACTATTCGGTTGAACTGCGGACAGTGTTTCCACAGAACAGAGAATAGACGGAAAGACAGACTAGGAGGAAAAGTAAAACCTAATGGATCAAAAAATAAATGCAGCATGGCTCAGAAACGGCAGACAGAGGAGCAAGTTGTTGAAGATACATTCAGCATGGTGAAAATTCTCTATACAGTTGAAAATATGAAAAATACGTAGTTTGTAGATGTGTTAAACTGTTAATTGCAAAATATTTGTAGTTTATGAAGCCATCTTTTTCTGCACGTGGCCACGTATTCTAGGTTTCTCAATTTTTGTAAAATAAATAGTAAAAAAAAAACCACTTTTATTTTGTCTTTAATATGATTTCTGGCATTCTAACTGCATCATTCTGCACAGAAGACTTCTAGTCGTGGCTGTGCTGTTTCCATACAGGCGCAGGACTTTATATTGCAGTGAAAAATGAGCCTTATAATCCATGTAATGTTCATATTGTGTTATCACTGCCTTGATTTCCCCAGTTGCTGCTTCAAATTAGCTTCTGTTGGTGTTCAGGGACACAGCAGGTGGTTTTGTTGTCTGGTAATCAGCTCACCTCTTTGCCTTTGGATGATTATAAAATTAACTCTCGCCATTTGCATCATTTCACGCATTTATCCCCAGTACTTAAACTCACCGCTGGGCTTCCGCAGTCGCACTCTTCTCCACCCTCCACGAAGCCGTTGCCACATTCTGGAGGGTCGAGCAGCTGCAAGAAAGCCCAAAAGAACAAAAAGAAGTATATAAATATGTACATTTTCTATGCATATGAGCATTTGTGTGAGCGTGGTGTACCTTCAGAGGTTTGTTGAACAGACACGATCCTCCACCACTGTTCAGGAAGTTATGGTACTCCTCCACGTTGCAGTCGGAGAACTTCTTGGGCAGGTAGAAACTGTTCAACACAACCACAACAATGTGCCGTTATCATAGATATAAAACAAGCTGCATCCCCAGATAACAACTGGTGTGAAAAAAATACAGGTTTACCCATAAAAACGTTCTATTTCTTACCCTTTAACTTAATTACATGTTCATTTTTACACTTTTTCCAGACATGAGCATTGCAAATAATCATATAGTCTATAATTAAATTTGCATTTTTATACCAAAGACACCATAAATATTGAAGATTTTGTCACAGGTTCACCATACTTACAGTTCAGAGGAGATCCTTATAATAAAATGGGGACAGATACACAGCAGAGCTAATACTGTGAGGATAATATGGAGATAAGTGGGATGTAAATGGAGCCTAAGATGCATTATTTATACTTTGTCCTCAAAATGAACCTTAATATTGCGAATGGTCCACTTTTAAGCAGTTATTGCATTATCATTTGATATTCATATATATTAATATTTAACAGAAATCACAATCTGCTGACAGTTTGATGAACTTTTGAATGCATTTATAGGAAAAAAAAAAGAGTCAAAACTAAATGCCACATTCAGCTACTCTGAGATGTTATTATGCTGCAGTAATAATTAAAATTTTTTCTGTCTAGTTTGAACAGTTTGGACAATGCAATAACAGAGAGAGTCACAGAGAGGCTGGGATTTCCTATTTCATATGTAATGAGGCTAAATGAAGCCGCCTACAGTGATGATGATGGTTTTATAATGACGATGGATGAAGCGCACTACAATATTTCAGAAAGATTTCCTAAACTAATCAGGTTTAAAGTTCTCCCAACTTGTTACGTGGGAACTTTGAACTCTAAATTTGCGCTGAATCTTATTAAAATCTTGTAGTTGTCATCCCCTTTTAAAAGAAAGTAATAAGGGGTGAAACAAAGATGAAACATGCTCCAATGATTCACCAGTAAACAGAACAAGTACAATCATTATAACATCATATTCAGCTGTGATAAACACTGTTTATTTCACAGTGTATACAGCCAAGGGATCAAAATATGTATTATTACATAACAATAAAAAAGCTACTGTAGTTTAGAGCTGCAATGATTAATCAATTAATCAATAGTTATCAGCTAATAAATTAATTGCCAATTTTAAGTCTAAATTCTCCAATAGCAGCTTCTTAAAAGTGACTATTCTCTCATTTATTCCTCTTTTTTGACAGTAAATTGAATATCTTCGGGTTGTGGACAAAAAACTGAACTAAAACCATTTTAGAGACCAAACAACTAATCGGTTAATCAAGAAAATACCCAACAGATTAATCAACAATGAAGATAATCATTATTCGCAGCTCTACTACAGACTATATTTATTTAATAAAATGTGCTACAGAAAAGTTCACCATCACTCTGTCACCTCCTGGTGGCCTTTAGGATGTTTTGCAGCATCTAAACTACAATGAATCACAGTCATTCAACTCTGCAGACTGACTAATCTTCGACATGTCTGGCTATTTCTACTCATATGCATCATATTAATATTTAATTTTCTAATGCTACACCCTTTAAAATACATATTTTGTCCTGGCTTGTTCATCGCAACATTGATTCTTTTATGAGAAGTAAACAAAAAGTTTTAAGAAAAAGTAACTGAAACTACAAAATGTAGCTATTTCCAAATCCTAACTCAACCTTATTGCAGTAAAATGTTTTGATTTCTCTAAAGACTGTGCCTTTTATCAAAGATATTCCAGGTTTAGTTAGGATTTAAGACCAAAAGCTGCCACACAAGCACTGCGTAGAAGTAAGTAAATATACAGTATGCAACAGAAGTGAGTCCAACCCTGTGGAATATCACTTTAATGTCAAATCATTCTGAACTGTATCACCTCTGAATAATTATATTTTTGCTAAGTTAAACAGTAGAGTATTTCCTCTTATGAACAATAACAATCAAAAACAGGTATTTTAGAAAGATGATTTAAAAAAAAAAAAATCAGGCCCCAAAGCAGAAACTCGGTGAAATTCAGTCAACCAGCATGAAAATGGTTCTAAAATGGGCTGTAAAGAGCAGAACTTTCTCTGTTTTGGAATTATGAGCGGTGTTTGTCTGCATGTCTACATCATGGCTCCACACGGAAAAGAAAATGAGATTGTGAGACCTCACAAAGATGTAAAAGGATCCAGAAGATCAACTAAAAATGAGTAGAGAAACAGTTGCAGCAGTAATCAGGATGTACAGAAGGAGCCATTGTACCACTAATCATGGCTGCAGTGGTTGTCCTCCTAGAATGACTCCACAGACAATGAACTACTTTCACAATCTAGCTGTGAAAAACAGACAGCAGCTGCTTCAGACTTGGAACAGGAGTTAAAAGAGCCAAAGACGTGGTCATTTATGATACCATGTCAAGCAAGAGGGAGGAAAACTCAATGGAAATTAGAGTTTCTGTGAAGCTCAGACAGTGAAGGGCACTTCAGAACATCAACCTCTATAGACGACATCCAAGAACAAAACTGTTGCTTGGTCTTTGGTGCAAAATTGCAAGATAGAACTTTTAAAAAAAGCCTGATGAATGTTGGGAGAACATTCTTTAGTCAGATGAGGATAGATTTGCTGTTCTCAGATGGAGTCCAGCATGTTTGGTGTGAACCTGACCAGGACTACCACAGTGGATGCATAGTCCTGACAGTGAAGCACGGAGGTGGAAGTGTGATGATGTGAGGCTGCAAGAGAGCAAAAGGTGTTGAGGAGATGATATTTATAGATGAATATCTGAAGATGAACAAAAACACTGGCTGACAATATGACTCCCAGTCTGCCAAAGCTGAAAGAAGAGGAATATTCCTGCATGAGAACCATCCAAAGTACTAAATTAAACAAGAGTTCCCACTAAAGGGTTTGTTTTCAAGTTAAATAGGAGCAAATACCTGCTATTTAAGTAGTGCAACTGTTGTAAGGTGATACAGTTTTCAGTCATTTGACGTTTAGATGATATTGTACTCACTTCTGTTATAAACTATATATGTGAACAGACAAATCCACTCATTCGTGTCCACACAAACACACACACACACACACACACACAGTAACTAGACCCTGTGAAAACAACGTGAAAACAGTTAGCAGCAGTCAGTTACAGTAGATCAGACATGCAGGTGCTGAGGGATAAAGTAAACTCCCGTCATGACTGAGGTCGCTCATTGAATACAAACGTCTGAAATACCATTGACTTGGGTTTAGTGGAAGCAAATTGGAACTGGAGGAAGCACAGAGTCACCTGTCCTCTGTCATGTGACCTCATGACATCAGAGCAGGGTTGTTATGGTAACCAAATAGAGCGGGAAGGTTAGGGGAGCGTACTGTTGTTAAAGGAGGTGAATAAATATTGAGCTAAGATGAGAATGACATTGCAGACTGTATCAATCGGTTAGACATGAATAAAAATAAGTGATGGGAAGTCCTGAGGCTAAAGGGCGGAGCGGAGGAGGAGGAGGAGGAGGAGGAGCCTTTCAGTAAGGAGAAATTAAGAACATTTTCTTGCTTGATCAGCCGGTGGAATCGGCCAAAAACTCAAGAACACGCATCATGTGAAGTTATGAAAAATACAGCCAGTGTGTGAATAAACAGGACATCAAACTGTATTTGTTCATATCGGTGAAACAAAAAGAGAAGCTGGGCCCACAGAGCCGCCTGTAGTGCTGCTGGATGAGATGGGAAAGGTTGTGGTGACTGACAACCCCCTCCGAGGCAGCCAGTCGGATCAAAACCAGCACAAGCAACGCTCGAGCAAGCTTCTGCTCACCTGCTGTCCCATTCGGGATAGAGGGGGAACGCAAGAGGTATTTCAGAAGAGGGGTACACACTCACAGACACACAACACACGTCCATATGCTCGCAGTGGCGCGACGCCAAAGCAAGCAGGTTCAGTAAACAAACAGGTTTAAAGACGAGCAGCGGCAGGATTCCTGCAGGAAACTCACAAACACACACAGTCTGACTTCTAACCTATTTTCTAATCTTAGCAGGAGAGACGTTACATAAGACATCACTGCTGAGACGCTCAATGAAGTTATATAAACAAGACGTGTGGAAAATAAAGCTGCACTGACTCCTAGTGGTGAATTATTAAACTACAATAACAGTCCAGTGGATGGAAACGGATCAGGGCTCCAGATGGATGCTTTTTACATTGGTTGCACTGGTGCGCATCAGTTTTCCATCACGTTTTCTGTCCCTGAATAATACTTTTCTAGCGTTAGCTTCTTTCCAGATCTTATACACATTAGAAATTTCTTAACACACCATGTAAACAAGAATAAAGGTGCAGAAATGTTTAGTTCTTTCTCATGTGGATGATCTAATCAAAGGTAACTCATCTGTTCTTCTGTGTTATATTGTATGATATATATTAATAATTGCAGCACAGCAGCTCAGGTGACTGTTTGACCAAAAAAATTTGATTGAAAATGGCGAAATTAGGTGTCCCAGTGTAAAATTTAGAGGTGGAGAGTGTAACTTAGGTTGTTTCCTAACGCTGTAATTTACAGACACTCCCTAAACACATCACATGCACCAGTAGACCCCATTAGGTGGCTGTGTGCCCAGAAGCCTCTAGTCTCCACTTAGTTACTGCAGTTCTGCAACTCAGACGAGTGTTTGACCAAAAACTAGTTTGAAAAGAGTGAAATAAGACCTTCTAATGCCAAATTTATCCCACTTGGGACCAAATGATTGATATATTTTCTAAAAGTCAGGAGCACCAGTGCAACCAATGATCAGTTTTAGTCGCACTGCACAGATTTTGGGTCACATTCTGGAGCCCTGCAGGTTTTGGCATATTTAGACAAATAAAACAGATGAAAATTTGAGATAATTAATGGAAACTAACATCCAACTTGTTCAGTTTTTAAAGTCTATAACATTTAATTGCTTTAAAACACACAGAAACGTTAACAGGTTTTGAGTAGGCAGGATGAGGCTTTTACAATTTCAGTACATTTATGACAAATGTGGACACATTTAACTCGTAGTCTGACTAACATCCAGCTGATCAGTTTGTTCTGATGACAAACTGAGTCACCGTCATCTGTGACACGACGAGGAAATGTACTTTCAAACTAACTTACCCAATGTCGTCCATGATGCAGCCGGTCCAGCGGTCATCACACTTGCATTCACCTGGAAAAAAAAACATTCATTAAGATGAGATTCATGAAGTAAATTTCTGATTAATGAAGCCCTCGTTGAGGCTCATCTGAGTACCGTTGAGGATCCTCTTCCTGTCAGAGAAAATGCCGATGTTCTGTCCCAGAGACTGAGCCAGAGTTATGGCCATCTCATCTGTTTTCCCGTACTGGTGGAGAAACAACGGGAGAATAAACAGAATATTAGAGGAGTCGAGAGGAAAGAAACTTTAATACAAGGAGGTTATGAAGACATTTCTGCTCAAAGTACAAAAAATAATCTCATGAATTTATTAAGATGAAGGGACCAGTGTTGAGAGGATGAATGATCTGCAGTGTCTGTTGTAGGCATTTTATTTGTTTTTGTGGTCTTTTCGTGTCTCTTTTTAGCTATTTAGTGTCTCTTGTAAGCATTTTGTGCTTCTGTGGTCATTTTGCATCTTTTTGCAACTATTTTGTATATCTTAGGGTCATTTTGTGTCCCTTCATACCCATTTTGTGTCTCTTGTAGACCCAGTTGTGTGTTTTTGTGGTCATTCTGTGTCACTAGGTAGTCATTTTCTGTCTCTTGCAGCCATTGTGGGTGTTTTTTAGGGTCATTTTGTGTCTCTGTGTAGCCATTTTGTCTCGCTTGCAGTAATTTTGTGTCTCTTGTAGGATTTTTGTGTGTTACTGAAGTCATTTTGTGTCTTTAAATTGCTATTTTGTGTGTCATTGTGGTCATTTTGTGTCACTTTGTAACCATATTGTGTCTCTTGTAGGCATTTTATAGCTATTAATGTGTCTAGTAGACATTTTGTGTTTCTCTGAGATGAAATTTTTGCCTATTTGTGGCCATATTTTGTCACTTTTAGCCATTTTTGTCTCTTGTAGGCATTTCTTGTTTTTTTGTGATCAGTTTGATTTTCCTTGAGGTATTTTTTTGTCTTTTTGTGGACATTTGACGTCAACTTGTAGCTTTTTTGTGCTGTTTAGGGTTTATTTTATGCCTCTTAGAATATTTTTTGTGTCTTTGTGTTTTTAAATCTGATTTATAACAGCATGTTGCTTTTGATGTTGCCATTTGTTTCCCATGGTGTAAGCTTTAAGAAAAACCTCAGTAGAAACCCAAAAATGAGTCACGGATCTCGTGGAGTCGAGGATGATAAATTTGGGCTTTACCTGTATTAAAACTAACCCAAGCTTGACTTTTTGAAGTTCTTAAAGTCAGCATTTGTGGTTAAAACAAGGACTCGCCTCATTGACTCCACCTCCTTTAGTGAGAGAACAAACTCCTCCCATGTAGGACGCTCCACCCCAGCTGCTATGAAAGCGATTCCCTCTGTTGAAAAACAAACAAAAAAATGTGTTCAGCAAAAAAGGTTTCCATCACATCAAACACCTTTTTAATTCCCCAACTTACGAGAAGAGGTGAACGGAGTCGCATCGCTCCTTGATGAAGTCCTTCCTGTACTTCATGAACTCCTTCAGGGTCACCATGGGGTCGTCGTCGATGTTGAACTTGTTGTCGGCCGACCAGGTTTCCATGGCAACCAGGACGATCCGGGTGTTGAGCTGCTCCCTGAAAATCTGTCGAATTAAAAGAGTAAACTCGATGTTTAGGAAGGAAGCATCTTATTAAAGCGCCTGAAAGCTTCAGGAGCGTCTGCAGCAGTCAGTGGGAGTGAAGCCGCCACCAGAGACCAGACAGTCAACACACAGGTTACAGTCTGAAGGACGAACCGGCTGCAAACTCGCCGGCAAATAATAATGTTTGCTTTCATAAGACGGAAAACCCGTCGGGGGGCTGCAGGCCAGACAAACACCGGAGAGCAAAGCAACAACCTGAAAAAGTCAACGCCAGTAACGTGAAGGAAAAGCTGACGGAGCCGAGAGGTCAGAGAGATGATCAGCTTAATCCCAGTTTGTGTGGAGAGATTAGATAAAATAATAAATAATAAAGGTGTGAAGGGAACAATAGCAGCTTCAGACAGTCGGTGTGCACCAGAGCTGTGCTGCTTTATACGGTTCTGCACTTAAAACTAAAGCTTTAGCTTCCTTAAAGTTCACATTTTGTACATTCTGTTATCAATACACTAAAAAAAAAGAAAATTTGGCAGTAAGGGTGCCAGAAAAAATGTGTTTAAAAGTGTAATTTTATAGCTTACTATATATTGTCTATTATTGTCATTATTACTTTTATAATATAACATTATTTTTAGACTTAAATATAGCAAAACAGTGCAATTTTAATGACAAATGTAAAAGAATAAATTATAAAAATACACATTACTTTTTAAAGTTTATGTCTGTTTTTTAAAGTTTAACAACTACATGACTTTTTTCATGTGATTTGAGTTATTATCATGTAATTTGAGCACTATGCACATTATACACCTAATGTTAAAGCATTACCTTCCCAGAAATTTAAAATTTATAAATTTTGGTAATAATACACTGTAAAAAAACCAAAAAAAACAAACAAAACCCCAACTAATATCAGAGAAAATACACTGAATATTAAAAAAAGAAAAAAAAGTGTCATTTTATGGTTTGTTAGATACTGTCTAAACACTAACGATTACAATTCAACGTTTTCAGTCCCCAATATATATTTTTCTTTAAGACAACACAAAATATCTGAAAAAATACTTACATAAAAAAATATATTTTGTGCTGATTTAAATACACTATCTAATTTCAAATGTAAAACAACAAATAACCATTTATAAAGGTATATATTTTTATGTGGATGCTTTTAAAGTTCCAAATAAAACTATTCAGTTCATCTGCTGCAAATTCCTGAAATTTTTCATGTTGTAAATATGTTGTAAAGTCATTTGTGATTGGACATTTCTGACTGAAAGAACCCCTGTGAGTGTCTTTATACACTCAGCCTTGTGCTTTTCTTATTTTTAAATCCCAGATCTTCATACTTTCTAACACGTCGCTCACTGTTTGCATCGATGATTCAACTGGAAGGATTTTCTTGCCCCTCCAGTCCTTGGCAGTCTCTAAATGCCACTCATCTAACAGCGTCTTTGTACTAAATACATGAAATCTGAGTGCAGAAACTTGAAAATATCTCCTCCCTCTTGTGTAATAATAACCCGTTGTTCACATGCAGAGCAAATAAATGCATTAAAATACCATTAAGCTGATGTCATGTCCACAAAGAAGACCATGTTTTACCGACTATAATGTGTGCAGATGTTTTTATTGAGCATGCTCAGTAGAAATCAATGCGTCCTTCCCAAACCAAGCCTGCTTCATACGATCATCTTCAAGGGCACAGCAAACGGCGTGACCTTTTTCTCCGGCTTCACCGTCCTATCGGCTTACAGACGTGACCCTGCAGCCGCTCACATTTCAGTAACACAGCACACAGACGGGGCTACAAATAATCAAACATGGAAATAACTGCCGGGATGCCGCTGCAGCTCCGCTCCCCCTGAAACCTGAAAACTCCTCACTGGCCGTTCAATGGCGGCTCGCTGTGGGTCAGCAGAGGCTTTAAATGCAAGACAGCGACGCCGGTTAAATGAGAAATCAGCTGCAGATGCCTGGGAGAGCCGGTGGCGAGCTTTCCAACAAGAGGATCAATAGGATTCTTACCATGTCAGCTATATTGACCACGGTCTTCGCCTTGTTGTTGGTGTGGCCGACGGAGAGCCGATGCTTTTTGTACTGAAGAGAAGGAGACACAGAGGGATGGAACAAATTCACTTTAAAGCATTTGAATGTGGAGAAGGAGCCTCAGTCTGCACATTCACTGCTAATGTTACCTTTACTGTGTAGAAAACTAAACAAATCCAGTCCCAGTGGATGTTAGTCAGGTAGATTTGGATAAAACTTCACAATAAAGGCTGCATTTAAGGTCACATTCTCACTTTGTTTAGAGTCTTGAGAATCAGGTTGCTAATATTCTACATTTTTCTCTCATTAAACTGCAAAATTAACAATTTACTGATGTATGTTCACAAATTATTATATCACCATTTAACACTCTGAACCCAGTATAACCACTGGCAAGCTTGATTGGCAAGCTATGTTTTTTAAAAATGTGCCAAAAATAAACAATGTTTCATAGCGACAAACTGTAAAAACTGAAAGAACAGAGAGAGTTTCAACTTTCCAACTGTCTAATAATGAACTAATCATGCGTGACGTAGGAAAATGTAAAATTTTGATATTGTACATTTGATCAAAATCACTTTATTCAACATGTCTCGTTTAAAAATTCGCCAAAAATCAAGCATTTGTACTATGTATTATTTACCATTTTTTAGTCCTTAATGTACATATACTTTCTTTCAAATAACAGTAAATATCTGTAAAACATGATATCTTTTGCTGATTTAAATAGAGTGAAAAAATGCATCATTTTCAGTCAAAATGTTGCAAAACAATGAATTACTATTTGTAAAATTACTGACTTTTGATGTGGACATTATTTACAACATTAGCTGCTTTTTAAGGGTTAATATGCTATTTATTTTTATTTATATATTTATTTAGATATTATCTGTAATTTTCCAAATGTGGGAAAATGAACAAAATAACAGTAAACGGTTCAAAAATATACATTAATTTTTTCCTTTTTTTCTTCATTTTACACACACAGCGTGTAATAAATGTACATTCTTACCATTAAATGATCGTTGATCACCATCAGCTCGATGTATTTGGTCTCATCGTCGACACTCCGTGAAGCTTGTGGAGCCTGAAGAGAAACAAGAGATTTATCATGAAGACAGACAGACTTTAAACATCAGTAAACACAAAGATCAACTCGTGTCTCCTGCATCACGAAGGAAATAAAAGAAATCAATAAACGTGAACTCTGCGAAGCTAAACCAGGTTAGTCTGTTGGAAATAAAAATAAAAGCAGCTGTGAGAGACATTCAGCTGCAGACATCTGACTGTCTGAGGAGCAGCAGATAAATATTTCATGAAAAAAGAAGATGAAGAAGAAGAGGAGATGCTGTGTGGGAGGAGAGCTGGAAACTGCACTTTCTTTGTGAATTAACATAAAACATGAGGGGAGAAAACAGCAGGTTTGGACAAACAGTGACGAAGTCCATCAGCAGGTCTGTTAAAATGATGATAAAATAAAAAGATTTATAAAGGCACAAGGCATAAAGTCCAAAAAACAGACCATAATAAATTACAATAGATAAATAAATAAATGCTTAAATTGAAGCCAGAATATATGTAACTGTCCTGATACACATTTTAAATATAGATAAAACAGCATTAACTGATCAAAAAACATTACAAAAAAAACACACAAAAAAACAAGCAATATTTTTCCAGCCATAAAATCCTGCCAAAAATACAGTATAATTAAAATAAAAAAAGTTTAAACTGTGAATTTATGAAGGAAAATATATATATAGCTGTCTAGATACACATTTTACATTGAGATAAAACATCATTAACTGATCAAAAAATATTACAAAACAAATATACATACAAAGTTTGATATGCTAATACATGGCAGGATAAAAGAATATTCTTGAGAAATACTTCTACTAATTAAAAATATATTCATAAAATGAAAAAACCTACATTTGGCATAAGAATTTCTTTTGGGATTAATAAAGTTTAATCTTATTTTATCTAATCTTAGAGACCATGAAATAAAACAACAAATAAAAACAGAAAATAACATTTAAATCCTAAATTTATGAAGGAAAATGTACATATAACTGTCCAGATACACATTTTAAATACAGGTAAAACAGCATTAATTGATCAAAAAAAAAAAAAAAAACCATTAATTGATCAAAAAATATCACAGTGGACTGAGTTGGAAAATTGGCCCAAAAATATTCGGACAAACAAAACTCACATATGAGGAAATTCTCCCAGTGATGTAAAAGATAAAAATAAATAAAAATACTAAATATATACAACAAGAAATATCTGGCACAATAATTTCCTCAGGAATTAATAAAGTTTTGTCTTATCCAAGAGCCTATAATGAGTTTATATAATAAATTTATGAAGGAGAAATATCCACAACTGTCCACATATACATTATAAATTTACATAAAACAACCTTAACTGATCAAAAAATATTACAAAACAAGTGGACATGAAAAAATATCACACTAAACCAACATAACTAGTAATTAATATGCTGAGGTGGGGCTAGTTAAAAGAACACACTTGTGGAAATACTGCTAGTAATTAAATATAATGAAATAAATAAACAACGATGAAGATGTAAAAGGTGACTCATACTTGTCTCTTTTTCCTCCTGTGAACGACTCTGGATCCTGGAAACGGAGGGCTGGGAAACGGAGGCTCCGGTAGATCACCTGGTAAACAGGAAATTATTATAATTATTATTGACATTCAGGAACACAAAAACACACTTCCAGTGTTTAAGGTGAATTAAAGCACATCACAGAACCCAAACAGCAGTTTTACCTCTATAAATATTAATTGCTCATTAAGTCCTTACCTCCGAGCAGATCGCTGAGTATCTCCTGACCTGCAGATTTATAGATCATGTGGATGCGAACGTCTCCTCCCTGAAAGACACAAAAAGAAGAATTTGATCAGACAAGACTCTGATTTTCAGGTTTTCACTGACTTTTCCTGCATCGTGCACAAATTGATTTATCCAGGAGAAAGACTTCAGCACTGAGGTCAAAGAGCGAATCCTCGGAGAAGAAGAACTGAGCAACAATAAAGTTCTGATTTTATCTGTGTACAGAACAAATGAGCTCATCTGGGAGGAAAGTAGCTCGATTCACCTGAGCTGAAACCTGAAAATATATAAAATAAACTGGACAGGAACACGGTTTAATATACAGCTAGTAAACAAATAATACCAGGACAAATTCTTAAACTTAGATTTTTGCAGTTTAAAGGTTGTGTGTTATGTTTACCCACATTGTTCATACTGAAATTTTGATTTATAATGTTTTTTTTTTTATTTGATCAACAAGTTGTTTTTTTTTAGTTTTTAGAAGTGACAAACCACACTAAGACATTGTGCTAGATTGCATAAAAATGTCTAAAATTCTGCGTACCTCTTGAAAATGTCATACATTTTTGAGAAAATGCAGTCTCTGTATCATTCCAAATGTTACTGCTAATTTCTACAATGTCCTTGATAATTGTGATACACTATAACTATGAGGAACGGCTGACATCATTGAACCGTTTTTTGTTTGTTTTTACTCAAAATGTCACGTCCAGGGTCCATCACTGATAGAGAGCTACACATTGTGGTTATAAAATCGTATTCAAGTGTTTTAAAAGTCCAACGGCTACAGTGCAAAGCATCATGAGAAAAACAGAAGGAGCTACACATTGTGAAAACGATAAAAAATTAGACATACACATACATAAAGATGATGTCTACCATAAAACATGGTGATTTATATATATTTTTAAAACCAATAAGTTTCCTCTGGCTGAAAATAACATAATATAGCAAATGTATTATATTATAATTACATAGCTATTATACTGTGTCTTTTTTTTCTTTTGGAGATATTTGATCACATATTTGGTGATATTCATATTTTTTCATGCTATTTATGCATTTTATCAGGTCCATGTATATTAATCATTATGATTTTAATGCTTATTTTTGTTTCGATGTATTAGGGATCATTTGGGGCAATAAAATAAAGATAAATAAATAAATGAAACGTTAATAATACTTTTAAAAGAATGACGTCATTTTCGAGGAAACGTAAACAAAAAACAACAAAATAAAAAAATATTTATTAATATTAATTAAGATAAATGACGCATATTTTCCAAGTTAAAAAAGCAATAAACAAACGTTTAATTTATGGAATAAGAAAAAGAGCGACTCCGGAGCTCTGACGGTTGAACATCCTGTCAGGCAGCGCTCAGGGCGGAGACTCTACGCGGCCTTCTGTTAGTTACTGTAACCGACCGAGCTCCGGTTCCTGTTCGAGTCTGTACCGGAGAACCGAAAAATGCCTCCAACCTCACTGTAAACCCGGTTCAGCATCTGAAAACACCAGGTACCGTGACCTCCATTAGATTTAGTTAGCTTCAGGTTGAGTTTTACATTTTAAAAAACATCGAGATACAACAGGTTACTGTAATGCTAACAGTTAGCATCAGCTAGCTGGCTCAGTAGTTACCCTTAAACATTTCTTTTTCAGTTAAATCACATTCGGTAATCGACTTTACCTAGTTAAGTTATTGATACACGCAGGTATTGATTATAGATATTATAATTCTAACACACAATCTGTCAGAGCTAGCAAAACTATCGATAGTTAGCCTAGCTAGCTGCTATGCTAGCTGACAACCTGTTGTTTTGGATGTAATAACAGCTGGTTAAAGGCCTGTTATTACTCTCTTATTCTTCATAATATTCACTCCAACTAATCTGGCTTTAATTTACAGCTCGTCTCCTGTTTGTACAGTTATTTTACTGTAGTCAGCTTGTTTTATTGTACTTTATTTTCCTTCTGTACTTCCCAGTGCTAGTTAAAAAACCCTAATAGCTCATTTTCACAGGTGGGTTACAGTTAATCATATTATCTGACACTTTAAAGTACTTAAAGTGAAGCAGAATAAAATACACGTCTGTAACAGTGAATTAAATGGAAGCCATGAAAATACACAAAGTAAAGTTAAGACATTAGGAGCAGAGCAGAACATTTACTCTAAATATTATCCGCCAAGAGCAATATCCAAATTGCAGGAGTTAAATTTTTTACAAGGGTAAAATGTGTCATTAAAAATGAAGCATCATGGTGCCTGTTTGGTGCAGACTGCAGCAAAAAAATATTACATAATTTTAACATTTGTGTCAGGGAGAAAGAAATGCTTAAATGACCATTACCACTAAAATTGTGACTCATTTTGCAATATCTGTCAAAAATAATTGCATTATAATGGCTTTATTTGCATATCATTTAGCCTTAATTACAAATGCACAAATATTAACTTATCAAAAAGACATCATTAGAAGTAGAACTGGACTCCAGGGCTGATACTGAGTATTAGTCATCAAGAAGACTGATAACAGAGATTCAGAACTGATACACATTTGCATTATAATTGAAAACTTGCTGTGAAACTTTAGAACAATATACACTCCTATGCAGAGCTGTGTTGAAAAATTCATGTTTCACATATTTTTAATAAATTAAGAGAACATTTCAACAGTTATCCTTCAGTGTTGGTTGGCTTTATCAGGTAGCACTCTGGACTAATGATTATTTTCACAGTCGATTAATCTGTTGATTATTTTGTCAACTAATTTATTAGTTATTTGGTCCTTAAAATATCAGAAAATGGGAAGATAAATATTATAAAATGTAAATATTAAAAAATATTCACATTTTAGAAGCTGGACTTGATCTTATAAATTAATCACAGAAAAGATTAAATTAATCGTTGCAGCTGTACTTGCTCATGACAACAGAATTATTACGGATAGATGGAGACGCCTGCTTTAGAGCTAAAACAGCACATTTTTAAAGTATTATTATTGTTGAGAATTGGTTTTTAAATAATATTGACACTGATAATTGGATAAGTGCCAGAAGTATTATCCCCTAAAGTGCTTTAAACACAGTAAATAAGACTTAAATTACCTGCAGAACTAACTGCTAACCAGCAAAGAGCTGTCAGAGCAGAACAACTGTATCAGCTTGTATCCATGAAGTTGCATTGCTGTGGTCAGCCTCTGTTGCACGCTGTCATTTACAGAAAGTTCAGGCCTCTAATATAATTGCGTATTGTTGAGCTGTGCAGTCTCTGTAATGCACTGCTGCATAGACAGTCTCTCCCTGCAGCTTCAGCCACCAAGTCATTCCCACTTTGTTTGCTGATGAAATGAGAGCATTGTTTCTCGGGGACGGCAGATATTGGGTCAACTGCACTGTGGTGAATAGAGATACAGGGGGGTAGCCCACAGCTAGGTCAGCCTGTGGCATAGTTAGCTCACTTCAATGGTAATGGGGCCATTCAGATAAACTTTTATAGCCGGGCCTCTTCTTCTTCTTCCAGGAGTTCTGCACGCAAGAAATTATTCACTGTTTGTTCCCTTTGGACTGAGCAGCCGCTGCTTTCTGTCTGCCTTCCTGTGTTTATCCAGGAAGCAGCCTCAGCCATGTCGTGCCGGGACATCCACGCCACCAACGCTTTCTCCTTCATCATCGCCTTTGTGTCTGTGGGTGGGATCGCTGTGGCGGCGGTAATCCCACAGTGGCGTGTAACCAGACTCGTCACCTTCAATCGCAACGCCAAGAATATCAGCGTGTATGATGGGCTGTGGGCTAAATGTGTGAAGCAGGACGGCTACTCAGGATGTTACTACTATGATTCAGAGGTATTTTTCTTCTCATCTGCTGTTTTTTGTCACTTTTATGTCCTAAATGATCCAAATAAATCCTGTTTTTGTTTATTCTCCAGTGGTATTCTAAGGTGGACCAGCTGGACCTGCGGCTGCTGCAGTTCTGCCTCCCTATCGGCATCATGTTCGGATCTTTCGCCCTGCTGCTGTGCATGGCTGGGATGTGTAAGACCTGCTGCTGCTCAGACAAGCCTGAACCGGACATCAAAACCATCCGCTTCCTGGTGAACAGCGCCGGATGTCACCTGGTGGCCGGGATGTTCCTGTTCCTGGGCGGAGCGATTCCCTTGGCGCCCTCAGTGTGGTTCCTGTTCCGCACCAAGGAGATGAACATCAAGTACGACAACATTTTCTCCGACGGCTTCGCTGTTTACGTGTCCATCGGCTGCTCTGGAGGCCTGATGCTAGCAGCGCTGCTAATGTTCATGTGGTACTGCATGTGTAAGAAGCTGCCGTCGCCTTTCTGGTTGCCTCTACCGTCCATGTCCAACTCTCTGTCTGCGCAGCCGCTAACCGCTAACGGATTCCCTCCTTCGCCGGTTTACGGACCGCAGCCGTTTCCTCCCACGGTGATCGACACTCAGCCTTTTGTTCCGTCGCAGGGCTACGCTCAGAGCATGGTCGCCCCGGCTGCTACACAGGTCTACATGTCTCAGCTTTCTGCTCCGGATGGGTACGGGTCAGAGGTCGGAGGGACTCAGGCCTACAGCTACGCCCCCTCTCAAAGCTACGCCCCCTCTCAAAGCTATGCTCCATCCCAGAGTTACGCTCCATCCCAGAGTTACGCTCCATCCCAGAGTTACGCTCCCTCTCAGGGCTACGCCGGCCACCACTACTCCACCCGCTCCCGCATGTCGGCCATAGAGATCGACATTCCCGTGCTGACACAGGCCCAGTGAGATAACCTCGGCACACCGAAGGCTTCTGTCCACAAACCTCCACACTGATAAAACTAATACACTGTGATGTATGAACGTTTATAACATGAGAGCCATTTGCAGCCTCCGGAGTGATAGTTTCAGAAATTCTTTCAGGCAGATCAGCTCTGCAAAGTGCTGAATACAGAGGATGAGAGTCTGTCAGAACTACCCTGGAGCTGCTATATGAAGGATAAGATTTTCTTTTATGTGATGATTACTGAAGTGCAGACGCTGTGTTCAGCTCACTGTTGTGGAAAGGAGAGAAACTTTATTTACAGCCAAATACACTTAAAGATGCCTCAATCAGCTGACTTGTTTCACTATTTTACCAGCAGAGCAGAACCACTGAATAATAATTCTTCACTTGCTGATGTGACCAATGAACCAACTTCCTAACTAGTGAGTGACATTTAATAGGTGGGGTAACCTTCTGAACTCCAAGGGATTTCTGGGCCATTTTTTTTAAACCTCTTGTCACATTTTTTCTCATTTTCACTGCAATATAAACTTGTGTACAACCATAAGGAAGAAGAAAGAACTCAGAAATGTCTCTTGTGCAGAATGACACACTTAGAATGACATAAATCATAAAAAGGGACAAAAAAAGTAGCATTTTGTTGATCTAATTGTACAAAAATGTAACACTTTTGGAATCAAAATGTACAACTTTTAATTTTTTATTTTTTAAAAAAATACTGCAAAAATGCTGCCTCTAATGCTATTTTTCATTTGAATATTTGCATTTTGTATTTGTTTTCAGACTCATCTTCGATCTGCTACATGTAAACATCCTGCAGTTCAGCCGAAAAGTCTAGGAATTTTTGACATGTGACTGTTGGTCGTAGCTAAGTCACTAATAGTTTCCTAGTTGCACCGAGGCGCACAGAATTTTTAGCTTTTTACAGAATCTGACTATTGCGAACCATTAATTTTTAAATAAGACTTGTAGAATAAAGGAATTTTGATTTGGAGTTTAGATTTGGTTAATCTTCCCAACAGAGCCGTACGTCACACGATACTTTCAAGAAACATCAGAAAGTTGAAAATCTGCCAGTTGCTTCTGTTTGTTTTCATCTAATCTAATTCTGCCAATTTAAAATAAAAAATGACATGCCTTTTAAACCTGCTGGCGGGTTTTGGGGTTCAGAGGGTTACTTTAACTTCTTGAAGTTCACTAAAGAAACACAGCTGGTCCACAAAATTATTATTTCTGTTACATTTTTTTGTTGGAGATGTTACCTTCATGTGCTTTTACTTGTTCCAAACATGCAGTATGGAGGTATTTCTGTTATTACTACTGCATGAACACACAGACAGATTATTCTACTATTTTTTAGTCCTGTATGTACACACTAGATCGCCATGTATGTATTCTAGAATCAGAGGGTACACGAACGCCTGAATAAAGACTTTAGAGAGAAATTTACTCAGGCCTTTTAGGATCCTAGCATCTCTTTTATACAGTAAATATAACACTAGCTTAACACTGACACTGTGGTCCTGAATGGGAAAATACTAACTACCAAGCCTTTGTTTCTGTAATTTATTTTTATTGCCAATTTTGCTCAGTTCAGGTAGTTTTTTTACTTTTTCTATAAAGGGTTAATCCGCATATTGATTTTTCTGACATTTTCTCTTGCATACATGGAGAAAGATGTGTTTGTTTCTTTGTCTTTACTTTCTTTTTGTGCCACATTTCAGACGTTTGCCTCGCTTCAGAGTTCTATGGAATCACGGCTACTGATGACCCGTTTGTATTTTTGTCGTTGAATCGTGTTGCGGTGCCCTGTGAAGAGCAGCTGTTATATATATATATTTTTAATGCACTAATTGTATGAACACTGTCAGTTTACATCACCTTTGCTCCCTAATTGTGCTGAGTGTTTTTTTTAACTGTATTGCTTCTAACACATTAATCATTTCCTGTAACAAACACTTTATCTGATGTCAAAAAATGATGAACCGTGTTGGCTGTCAAACCGGATGTATGAAAGCAGTTTTGATTCTGTTACTGTTGTGACTTTTTGTCTCCTCTCAGCTGATTAATCAGATCCTGATAAATTGTCTGAGGTGTTTAGTTTTTGCTAACTTTGCTGGAAATGTGACGTCGTTCAGTGAAGTTTAAGCCAAATTAAGTGTCGCTGCCTTTTGATCAACGTGTTCTTCTACAATGTGGAATCAATGAAATAGTCTCAAGAAAGCTGTTTTTTTACACTGTTATCTTTTTGTTTTCAATAAAACATAACCACAGAATAATAAGTGTGAGTTCATATAAGCAGGAACAAGAATGACAAAGCAATTTATTAACTGCTTCATGGTAATCAATGGAGTTGACACCCTGTCAAGCTTATTTACTGCAAGAAGTCATGCGAGTAATTTGTTCGTCCTCACAAAAAAACTGGCAAAAACTGAGCATCGTTTTAGTCGGACTGACTTATAAACAATCTGCTCTGGTGATGGTTTCAATTTATTAGATAAATAGCTTGAAGAATCACTCATTTGTGGTGTTAGAAAAGTTATCATTTAGAAATCTCATCTTTTACAAATGAATTATCAGAAAACAGTGGAAAACATCCATCACAGCTTTGATTAATATCAACTCTGCATTGTTTTAGTTATATATTATAAATTATTTTTATTTGAAAAGCAGGAACTACAGAAGGTTTGTCATCTTTATTTAGACTTAATAGTTGACCAGCGGAATAATTCAATAACTGAACTACACTGAAATACATACTGAGATGTAGTGAAATAATTTACCTTTACAAGCTTGTCTTTAGCTTTGCCTGCACACTAAATGCTGCTCTGCATGAACACTGCCTGCAGTTCACCTGAAAACTGAATTTTTGTCTCATGACTGTTGGTCACAACTGAGTCAGTGATGGTTTCACATTTGCATCAATAAGTGCAGAATATTTAGTTTTTTACAGAATCTAATTAGCACAAATGACTGTTTTTTGGCAAATTTTTAAATAAGACATGTAGAATAAAGTGATTTTGATTAAATCTTTTTTTTAAGCTTAGCTGGAAGCTGTAAAACTGAAAAAAAACCCCAATCTGATTTACACCTTTTTCTACAGTCATTGATCAGTTATGAGTGATGTTTGGATCCATTGTGAAAATTAACCAAATCTAAGCTTAAAATGATGACATTTCATCAGAAATCGCAAAAAACATTTCAGTTTCTGCATGATGTAAGTCTGAACTGCATTTAGCCACATTAACAACATACTTTGAGCTTTGTTAAGCAGTCTGAGGAAGGCAAATGTTTGCCAAAACATTCAATTTTAGTGTAGTTTGTTGCTCCCAGCTATTTGTAGGAGTTTTTTCTTTAAGTTTTCTTTACAAATCACCAAAAATACACAATTTCTCAGAGCTGCAAACTGTAAAAACTGAAAAAAAATCATCTGTTTTACACCTTTTTCTACAGTCATTGTTCAGTTACTATGTGTGACATTTGGTTCCATTGGGAAAATTACCCAAATCTAAGCTTAAAATCATGACGTTTCATCAGAAATCGCAGTAGGTCGGCCCTAAAACATTTCATTTTCAACATGGCATGAGTCTGAACTGCATTTAAGTGTCAATCTGATGGGTTTTTTCAGTTTTTACAGTCTCCAGATCAAACCTCAAAGTACTTTGTTAATGTGGCTAAATGAAGCTCAGATTTGTGTCAGGTTGAAACTGAAATGTTTTAGCGATTTCTGATGAAATGTCACGATTTTTTAGTGTAAATTCAATTAATTTTCCTGACGGAACCAAATGTGTCGCTTAATAACTGATCAATGACTGTAGAAAAAGGCGTAAATGAGAGGATTTTTTTCAGTTTTTCCAGTTTCCAGCTCTGAGAAATGGTGTAACTGTGGTGATTTTGGAAAGAAAACAGGCCTTTTTGAACCCAACAGTGGGGTTCAGAGGCTTAAAGCAACTCCTGCCCTGAGCTGTGATCTACTCTGTGGATAAATATTGGAGTTAGACAGAAACCAAAGCCAATTACCGGCAGTGTGCATTCTGTTAAAAATGCAGCGTATCTTTGATGCGACCCGAGCGGCTGAATGAACAGCCTGAGCTGCAGCCGTCGTAATTGGAACTGACTCCTTCTGATGCGACACTCCGGAGTTTAGTGGCTGTTGATTAATAAGCGCCTGATTAAAAGGCTGCTTTTGTTTTACTTGCAGCTCATTCACACACGCCGCCGGTGAATTAACTGCTCCGGCAAAGCGTTTTCTTTTTTTTTTTTTTCCTTCCTTGACCGAGGCCTCTTTGTTCGCCACATCATCACTCCCAGCTAATAATCTCAGACTCGGCAGGGAGATTAAGGCTGCACACAGATGGCTTTCATATGTCGGAGGGAGACGGGAGGGGGGGCGGGGCTTGTGGTTGCCAGGGGAGACGGTACCTCAGACCGCCGGCTCATGAATATAAAGCAGGGAGGATAACACGCTTTTCACTCGGAGCATGTGTGAATGAACCGGTCCAGGTTTAGCAACGTGAAGTTGGCTTCAGGCCACAGGGAGACCCCAGGTTTTTATTTTAATCCCATATCAATCCTGCTGCTCGGGCTAAAAAAAATGAAAAAATAAAAAAAATCCTCCTCTTGGCACCTCATGAAAACACCCCCAACCCTAAAACCTGCCACCTCCACCCCCCATCCTCAACCTTCACCTCCCAACCCCCTCAAAAGCCTCCCTCATCTTCCTCCTGCAGGTCAAATCATCACACAGGATCTGACATCTGCAGCAGCAAAAACACAAACCAGACAGAAACGTCACCACATTTGGAAAGAGAAATATTAAGTTTTACGTATTTAGACTGAGTTATGGAAGCACAGAGCAGACTTTATTCAAATAATTATTTAACCTTCCTGCGGGTCAAATTGACCCGTTTTAAAGTTTGAAAATGTGGGAAAAAATATGTATATTTTCACAAAAAAAATCTCCACATTTTCAACATTTTTGGGAAATTTTTGAAAATTTTTTGGTGGAAAAAAAGAAATGTTAAAACATTCAGAAAAAATCCACCAAAATCCAGCATTAATCTGCTCTACAGTGAACAATATTCAAATGCAAAAAGCAAAACAGCGCCTCCAGTTTACTGCATCTATATTTACACATCACTGAGACAGAGAAAAGCTGCAAATCTGCCTGCATTTTGATGTGAATATAATACTTTTCCGTTATTCTACTAGTCAGTTAAACAGCAAATAGTTTATGCTCTATAATCTACAGTAGATAACATGAGACATGACTGCTCTATCTCAGGTTTTTCAGCCTTCATAGCTGAAACGTTGCTCTAACACTGAACTCTGCACCGTCAACACAAACACAGCTCCATGGTTTCTCTCCCTGACAGCCAAAGATCTGTTTGGGTGGAACCTCAGCGGCCCCGAGGTGCAGGTGGAGCTGCAAAGGTGTCCAAGAAAGCAGGAGGGATCAAACATATGGTGTTTTCTGCATACTCGAGTCAGCATCGCACATCCTCGCCGCGAGTTGTGCACAAACACTCACGGCGGAGAAGAAGTGCAAGATTCATCGGCCACGTAGCGCCCGAGAACATCACGTCCTCAGCTTGTGAACTTTAGTTTTGCCGATCCGGTTTGCTCACCGTCGCCTGTTGGCGTAACGCGACCCGACAGAAAGCGACAAGAGGAGCTTGTTCGGGACACGTTGGGCGAATGTCCTGCTTAACTTTTAGTGCCGTGGCGGAAGAAGGGCAGATGGATTTACCATATGGCCGACAGGAGCCACGCTGGCTCCATCTCATCACGGCCCCCGTCTGACAAGGTTCTTTCTTTCCTTTCACTTCCCTCCACATTAGAAGAGCCACAGTTAGAGCGCTGCAGGGCAAACAGCCTCCACATTCAGGCCCGACGAGGACCGATAGGAGGCTGATAAATTCATGGTTTTTACAGCAGACCAGACGTCCGTTTGTCTGAGGTCGACCTGCAGAGCAAACAGAGCGTCGCAGGAGACGCAGAAAATGAGAGTGAAATAGAGAAAGAAGACTCACCGACAATCAGAAAGGACCTCCGGGATCAGAGCTGACAAACCGACAGCAGCTCTGTCCTCGACTTTACCATGCAGACAGCGTTCCCGAGTTAACAAGACAGAACAAATGCTGCCAACGGAGATATGAACCAGCTGTCAGAGATGTGTCAGAACTTACAAATAGGTTTTATGGGATTTTTTTAAGGAGCACAGATCCTCAGGCCCATTGAGGATCTTTCATTTTACAACTAATTTATGATTACAAGTAGTTATTGCAGTTATTTCTGTTGTTCTGCATTCAAAAATGTGCATTAGAGTCACTCACATGGATGCTGCTGCAGGTATTTAGTGAACTCAGAGGAAAAACTCCTACAAACAGTCAGAAGCAACAAACTATGTTTGTTTTTTGTCTGTTTTTGGCACATTTTCCTTCCTAAAACTGCTTCACAAAACACAAAGTATGTTGTTAATGTTGCTAAATGTGGTTGAGATTTGAGTCACATTGAAACTGAGATGTTTCAGGTCCGAACTAGTGCAATTTCTGCTGAAACATCACAATTTTAAGCTTAGATTTGGTCAATTTTTCCCAATGGAACCAAACATTACATATAAAAGTGGAGGAAAAAAACAGTAGAAAAAGATGGAAATGAGATGATTTTTTCAGTTTTTAGTTTGCAGCTCTGAGAAATGGTGTAATTTAGGTGATTTGTAAAGAAGACTCAGAGGAAAAACTCCTACAAACAGCTGGAAGCAACAAGCTACACTAAAATGTAGGGTTTTGACACATTTGCCTTCTCAAACTGCTTAACTAAACTCAGAGTATGTTGTTAATGTGGCTAAATGCAGGTCAGATTTGTGCCACATTGAAACTGACATGTTTTAGGTCCAATCTAATGCGATTTCCGTCACAACTTTTCTCTAAAAGCGTGCTCATTTAGATTTAAGAAAAAATACATTTTCAATCCATTTTCATTAAGTTACCTCAATTTGAATTTAGTTTTACATCAATTAAAGCAGAAATTTGAGTTTAAATTGCATTATTAAGTCAACCCAACTAATTAAAGCAATGTCTGCAGCTCTAAAGGGTTTATCTAAACGAGTAAATTGGATTTTTTTAATTAGATGTTGGGAGTCTGTCCCATAAATTACTTTTTTCCTCCATTGCCAATGTGTTATCTTGGTTAAATTAGTTTTTCTACAGTCCTTTTCATCAGGAATAACAGAGTTTATTGTTTTATTAGATAAAAGCAGAAACACATTTCTAAAAAATGACTAACTTTGATATTCACACATGAAAAATTAATTAAATCAGGCTACGAATTTGGCTTCTAGAGTCGTTCAGTTTATTTGACACATAAACACATGTTCTGTGAATCTAAACTTCTATAGAACATTGGTGTCTTTTATCCGTCCATGTGTGACACTAAAAGAAGCTGTGTTTTTAATATTTGATACACAGCAGCGTTTCGGCCGAAGGTTTGGCATATAAAGAACTGAAATAGTCGAGAAACTCCTTCAATTTTTATGCATTTTACGTCACCGAGACCAAAAAAAAGGCGACGGAGACGGTATATCTCTGTAGAGGAGAGCTGCAGCGATATTCTGAGTTTAGATCTGAGCCTCTCTCTGGTCGCTTTAATAATTCAGGATCTCCAGAAAACGTCGAAGAGGAGTGACGGAGGCAGAAGAGACACGAAGAAGAAGGAGATGTGAAATACAGCCAGCATTGTTGCCACTCTTCTCCTCCGTCATATTTCCTCCATTTTCACTTTCAGAATCCTCATTAACTTCACATTTTTCACGAAATAGCATCACAAACCAATTATCTCCTCTTATTTTACAGTTTATCGCATCACAAGCAATCTAATTACGCTTCATTTAGAGATTTGTTTGCTTCTTCGCTCAGTTTCATGCCTTTTTTCTCTGCCAGCAGTGAGTCCGTCCTCGTTATTTTCTCTCCTACTTGCTTTTTCAACGCTGAAACCTTCATATTTGAATGAATCTTAAGCAGCTCTGCATCAACACAGAAACACTTGAGTCCCTGACCTCCGTTATCTCGTCTTCTTTTCCCTGATTAACACCAGACACACTTCTTCTTCTTCTGGAGGTTTTAATTAGAACAGAATCACACTCACAGTATCAGCGTCTCGTTCCTTCGCTCTCCTGCTTAAGGCGTCTTTAGACAATCTCAGATCTGTCCTTTCTCTGTGATCATAATGCCTGTGTTTCTATTATCTAATTGGCTTTAGGTCTCTGTGCTGTCTGCTGCCTTTGTTAGCCGGCTGAGCGCTCAGAGCTGCACTCAGGCTTCTGGAAGTGATTCTGGTTCGCCCTGACCTCGTCTCAGGACACTTACTGACTCGTGAAGCCGGAGAAACTGTTCTCGTAAATCAGTTCCGTAGCAGCCAGCGGTGCTTGTAGCTCCGGTGGCATTTCAAGGAGGTAGATAGTGAATGGTAAAAGTAGAAATCAGAGTTTGTTTAAAAGAAAAAAAATAAATATTCAGTGTGTATCTGAGGTGTGGCTGAAGGAATGAATGGAAAAGAACATACATAAATAAGATCTGAAGCTATTTAACGATCCAATAAGCAGTTCTGGAGTTTAGTGGCATCTTTATTGCCAGAAAAACAGATAAACTACCAATTTTAATGCCGTCCACTGAACTGACTCAGTTCAAACCCCAAACATGTTATTCTGTGTGAAGAATGAGTAAAAAACACTTTCTAAAGTCGTGTTTTCACCCAAAGTACCACAAACATTTAGTCCCAACAGCAAACAGGTTCTTTTAAACTGTTGGTTACGGAAAAATGCTTCAGCATTAAATAACTACACTGGACATGCATTGCAAATATCCATAATTAAATTATTTCTTCCAGGACAAACGACTCTACTTCATCTCTTAGAGTTGTTTTGACTGGTCTGAATATTGTTATAGATATCTGGATTTAACTTTGATTAGTCGGAATGACGTTAATGTCTGTCAGTGACTGCTTGCCATAGTTTATCTGCATTTTTATTGCAGTTTAAAGACCCCTAAAGAACATTCATAAAGTCTGCTGACATATGAAAAAGTGAATGTTGTTTTTGTGGGTGCACAATAAACAAACAAAAAAACTGTATATACAGCTACAGATCTTTTCAAATTGTGGCTACAATAAAATCTTGCAAGTACTCAACCAATCACAAACATTCAGCTCTGCAAGATCCAGCCCTGAAGTTCCTGTGCTCTTGAATGGGGACTTTCTGGAGGGTAAAATAAGGCTGTTTTCCACTGCAGGAACTTGCAGGACTTTCTAGGATCACTTGGACCTTTATGCATGTTCCTACCACAAGAACCAACCCTTTAGAACCTCTTTGTGTCCAAGTTCAGCCCCTAATTGGTACTTTTAGACTTTCTGGTTCCACTGTAGTGTTGGATCCAACAGCTTCAGTCACAGTTGCCTCCGATTCCTCCACTAACACCAGTTCTAGGAGCACGTAGGAACCAGAACAATGGAAGTTTTCAGTCTATACGATGACTTTTACGTTGTAGATGATGTTTGAGAGGAGAAAATGGTGCTTCTTCTTGTCTTCGCAGAGTTTAACCAATCTCCTGCAAAAAAGGGCTTGAAAGAGGTTCTATGGGGGTTTACCTGCAGTTGGAACATGACTAAAGGTTTGGGTTCCCCTCCTGCAGTGGGAAACGGTTCATAATATCCCTAAAACTTAAGTTAGACTCTGGTTCCAGTGGTGGAAACGAGCTCCTCTGAAGGTTCCTATAGCTACATGTTTATAGGAATGACTGTAATAGGCCTGTATAGAACAGTTACTGGGTCTAACTTCAGTTTATAAGCATGTAGGAAATAAAACAATGAAAGTTTTGAGTCTATACGGTGACTTTCACATCATAGGTGATGATGTCTTAGAAAACAGGTTAAAAAAATTGTGTTCCTTGTTGTCTTCACTGACTTTAACCAATCACCTACACATCACTTTCACTCAGAAGTACCTCATACAGATAGTTAACTGTTTTCTCCAACAAAAGTGACCTTCAAAGAGGTTCTATGGTGGTACACCTGCAGTCTGAGCATGCCTCAAGGTTTGGGTTGCCCTCCTACGGTGGAAAACAGCTCACAATATCCCTAAAACTTAAGTTAGATTCTGGTTCCAGCGATAGAAATGCATCGAGTTTCTCCTCGTTTGTTTTATTGCTAAACCGCCGCTCTTTTTCAGCCAACAAATCATTTATAATATCCTTAAAATTTAAGTTAGACTCTGGTTCTACAGATGGGAACGTATCAAGTTCCTCCTCATGTGATGGAAAACAGCTCGAGTTGGTGGTGAGTCGAGGTGCAAACTTAAGAGTAAAAATTCAAGGTAACTTCATTCTAAATAATTAAAACCGCTAAATAACATCCACTAAAAGAGAACACACTAAGATGTCAGGTGGAAACGACACAGAGAGTTGTAGGGGAACGCCAAACAACACAACATGACAGATCGTTAAACTCAACGAGTAGCAGCTGGACGTGAAAAGACGGCCTGATAATCCTGCTGAGATCAACCATCAGCGGCTCCTTCGGGTTCACAGATTTGTACTTACGCTGCTGCTGCCTTGTCCTCCAGGTTCAATCATGTAGGTGTGATTGCCGTCGAAAAACATCCCACTGAAAGAGAGGAAAGGAGGGAGAGCTCACATCAGCGCAGGTTTCTGCTGTTTTATTCATCAGCAAATGGAATAATGCATCTGAATTCAACTCCTCCTCGGCTATCAGGCTGATAGATTAGTCATCCGCTGCCTGCTCGCCGGCCTCAATGCATTATCGCAGCATTTGTCAGAGTAATAACTGTAATTCTCTCCCACAAGGTGACGTTTTGGACAGAGTCCTCCGCTGCCCTCCACGCTGTGTTCGACATACGTGGTGGAGGAAGTACTCAGATACTTTCTGGAGGAAACGTGCCACAGTGCAGTAACATTCCTGCACATTTTAGTGCAGGAATGTTACTGTTACTTAAACTGAACAACTGAAAAAATAACACACATTTCTGTTGTGCAACAAGGATAAGATTGTGCTCCATGCTTGCATGGTGAAATCCACTCTGCTCTAAGTGCTCCGGTGGATCAGGACCAGAATCATGTGTGCTGAAGGTGACGTCTGTGAGTTGAAGGCCGGGACGTCTAAAAACAGCGTAGAGAAAGATGGATTGTGTGTCCGTGGAGTGTTTAACCCTCCTGACTTCACAGTTTGACCTGAACAATCTCCTAAAAGCTTCAGATAAAGTTAATTAACGGATGACGCGTGTTCAGACGCCAGAAGACCTTCAGCCGGCCGCTAAAAGACGACCTGATCTCTGACTTTTAAAATGATTGAGTGTCGCGGCCTCCTGGTTCCATAAACTCACTGTGTGTGACGACGACGTCTTGGACTCCACAGTGAAAAAAAATTCTCTTGATTCAGTTGATTTTAAGTGAGAGGATTATCAGGAACTTTCTGATAAATGACCTTCACGTTCTGCTGCACATTCGCCTGTATTTTATGAAATCGCACAAACTTTCAGTGGAATCTCGTACTGTTTGGTGACGTAACCATTTCTTTCTAAATAGTAATTCGAGTTACCTGGGAAAAAATCTGCTAGTTTTTTTAAAAATATTTTTTATATTACTATACATATTTGACTGACATACAGTCATGGAAAAAATGATTACAATGAAGCTTAAGCATGTCAAATAGAACATAAAGTGTTATGGAATCAGCTGTATTTTTTGTCGCGTTCATTGTATTCTTCAGGTAATATACCTTTAGTGGTACCAGGCATTAAAATGAACAAGAAACTGAAGAAAGCAAGGGAGGTCTAATAATTTTTCCATGACTGTACAAGTCAATAAACAAAAAACTCCAAGAGGCCTTAAAACAGAGTAAACTACATCCCATCAGATGGACTTCTTTGTAGAATCATGTAAGTTTTGTTCTTAATATCAAGCAGAAAAAGAAGCTGAAGTATGACATGTTTAAATCAATTTTCCTTAATTCCCATCTCAATGCTGAAATTATAAATCGTGCACATCAAACAGTCACACATTTTGGTGAAACTTGAAGGCAAAACTCTCAACCTAATAATAATCAGCATGAATATTTGTATTCAAGTGAGAAGTTAAGAACTCAAATGATGTTTTAATGGGGAACACGAGTCAATAAGGAAGTGACATGATCTCACATGATGGATGTAACCGTGCATTATCTCTCCATATACAGCTAATGGCCTGTTGCAGTGTGTGTGTGTGTGTGTGTGCAGGATGTATATTATGCTAAACGCCTGACTCAGCAGAAGGGAAACACTCTCCCTCTAATGTCTAAACCCGTCGACACCACGATACACTCGCCGTCTCCAGCTCTATAAACACACTTTTAGAACGTCAGAGTGTGTGTTCTATCAGATATTAACCGAGGTTATTAATAACACAATATTACCGTCACAAATAGTAAAAAAATAAATCACCACAACACGACATTTGGGCTGATTAGCAGCCACACATCGAGCAGCAGAAATAACAGAAAAAACTCTATTGACCAGAATGTGAGCTTTCTGTTAGACGTCCACTTTGTTTGGATGTGATTAATTCATGCCTTTTTCATTATTTTGCTGCGCTGGACAAATTTCCCAACAATCCCATGAAAAATGCAGCGTGCATTATTAAAAAGCCCGAGCTTCGGTTCGCTTATACAGCAAGAATCAGTCCGATTTCAGCCGCTTAATTAGCTGAAGTGATAAAATGGAACATACATGCAGCGGATCAAGACTGAATCGAGAAGTTTTCAGAGACAATGAGGGGAAATAGTCAACACTGTGCAGATGTGAAATGTCTTGCATGCTTAAATCAAAAGTAAAATCTCTATTTTCACTCCTCAAACTTAAATTTGCAACCAAAAAGTGGCATTTACAAAGCTGCTCTGCTTGTTTTCATAGATAAATTGCTGCTATTCTATTTAAAATTAATGATACCGGTTAAAACGGTTACCATTTCTTCTAAAAAATACTAAAATCAAACGACTTATTTGAGACAGAAACTGTAAAAACAGAAAAATTGTCCAATTTTCCAGCCTCCCGACAGTTCTTGAATGCATCATGTTTTATGTGTTGTTCAGTTGGGAAAATTAACCAAATCTAAGCCTAAACTTGTGATATTATTGATTATTATTCTACATATCTCATTTAAAAAATTGCAAAAATTAAAGCATTTTCTGTAACCAGAATCTGCAAAAAAAAATAAAAATTCTGCACTCCTCAACACAGCCGTGAAGCTATTAGTGACTCAGCTGAGACCAACAGTCAGATGACAAAAATTTAATGTTTTTTTTTGTTTTTAGACGATTTATGTCATTCTAACTGTGTCATTCTGCACAGAAGACATTTCTGAGCTCTCTCTGCTTCTAGTCATTGTGTTTCTGTTTCCATAGAGGTGCAGAACTTTATACTGCAGTGAAAAATGAGCCCACGGTGATTAAAAGTGTGACAGGAGAGTCTCACGCAGACAGACTTTAGAACTCACATACACTACAATAAGCTTTTTACGTAACCCTCCATTGATTAACAAAAAAATCTAGAACGGGTGCTAAACTCGTGCTTTTTTAATTTGTTGATAAAGCTCTTAGGATAATTACAATTAAAATTATATGAGATAATAAGACACTCGAGACATCAGCAGTTTGTTTCTTCAAAGTAGGTTTCATCCCTGCAGCCTTAAAGAGTCGCTACAAGAGCTTCAGCTAAATCCACAGTTAGAGCCAAATCATACACACTTTAGCTGATGGAACCCGTTTTTCATGCACATACAAGAACAGATGCATTCAAATATAACTAAGGAACATGCACAGCTGTAAAGAAATGGTTCTGCAAGAAAAATCTGCCAGAAAAATGGTAGTTTTTGGATGCAGCTCCAGTTCTATGAGGCTTCAACTCGTCATTCCCCCATGAGACTGAACTCCTGTTGCTGTTTTCCTTCCCTGTTTACCGACACGCTGCTAGAAATCTTCTTTTATTTCTTTTTGGATTTAGTTTGTGAGACGCCTAAATAATTAATGATTTAAAAAAAACAGCAAAGTGCAAAACATCCTCCGTAGTGCTGAGAGATTTAACTGAAGAAATGCGAGTTTTTCCGTCTTGTGTTCACAGTTTGGGAAAAATTCAGGAAATGTGTGTAAGCAACTGTGAAAAAATGTAATACATGCACATTTTTTACACTTAATTATTCATACGTCCCTTTTTTTTATGCACACGACTGCATTCGGCAGCTCACATTACATTTCTGCCCTGCAGGACGGACACTCGCCTCGTTTATTTACACATAGATACACAATAACACAACAACACACTGACTCAGAACACCGACATACCGCTAATTATTCACTCTCATGATTTACAGTGATTATTTTTAGGGCTACTAGCAGCTATTTCTCTACCAATTTGTTAATTAGTCAAATAATTTTCCTAAATATTCACACTTTAATGTGTGAAAAAGCAGAGTTAAACTGGGACTCTGACATTTTAAAATAATATATCTCACAATGAAAAAGAGGATTTATTATTTAAAGCAGTGCACTAATAGGGGTTTTCATTTGATTAATAGATTTCTTTATGCAGAAAATGACAAACAAGTGAAAAAAGACAGCAATAATGAGTTTTAACAACCTCAGGGGTTCATTTTAAATATTTTTTTCTGAAAATTTAATGTCCTAATTTATTCATACCCTTGAAATTGTCACAAATTTTTGCGTTAAATGCAGCTTTTTTGGTTTCAGCCATGACTTGCAACTAACTAGAGAACTGCTGCATCAGCTGTTCTCATTTTATAGTGTATTAGAACACTGTAAAACATGGCAGCATCGTTTAGAATGATAAAGAATTTGCATTTTCTCAAAAATCTGCAACAATTTTCAGAGACATGAAGAATTTTGCTAATTTTAATGCACTCCAACACAATGTCTTGCTGTGTTTTGTTAGTTTTTTTATGTTATTTCCAGCTCAAAGAAAGCTTCTGGTCAAATAAAAATTCACAGGATTTTGGACTTAACTTCATATACATAAACAATAACACACAAACGCCGAGTCAGATATGCAGCGAACATGTGTTCCTCCTAGAAAGCATTTTTCTGACCCGTCTCACTGACAAAGTGCTGCTTTAAAGCAGAGACACTAAAAATACCAACATAAGAAAGATGGAAAAAACAGAAGAGAAGACAAGATAGAAGAACAAGACAGAAGAAGACGAGGAAGAAGAAGCAGAAAACAGGAAAAGAAGACAGAAGAAAACAAGGAAGAAGACAAAGAAGAGGAAGAAGAAGAGGAAGAAGAAGATGAGGAGGGGGAAGACAAAGAAGACAGAAGAAAAAGACACAGAAAGAAAAAGACACAAGAAGACACAAGAAGACAAAGAAGATGAAGGAGAAAACAGAAGAGGAAAACAGGCGACAGAAGAATCAGAAAAAGTAGACTATGAGGAGGAGGAAGAAGACCGAAGAAGACGATGAGGAGGAAGAAGACAGAGGAAGACGACAAGGTGGAAGAAGAAGACAGAAGATGGGGAGGAGGAAGAAGACAGAAGAAGACGATGAGGAGGAAGAAGACAGAGGAAGACGATGAGGAGGAAGAAGACAGAGGAAGATGGGGAGGAAGAAGAAGAAGACAGAACAAGACGACAGAAAGAAAATGAAGACAGAAGAAGAAGATGGCGACGAGGAGGAAGAGGAAGCTGAGGAAGAAAAGGAGAACAAGACAAAGAAGACAAATAAGATGAAGACAGAAGAAGACAAAAAAGAAGTAGAAGACAGAAGAAGTAGAAGGCAGAAGACAAAGAAGACAGAAGAAGTAAAAGGCAGAAGACAAAGAAGACCGACGAAGAAGACAGAAGAAGACAACAAAGAAGACAGAAGTAGAAGGCTGAAGAAGACGAAGACAAACAGAAGACTATGATGAGATACAAGACAGAAAAAGATGAGGAGGAAGAAGACAGAAAAGTACAACAGAATATGAAGAAAATGAGGAAGAAGACAGAAGAAGAAGAAGAGCAGACGTCTGTCTGTCTGTCTGTGTGAATGATAACCTTTGTGAGGTAAAATGCAGAGAGGCAGCGAAGGCCTGCTAAAACTAATTACACTGACCTAATGAATAAATGGGAGCGAAGCCTCAGACCTGCAGCACAAACAGAAAAAGATCCACAGGGTTTTGTACTCACTGCAGTCCATGGCAGGTGGAGAGAGCCACGAAGGAGTGAGGAACGTCTCGGACCTTCCCCTGGTAGTAGCAGTGCTCTGCTTCCTGTGGGCAAAAGAAAACCGCTTCATATTTACTGGAATATTCCTCATTCATCATCACTCACAGCCATCAATCACTCTGAACTCATTCGCTAATACACACTAACATGGTTAAAAAAAAAAAACATTTAGAACAACATATGCTTTTATCATTTACTGTACAAATACTAGTAAAATTACAGAGAAAAAGTCTTATGTTGTGTGTTAACCATAAAAAATGTAAAACTGTAATGATGACGTTAAAAATCTGCATTGTCACAAAAAATGTGTTCTTTTACTATATAAGAACATAAAACTACACAGTTTTAATGTTTTAACTTCGAAAGAAACTAAAATAATTTACAGATTTTTGCTGTTACTTGAAAGACATAACTACACAAAATATGGGAAAAAACTAACGTGGTCTTTTCCAATGTTTGACCATAAAATACACTACTTATAACTTTTTGTTAAGTTAAAATAAATTACAGATAATATCTAGCACTGAAAAAGTATTAATTTACATTTTGACTGTAGAAAAATATAGTTCCAAAAAAATCTTATTTTTAGAAAGTAAATAAAATGGCACTTTTTATATTGTATTTAAATAAGGGAAAAACTACATTATATATATACATATATATATATATACATATATATATATATATATATATATATATATATATATTTTTTTTTTTTTTAACAGATAGTTGCTATTATTTGAAAAAAATTGTGCAAATATGTATTTTGTGGATTGAAAAAATGTGAATCTTTTTAACAGATGTTCCACTTAACATGCTAATGTGTGTGTGTGTTTTTTAAATAAAATGCACAGAAGAATCATGTGTTGTTTTTAGAAAATTTTAATTTGAATTACATTTTTGTTATATTGTGTTTAAAATTTCACGAAAAAAGTCAGCAAAAAAATATTTTACAGATATTGCCGTTATTTGGAAGGAAAAAATATGTATATTGAGGATTAAAAAATAGTGAATAATTTAAAAAATATATAAATTTTATAATTGTTCCACTTTACATGCAAATATCTTAAAGTAGATAATTAAATAAAACTAATGTCCACATCAAAAATCTACATTTTAATAAACAAGGCCAGAAAATGACACTGTTTAACTGTATTTGAGTCCTCTAATACATCATTATTTTACTAGCATATAATTATTTTATAAATATTTCCAGTCATTCTTTGAACATTGCAGTATTAGTATAACATAACGTATTTTTCTGGCCCTCTTGCTGCCAGATTTTCATCACTTTTCCCTTCAACACTGCAGATCTGTGAACAGAGTGTTTGTTGCACTCGGAGCTTAACCCGTCCTCCATCTGTGAGTTAACTCTGAATCACCCTCCTCCATCCCAGCTTCTCCACAGGACCGAGCCGCACCATCGGTCACTGGGAACATTTTTCCGTCTCCATCAACCACTCATCCCCGGTCTGCACTCTATCTCCATCATCTGTGTGTCTCTTCAACACACTTATTGTCTGCAGCCGTGGATGATGTCTAAGTGCTCTGCAGCTCTTCCATCTCTAACAGCCATTAGGCAGGAAGCCGGGCTCCCCGAGGAAACGCAGCTTTTATCACTGGATCAATTTCTGCTCTACAGTCTGAGGCTGCGTTCACTTCTACATCAACATCTGGATCCAGCATCCAACATCTGCATCCAGCGTTTAGATCCAACATCTACGCCAACATCTACATTCACTTCTACATCAATATCTGCATCCAGCATCCAACATCTGTATCCAGCATTGAGATTCAACATCGACACCATCTACAGCCACTTCTACATCAATATCTGCATCCATCATCTAACATCTGCATCCAGCGTTCAGATCCAACATCTACGTCCACTTCCACACCAAACATCTGCATGCAGCATCCAACATCTGTATCCAAATTCTACATCCACTTCTACATCAACATCTGCATCCAGCATCCAACATCTGCAACCAACATCTGCGTCCAGCATTTAACATCTGCAACCAACATCTGCATCCAACATGCACATCCAGCATTTAACATCTGCAACCAACATCTGCATCCAACACCTAGATCCAAAGTCCGCGTCCAACATCTACATCAAACTACCAACATTTGCATCCAACATCTGCATCCAGCATCCAACATCTGCATCCAGCATCCAACATCTGCATCCAGCATTTAACCTCTTCATCCAACAACTACATCCAATTACCAACATTTGCATGCGACATCTATGACATCTGCATCCAACATCTACAACTCCACAACCAACATCTGCATCCAACATCTACATCTTTGGTATGACTAATTTTGACCTTAACTACTGACGATGTAAAAACCTGAACAGTAACCATCGGCATCACTGCCCCTAAAGTTGACATCAGGACTTTTTCTGTGCAGACCTAAAGCTAAATTCTTCAAAACACAACTTTATTTTCCTGGTTTTGTACACAGAAGCTTCGTCGTCATCAGAAACTTCCATTTCCACAAAGATGGAAACGCTCTTAGTGAAATATTTCATGATGTAGCATCAAAACTCCTCTTAAAGGAATCACTTTACATTCTGAGAAGTTCACTGTGCTACTTACAGGTCAACACAATTCATCTGCACTTTATCTAAACTCTTCGATGCTTTTTTCTTTCATTCTTCACTTTCTCTACTATATAATAAACTTAAGCCAGTGTAAGAGAGAAAACCTCCTGCAGGATTATTTTCCATTTACTCTCATGCACACAGATTCTGTTTCTTGCAGAGAGTTAGCTGAGGATCGATGCTACTCATGTTGTAAGTGAGGAGCTGCAGCAGGGAGGTGATTGTCTTATGTTAGTATATAAACCACAGTCATTCTGCTCTGTCATGCTGGAAATACACCTGAAGGCCTCTTAACTCAGAAACAGTCATTTATAAGCAAGGGATTTACATGCATCCAGCATATTGTTTACTTCCATACAATCTCACAATTACAGACATAGAACTAGTTTCCTTAGAAGTAGACGCTAGTTTTAGGAAATCAGGGTTAGATGTGGCTTTTAGTTTGGGGAATTCATCTGCATCAACTGTCTTTGTTGAATTATCAGAGTGAAATTGCATCAGTCCTGCAAGACTGAATGTTTTCTGCTTTTTAAAAAAGTTATTTGCACATTTTTTCTCTCAGTCCCAGTTATGTCACATTTTATTATCATTTTGCAAACTGGTTCTTATAAGATGAAGAGCTGTGAATAAAACGAACATCAATGTCTGCTTCTCTCAATTTCTGTTTTCACAATAAGAGCAAGAACTGATGCAGAAATGTCTCCTTACTACTTTCTTAATTATGTTTTGAGGGAAATGTATTTTCTTCTCAATGAAGTTTGTTTGTGACGTATTTTATTGTTTTACTGACCTTTTCAGCCGACTGATCACATATTAAATGGGCCAGACTTTAGTTCAGCATTTATTTATGTGTGAATCATATTTTTATTAAATCAATTACATGGTTATTTTCAGAGAATATAAATGTAGTTTTACAGGCTGACCACTGCTTTCAGTGAGTTAACAAGGAAAAATGTTTTTAAAAATCAATTGCTATGAAGAAAGTATTAACTAAAACAGCATGGAAGTATTCATTTGTGTAGTAATTTTTTCTTTCATAATATATTTATATTTTTTTACTGTATTTAAAATCAGCAAAACTATAGTAATTTTAGATATTTGCTATTATTTGAAAGAACATTATGTATATTAATGATTAAAAATAATGATTTTTAAACCTTTTTTTTAAACAGATTTTCCATATTTTTTTAAATTACACGTCTAGTAAAATCATTGAAATTTAAAAAAAATAATAATAACTGCATGTAAATTTAAAAAAAAAAAAAATAGGCCAAAATATCCACATCAAAAATCTGTCTTTTTACAAACAGTAATTTGTTATTTTACAATGCTTGATGATAAAATTACTCTATTGTTTTTAAATTGGCTAAAACGGCTTTATTTTACAGATATTTGCTGTTATTTGAAAGAACATTATGTATATTAAAGATTAAAAAATAAAAAGATTTTCTGTATCATTTTTTACAGGTTTTCCATATTTGCATATCCGAAAAAAAGAATGTTTATTTTACAGATATTTGCTGTTATGTTCACATTTTTAGTACAGATTTTTACAGTATTCCATCCTTTTTTAAATATTTTTTCTTCAACTTTAATATTTGACTTCAACTTCTTTATGGAAATGAGGGCTGAACATGTTACGCCACATCTTTCAAAATTCAGAATGCATTGCTGCTTGCAAAGACAACGAATGGGACGCATTGAAACATGGGTCATAAACATGTGGAAAAGTTAATCTTTCTAATGCAGCCTCTTTTAAATTAAAAGCCTTTCCTTGTACATTATAATCTCACCTTCTGGTGGAGAAACACATTTCTTTAAAGGTGTAAATTAGATTGCAGTTTAGCTTTTCGGGACACAGGTTTGTCTATTTGCAAGAAAGGGTAGAAAAAAACACACAAAACTTCAACTAGCAGAGAAGCAGAACCTCTGAAAGGTTTGTGTATTTGCTGGATAAACCTGAGCGGAGCCTCAGATGAACAGGGGCAGGTTGGGTAAAGACACACGGAGAGTGAAACGAAGCGACACTGAGGCTATTTATAAGCGTCGCTGTGCTCTACTATCCCAGCGACTCTCCTCCTGCCGCCCTGAACCTTCTGCTCCACTTCTCATCGAAGCAAGAAACACCCAAAACTCAGCGCTCCGGTGCATCCTCAACATGTGCGCTGCTAAATCTGAGAGCTGCCACCTCCCGAGACTCACTAGCAGTAATTAATCACCTGATCCGGACAACACAATGCACGACGACGGGTCGAGGCTGGACATGGAGTAAACAAGTAGGACGCTCTGCCCTCTGAACGGAGGGAAAGTTTCAGCTGCAACTGTTTCTCATCTTTAGAAGATTTTCTTTAATAACTGATGAGTTGTTTGGTCGATAAAATGTCAGAAAATGGTGAAAAATCTCAATCAGCCAAAAGATATTCAGTTTAGAAACCAGAAAATATTCACATTTAAGAAGCTGCAATCAGAGAATTTAAACTTTTTTCCTTTTAAAGAATTACTTGAACCAATCACATGAGTATTGAAATACTTGTCTTGATAAGTTCATTCATTCATCGTTGCAGTTCTAGTGCCCAGCAAGCTACTACATTGTGTTTTCTTGCCATTTTTGCACATCATTTTCTATTTTGTGTGTATTTGTTAGTTTATTTTTTTATGTTCCCCACATGTTTGGTCCATCACCTTTGCTGCTGCAACACTGCTGTTGGATTAATAAAAACATGTTTCATTTTATCCGATCTTATGCTAAATGCAGAAGTGAAAGGAGGTTTTTGGATCTGACCTGCATGAACTACACTGAACCCAAACTGTGGACGGAAACCCAAAGCTTCCCCCACATATTTAGCAGAAGGATTGTGGCCTGAATCCATCAGAGCAGCTCTAACTTTGACCTCTACAGTGAACAGAGCAGCAACCAGGCCTCGTCTCCTATTAACCTCCTGAACGGAAGCATTAATAAGAAGAAAGAAGCTGCTGCTCGCTGCAATTAGAACAACAGAAAGCTACAGATGGAGCTCACTTCTGGATGTTGGTCTACATTTAATTCACAGATCGCTTTATAATTATGAAGTGACCACATCGGTGTAATAATCTGGATCATTCTCTGTAAAGTATCTTATATCTCACTAATCTGCTGCTTAGTTCAGTAAATCCTGAACAGTTTAATCCCCCCACTTATGTGACGCCTCAGCGGGTGTCCAGATTTTAGAGGATTATCAGAGCGATGTTAATCTCACATTAGCTGAAGGTTCAGACCACAGATCCATGAGAGTCCAGAAGATATATCCAGGAGACCTGGATGTCTGGACGGGCTGAGAACTCATTGATTAACCAATAAAAGGATCAGGGAGGCAAAAGAAGCTGCAGAGGCTTCAAGAAACTGAACAAATCTGCTGCTGTGGTTACTTTGATATTGATATCTGGCAGATTTATTCAACCACCAGGTTCCTTCAGGCTGGAAATGACATAAATAAGTGAGGAAAGGTAGTAAGATACTGTTATCTAAATAACCAGCAGCAGGTTGTGTGTTAATATCAGCAGTTATTGTAGCTTTAATGTCAGAGCATGAAATCGCCGTCGCTTCCATTAGAACAGGAAATAACAGCATGGATGTGAGGGGAGATGATTTGCAGAATCTTACGCTGGTGACGACAGTCTTCCCGTTTTCTGACAAATGCTTCTCCACGTAGCCCGAAGACAGCAGATCACTGCGAAACAGAGACGAGAGGAGAAAAAAAAGAGGGGAATTAAAGTTAGAAAACGTGTGATTCTCATTCAAGTGTCACTCAGTTAGCGGCGCAGGCTCCTGTTTTATGGGCCGACTGTATTCCGTCTCGGCTGCACGGAGCTTCAGAGCATCAGCCCGGCTAATTATGAGCAGCGTACAGGGACGAGGCTATTTCCAGCACACAAACTCACACAAACACAATTATACAAATCCAGCCTTCTAGCAAATGTCTCGCTGAGTGTGTGTGTGTGTGTGTCGATCGGACGAATGAAGGACAAGCGAAGGTCAGTAAGTAGTAAAAGCAGCAGCACAGGCAGAACGGGAAGGAGGCAATAAAGCAGGAGGGGGGAATAAAGGGAAAGAGTGGCATAAATAAGAGGAAATCAGTCCGTGTGTGTGCTTTCTCAGCAGAGCCGGACCCCAGAATCCCAGCGGAGATCCACGCTGCAGGCCAGTAAGAGACAGAGATGTATGAGCTCTAATGCACACTCACACAGCATCAGGAATGCGGCACATCAATGGAGGTTTGCCCCTTATTCAGCCCATTTCACTACACAACACCGTGAAAAGTCTGAGCCTCTCATCTCACAGATAGCTGACCTGAACATGGAAGCACAAGAGAAAGTGTTGGGTGATATAGAAACCCGAGAATTCTTTGCTGCGACTTTCTCCAAAACAGCTCAATCAAAGCAGCTCGGGTGTGTTTATCGTTAGAAAAGTGCAGCTGGAACAGGATCTGAACAGCAGCCATCAATCTACTCCAACGTCCTGTCAAAAAGCCAGACTCGAGACAAGTAGGTGGGTCAGACTGTCACCTCGTTCAGGTGACGGATTGAAAATATGTGTAGGTAAAAACGTGTTTTTCCCCACAAATGCAAAAGATGCCGATAAATATCCTTTTCCTGCAGGAAGTGTTATTAAAAAAAAAAACGCTAAAACTAACATGATAGCTCTGTGCCTAAAGCCTATAACATGCTACTGAAGATGTAATCTGTTTTTAAGGTTTATTTAAGTGTTTTTAAAGCTCCAGTAGGAAGACGTTTGGAAATGCATGCCTGATTCTACAGCTGTTCCGTCTCTATTCAGATGTGCAAAGACAGTAAAAAAAAAAAAAAAATAAAGTCAAAAGCCAGCAATAATTTGTGTTTTCAACCCAGATTATAAAAAAGTCCTCTATTTAACCCATGGCATCTCTGTCTCCTAATTACGCTCCTTTACAACTACACTGCATCATCATCATTTAAAAGAAATGTATTTTCTTCCTGAAAGGTAAAAACTGTGATGCCGCAGAAAAGACTTCCAGTGTGCAAAAGCCACAAATTCCAATCTTGTGCGGGACAATTGTTCTTAGACTGAAGTTTTGTTTTCATTGTTTCATACTTTAGGTTTTGGCTCACTGTTTGGTTTAGACGCTGAAAATATCCGTATTTATCAGAGCATTCTGTAGAACATTGTGGTTTGGCTGCACTTTTGTCAGCAGACGCCATGAAAACTACATAAAGAAAGAACATTTCAACTATACATCATTCAGACTTTTTTTAAAGTTTCCTAAAAAAAAGGGTCTCTAATTAGACAGACTCAAACAAGAAGTTTCCCAACTTAGTTTCAGTCAATAGACGGGTCCAAAAGTGTTAGTTTGCAACAACACAACAGGTTCAACTAACATTACAAATAAAAATGAAGAGAATAGAAGTTACAAGTCACAGTTTACTGTATGAGCCTCTCAAACCAATGGTTTCCTCTACAGCCGTACTGCATCTGACTCACAGTAAGCTGTGAATCTTTACTCACCTGTGGTCATTACATTCATTTTAGAGCTCTACATTTTCAAAGTTACCTTTCTAACATCTTATTATTGTATTTCTAATCAGTTTTGATGACTGTATGAACTCAAACATTCATGAAATTGGGACAGAATATAAGAACAAACTTTGACTAGAGGGCTGCACAGTGGCTTGGTGGTTAGGACCGTCACCTCACAGCTAGAAAGTCCCCGACTGGCGTCCCGGCCTGGGAGGTTAACTGATGATTCTAAAGTGTCTGTAGGTGTGAATGTGACTGTTTGTAGCAGGGTGTCCTCTGCCTTCATCCTAAATCAGCTGGGATAGACTCCAGCCCCTCTAATGAGGATTAAGCGGTGTACAGATAACGGATGGACTCGCACTAGAAATCCCAAAGTGGACAGTCATGGCTTGTTTGTATTTCCTTACACCAAGCACAGTTGTGATGGGCGGGGCTAAGCGAAGGATGACGCTTCGGTGTTTCCTTAAAATAATGGCGGGTGGGATTGTTTTGGTGGAACATTTGCATGCAGCGAAACAAAAACTTATTAAAATGGAATATGCACCAAAAAATTAAACAATTTGCAGGACTTATTCACTGCACGATCCAAATCCTCTGCAAAATGATCAGTGTGGTAGACTGTTGCTAGGAGGTTTGTAGTGAAGTAGACTGATTGAAAACAGCAACACTCAGATAGCACAACTAAAGGAGGAAGCTGTTCAACATGAGCAACCAAAGAAAGGTTTATACCTGCAGCCGACATCCGGTGACTCAGACAACAACTATAATCACTCATTACAGGTCTGGTTAAGTTTAGACACCAGAACTACTTGGTTCAGTTTAGGACAACATCACAATATTAGTTATGGTCACTCACAGGTCTTATTCTTACTGTAGATTTTGTTTCCCCATTTGCCTTATCGGATTTTTGCGATCTCCCATTACAGATTAGATTTTCTGAAGTTTGAAAACAGAACCAGGAAGGAAGGCAGAAGTCTGTTTTTTTTTTTTTAAAGATTTAAGACTTTCGAACCCGCTTGAGGTCCATTTTACAAGTTGATTTTTTTATCCTCTATTACAAAAACAACTCAGAGACTGTGGCGTTAAGAGCAAAAAATATTAAAAATCCAAATTAGTATGATAATAAAAATGAGACAGATGGTATGAAATAATTTCTTTTTCGAAGGCAGATGTACATTTATGATCCAAAACTTTTCCAAAGCCAATAAAGCTCATGTATTACTGGAATTAAAGCTCTGACATCAGTGTATGTTCAGCCACAGGGGAAGGAGGCAGCTTTCTACGATGACTAATGGCCAGTTTGCTGCAATAATAAGACATATCTGAGCAACGAGGAGAGAGAGATGAAAGGGAAATAGGGAAAAGACGCAGCGAGATTTAAAGAAACCGTAAACAAGGTGTGAATCATGAATAAATAGTGTTTTTTAGAGAAAGAATAAAACATGTGGCCTCCTTTAAACCTCGGATCACATCAGATGAAACTAAACACACATTTTATCAACATTTTGCATGAAAAAAAAGAAGCGCTGGCGAGATATTCATACGCCCCTGTGATGATGAAGACGTTGGCCTTTGTTCTGCCGGGGTGTGTGTTTAAGATTCAGAGCTTGTGATCTTTATCCGGCCTCACGCTGAGCCCAGACGGGGGGAAGCACACCGAGGCAGCACGGCAGACACACGGGCCTCTAATGGAGGACGCTGATAACACATTTCAGCTTTAATTGTGGTGGGATTTAAATAATTTATCTGACAGACAAAGACGCAAACTCGGCCTCGACCCCCATCCCCCAAGTAGCGAAACCCCCCGAACCTCCCTCCTGTTAGCATCAACGCACACGTGAACTAAAGCAGAACTGCAGCTCGACACACACACAGAGTGACAGGAGTAAACGTATCCGTGAGCCGTTTGCGTGCGATCCGTCTCTCCGCGGACACGAAACTTTCAGCATAAATGAAAATCAAAGGCAGGCGGTTTGTAAAACGGAGCCGAGGAACTTCATTACTGAAAACCAGGGATGAGGGAAAACAGAAATAGAGGCAATTATGCTCAATAAATTACCACATCATCATAGTATCCAACAGCAGTTTGACTCTAAACTTAACTTTGCAGCAAAATGAACCGGAAATTCAAGAACTTTAATCAAAACAACACCGCATAGTGCACGCCAACTGTATCACCTTACAGTAACTTCATTACTTATAAGTTGAACAGAAGGTTTAACATTAAAAACTAACAGTTCCAGTTTACTATGGTAAAAATACAAGCGCCACAGTAGAGACTCAATGCAACAAACATCAGAAGATCTTTCCTTACTGAGATTCTAATCTGACAGGACTCCAAATTTCTGCAGAGACGTTCTTTAGAGACTATATTCTTCAGCTTGTCTTTGCTGGAGGGGTTGTGTTGCTCTAAATTTCTCTTTAAAATACCCCACAGGTGTTCTTTTACATTCAAGTCAGGCGACATACTTGTCCAGGTCGTAGTTTGCACTTTGTTCTTCAGAACCTCGTGTGATTTTGTTCTTTGAATGGTTCTCATGCTGGAATATTCCTCTTCTTCCAGCTTCTTGTCAGCCAGTATTTTAGTTTATCCTCAGACACTCATCTATAAATGTCATCTCCTCAACACCTTTTGCTCTCATTCAGCCCCATATCATCATACTTCCACCTCCGTGCTTCACTGTCAGGACTATGCATCCACTGTGGTAGTCCTGGTCAGGTTCACACCAAACATGCTGGACTCCATCTGAGACCAACTCATTTATCTTCATCTGAATGTTCTCCAACATTCATTAGGCTTCTTCTCATATTCTTTAGTAAAAATTTTGCAGTTTTGTGCCAAGAAACAAGCAAGGGTTTTGTTCTTGTATGGTGTTCATAGAGGCTGATGTTCTGAAGTGTCTCAGCTTCACAGAAACTCTGATTTCTATTGATAACTCCTGTACTAAGACTGAAGCAGCTGCTGTCTGTTTTTCTCAGCTGGATTATGAAAGTAGTTCACTGTGGAGTCATTCTAGGAGGACGACCACTGCAGCCATGATTAGTGGTACTATGACTCCTTCTGTACCTCCTGATTACTGCTGACACTGTGTTTGACTGATTTTATTTGATCTTCCTGGATCCTTTTCCATCTTTGTGACGTCTCATAATCTGATTTTTCAGTTCCTATGCTCAGTTGTTTTCCGTGTGGAGCTGTGATGCAGACATAGACGGATAAAGGTCCAAAACTGAAGAGGTTCTGCTGTTCACAACTCATTTAATAACCAAGTAAACCTAAAATCACGTCTTCTCAGTTTAGTTTCAGACATCATAAGAATTCTTTCTGTGATTTTGTTGCATTAAGTCTCTACTTTGAGGCTGTAATTTTCAATATCTCCTTTCTAAAGTATAAAGAGGAAATACTCTTAAGTTCAAATTAGAAATGATTCAACTATTGGCAAGCGATGCAGTTTGGAATCATTTGAGGTTTTAGTGATATTGCACAGTAGTGTACTCGCTTCCGTTGTTTATTATATGCTCCTATAAGTGATCCATGTGAAGTCCAACACATTTGTGTAGCATCTGTCACCTGAAGGTTTCTGTTCAGTCCAGATGTGCAGCTGCAACCGAGACAAAACAAACATCGCCTGCAGCTTTCGCTCATTTTCTGTCTCATTCAGTGTCTGTTTACACTCCTCCTCTCGGCTCATTGCTTTTTAAAATAGCCTGCTTATCCTCCACTGTACTGGAAGAGAGTTTTCTTGGCTCTGTTGCCGCAGCAACATCTGTTTGAGAGCCTAGCGTCCAGCTGTCAATCAGGCCTGGAAGAGATTTCAGAGGTAGATCCACAGACGCTCGGCTTTCAGCTCACAATGTGTCATAGCCAACCCAGAACAGCCATTTACATAGTAATCACATCCTGCTCTCGCTTACATCTACATTTTAATGTCAGCCAACCCACTCACACAAGCAGTGCAAAACTAAAAGCATTAACACAACTTCAGCCGGGAAAACGCTGCTCTAAAAAGCCTTATTCAACTTCATTAAGTGGGTCTCCCAGAAGGTAGAAGCGACAAACTTTTGAAATGTCATAAAATATAAAAACAGAAAATAAATGTGGTTTAGTCTCGTCTCCATTAACTGCTTCGATTCGAACAAACTACACTCCCTCGTGTGGCCCAAAGGTGGCGCTATAGGCTCCATGGCTGTAATAAATACAGTAAAAGAAGCTAACCAGCTGCTAAATAACCTTAAAGAAGTAGAAAAAAACATTTCATATTAACATTTCTAAGAGAAAATTATGATGAGAAGTCTTCACAAACAGTTTTTAATCCAGAAAGATGTGATTATTCTTACTTGTCAGCTGGTATCGGTTTTGTTTTGTGCTGTCCAGAGACAAAAATAACAAAAGAAACAAAAACAGCTGATCAGTCATGCAAGTTAAATAATGTCAAAACATATTCAAACAAGTTGTTTTTATCCCCAAATATGTGAGTTAAGTCTTTTATAAAAAAGTCAAAAACCATCTCAAGTGAGTATAAAAATCTTGAAAAGAATCTGGGGAAGTTTTAAGTTAAGTTTTTGCCATTTTCATTGACTTTTTCTAATGCATTATTTCAAAATAGGGTTGGATAAAATAGCTGAAAAATGTATAGCGAAAAAATAATTCATTTCAGTTGATATCGGTGATTACTGATCATTTTTAAATGATCTATATTTAAAGATTTACTTTGACTTTAACCACTTTAGCCTATTTATCAAGGTACACAGGTAATCATTTTAACACAACAATAGGAGGGCTAGGAGGCTGCAGACCTGGAAGATCTTACATATTTCACAGTATTTTCTTCAAAAAATGCTTAAATATTTGTTAGATTTTTAAACCTATTTTTGAATTTATTTCCTACAGGTCAGTGCTGAGGAGATCTGTGCATCTCCGGCAGGTTTTTGTTGTTTTCTAGCCTCTGCTGCATCTGAAACGAGCCATAATTCTTTCCAAAATTCAAGTTGAAATGTTGAAGCGTTGCAGGAGCACTGGGAGCAGAGCATCGCTGCACAAGGATAGAGGTTAAATTTAAATCAATACGGTTTGTGATTTTTACGTTTTGTATGTAAAGAAAAAAGTCACAACAGCAGAGTTTGTTTTATATCAAAACTAAAGTTAAAGCTTGGTTGGCTTTCTTTATGTCTGTAGTTAAAAGGCCAAAAGGGTTTTAAGCCACAGGGAGAGCAATGGAGGGTGAAAGGGCTCCGTTAAATGCTGTTATGATCCAGGGAGGGATTTAAGCAAAACTGCTAAACATTCTATTGAAAGATTTGCATATTGCTATTGATGAAGCGTTGGTATGTATCGCTCCATCGTCCAAACCTACTTCAAAAAGCGCATAAAAATACGCTATCGACAGCCGATGAAACGTTTTGTTGTGCGTTGCTGCGGGCGAAGAACATCCGCCGTGGCAACTCAGTCCGATCTCCTGAGGTGAATCATGCACAAACACATCAACCAAGTTCCCCTGCGATCTAAAAATTCCTCTCACGATCTGCGTCGCCAGGCGCTGAGATGAAAAAGAGCAGGAAAAAAAAAAAAAAGAAGAGAGGCTCGATTGGCAGGACTAATGTTTATGTGCGAGCGGATTGGCACCAGCGTTGGGCTAGCAGGCTTTTCACTGCTTTCACACGGCCCGTTTCTAAAGGCTCTTAATAACGTCCTGGAAGCACACAAACAATAGCAAAAAAAAACCAACTCATACGTCCGAACACATCTGCACTCAGGAACCGCAGCCATCAGATGGACTTCTGCTCCATATATGGATTTGCCATTTAACCCGGTAATAAAAGGGCACCGGCACACAAAGGACTGAACATGTGCTGTGTCAGGCCTCCGTAATGAGGATTGTTGGACAGGGTTGGCGGGGGGAGAGTCGGGGGAGTGCTGAGGGAGGATAAGTGCACCGGATAAAGCATGAGCGCCATGGAAAAAAAAAGAAAGGTGGCTTGCAGAAATAAAGATGTGAAAGGAAGAGTTGTAGGGGGAGGAGGAGGTGGAGGAGGTTCGTCTTTGGGGAAAACTGCAGCTGCTTTCACCTGCCTTCCATCCAACCCTCACCCCCTTTCCTCACCCTCCATCCATCCATCCATCCCTCATTCCCTCCCACCGAGGCCTCATTAAAGGTCTCCAGGCTATAATTCATTCACTCTCCAATCACTTATCAGACGTGCAGTTCCACCGTGCCGACTCTCCGGGATCCCTGCGCTTATTCCAAGAGGGAATACTCGCAAAACATGCAGCGGCGATGCTTAAAAAGGAAGGAATCAAACACGGAGCTCCATAACACGCAACGCACAGTCCCAACTCCTGAATTATGCAGCGACCGAAGCACCGAGGACGTCTATCTGTGACAACATGTGAACGCCTCAGCAAGTAAACGGGGCTAATAGAGACAAAAAGACAGCTTTATGGACCTAAATTCATTCTAAAATCCTTCCAGTTCACTCATCAGATTCCGTTTGGGTGGCAAATTTTCATTAAACAGTTAATCTCCTGACAGTAAACCATAATTTGAAGTGATTTTTTTTTTGTAAATTCAGCATGACAGAGGGGAAAGGAGTAAGCTACGAGAGACAATAGTCTTTAGAGAGGAATTAGTATCTTTTCCTGCTGAGAGAACAACAGTCTTCCCTCCTGTTCCCGTCTCCAGCTCTTTGTCTCCGATAATCCTCCACACCGAGTGAGACGATAGGAGAGGGATAGAAGGGGAATGAAAGGGTGGGAAAAGGAGAGAGGAAGGAAAAAGGGAATACTGGGAAGGTACAAAGAAATCCACATCTGTACCGTAATTTAACCCCGTGAACCCCAAAATCTGCTGATGGATTTGAAAGGCATGGTATGTTTTGGGTTTTTTTAAATCACCAAAATTGCACAATTTATCAGAGCTAGAAATTGTGAAAATTAAAAAAAATCATAGGATTTTTAAGTTTTCAACAGTCCTTGAACTTATCATGTGCGACTTTTAGTTTCATCTGGAAAATTAACCAAATCTATCCTTAAAAACCGTGATTTAAAATAAAAATCGAATTATTCTTCATATCAGATTTAAAAATTAATCAAAAAATAAAGCATTTGCACTAAACAAATTCTGTCAAAGCAAAAAATTCCAGCCGCCTTGGCGCAACAGAAAAACTATGTTTGATTCAACTGCGATCAACAGTCACCTAATAAATATTCTGAGACTTTTTGGTTGAACTGCAGGCTGTGTTTACACAGAGCAGATGGACAACTGAGGAAACAAGTCAAAAATGTAAACAGTAAAACCTCTATAGTATGTAAAGCCATTTTTTCCCAGTATTAATAACACTTGTGTGCACATGGAACAATGTTGTGCATGTTGCTTTTTCCCAATATTTGCAAAATAATCACAGAAATTAAACTTTTTTTGTCCTTTTTTAATGCTTTATGTCATTCTAACTGTGCCATATGATGCTAAGACATTTCTAAGTTCTCTGTACTACTAGCCCTGGTTGTTCTGTTTCCATAGAGGTGCAGGACTTTATATTGCAATAAAAACAGCCCACAGTGAATAAAAAAGCAACAGAGACGACACTGATCGCATCTAAACTCTCGCTTTGGCAGAGGAATAAGAAGGAGGAGAGAAAAAGAAACGACGATAGAGCAACAAAAGGTGTCATATGATAAAGCAAACTTCTTCTTCTACAATAAAAGGTGTTTTTAATAACCAACTTTAATCCCAAGGTGAAGAAAAATTAAGTTAGTCAATTTCTTGAAGTTATCTCAACTGGAATTCAGTTTCAAGTCAACTGATGCAGAAATTAGAGTTAAAATTAAACGTTTAAATCGACACAATGTTCCAAAATAATGTTTGCAACCTAAATAGTTCATCTAAAATCAGTGATATATAGAGATTTCTGCATTTTTTTTCTTGAAACCATGCATTTAATGAAGTGGTATGAACAGGTTCCTTCATACCAGCTTCATTTGTGCACACAATGAGGACTTTATCAGACATCACTTCCACTAGGATTGTGTGATGAAGATGTCTTAAGAGCCAACAAAACCTCCAAATTCCTTCAAACGCTGTTACAGCTAACATCTATTTGTTCTTCTAAATCCGTCCCGCTCACCTCCGAACACACGACACACACCGTAAACTCCGCAAAAACACACTCGCTGCCTTTTTCCCTCCACCAAAACAGACTGTACACAAACAGCCTCTCAGCAAACACCAGCTCCAATACGCTTTTATTTTTTGCGAGAGTTAGTTCACACGCAAACACAACTCCCAGTGTGGTAGCTGGAGCTGATCAGAGAGAAGCCCTGCCTGAGGCCAGACAGGAAAAAGCAGCAGAGGAGAGGACTGGCTTGTTTTCACGATGCTCTTTTTAAACGCGCCACTTTATATCTGCTGCACTTGTTCCACCCACCCACCCACCGGGACTCAAGGGTGCATGAAGGACATCACATCTTCGTCCCTCTTCAACTTCCTCGCTCGCTCCCCTCCCTGTGTTTTTCTCATTAGGTTCACAGTAAATCAGATCACGCCTCCCTGCAATAAATTACAGACCTGGGAGCAGACAAGGAGAGACGAAGCTGCAAAAAAGGAGGAGCAGAGCGGAGTTGGGTTGTAGCGATGTCAGGATGCAGGGAAGCGATGATAAATGATGCCGGGATGGGACATGAGAGAGCTTTAAATCATGTGCATGTGAAGATATGTGCAGCAGTAACACTAAAGCTGCTGCTGCTGGACGCCGAGTCACAGTTCAGGAATCCACCGAAAGTCACGAGGTTACTGTCGAGTAAAAAGCACACGAAGCGCCGGCGACTCCTCCCACATGTGAGATATTTTAGAAATCTAGACAAGTAAAATCCCATTCATGTTGCACAAAGACGCCGTTAGATGAGTGGCATTTAGAGCGCTGCCAAGACCCAGAGGATGAGCAAGAGATTCTTCCCGTTGAATCATCGGTGCAAACAACAATGCTGGGAAATATGTGGTTCTGTGATTTTACAAAAAAAAAAAAGAAAAAAGGATGATTCAAGCCTGTGTACATAAAAAAAACAGAGAGAAAAAAAAGAGAGAAATCACCTCCAGGATCATGCAGGGAGAAAAATTCAATCACAAATGGTAAATTGTCCATGCTGGGGCTGCACATTATTGGAAAACCTGGCAGTGATATTGTGTCTTTCTGTGATTTATATTGAAAAAACACAGTAATTTCCACCAGATGACCTGAATAACTCAGTTTAGGAAGATTTAGATTGGGGCGGTTTTGTAGGGGAGAACATCTGCACTGAAAATACTACATAAAAGTTTCAAAAAAAGGCCGTTTGGAACCTGGCAAAGGCATCAAAATAGTATTTTTGCTCTGGATGGCATTCAGATATGGGTTTTCTGAGTTTTGTGGTGCAGATTTAACTAACTTGTTGCAGACAGAGAAGCTGTTTTTCCTCGATTTAACCAAAAAAATTTCCATGCAACCGTTTTCTTTCTCGCTCATTTTGCCATTTACACGTGAAGCTTGCATGTCAACAAACTGTGTCTTTTGAATAAAACAAAAAAAAAAACAAACATCTGGGCGTATCCAAGAACCCTTAAATCTGCTTTATCAGACTTCTTTCGCAGGTTAGTTGTGGGAAATGTCAACTGTGCAAGTTTACTTTCTGTACCAAGCAGCAAAAAATAAATAAAAAAAAGTTGTAGCATGAAGCATTTCTTACGATGCAACTATTGCGATGCTGAAACGATAAACTGTGCGTCCACATTCTGCACCTACAGAGCACCTTTTAGCCTTAACTCAGCTCTACAACCACAGTGATTCTCATCCACTGACATCTCCAGCAGCAGAACACCAGCATCTGGCTCAGGGACACTTCAGCATGTCGGGCTTTAAACCACCAACCTCTACATTAGAGGACAACCCACTCAACCAGCTGAGCCACAGCAGCAAACAGAAGCTAGAAATGACCTTGAACATACACTCAATAACAGCAGAATATAAAATCTTGTAAATACCTGCTTTGCAAGCTTGACAAATATATGTTTTTTATGTCAAATACAGATAGTTACTGAAAGAACCACATCATACACTGATTATTGGATCAAATATTCAGCGTTTTTCTAGCATCATTATCTTTTAAACTGAGTCCCGATAAATTAAAATGATTCAAAAATGCATTTTTTTTTTTAGTTCTGATGCAGCTGCCGCTCTCTGTTCTACTCTTTCTGTGGTTTCAGCACCACCTTATTGGATTAATTAAACATGTAAAACATAAATAAACAACTGCATTTCAATCCAGTTTGGTGCTGAAGTTTCTGTGATTCTAAAATTAGACACCAAGATTTGCATTTTTACAGCAAATGCAAATCATGTTTAATTATCCGTTAATAGTCTAGTTTCTGGGTTTAGTTCAAAGACACCTGCAGACACAAACACAGCAGTTAAAGTCGGTTAAATAAAGGAAATAACCAATAAAAGTTACTTGTAACAGAGACTGAGAAGGGCAGCAAACAGAAACCACCTTGAGATCAAGGAATCAAGTCCATAAATGAGGAAAGCAAATCCAGAGAAACAGAATCCAGCGAAACATGAAGATACAAAGAGCTGAACGGACACAGCAAACTCTGACCGACAGCAGCTGATTGGAAGACGAGACGTAGGTGACACCCAATGAGGGCGGAGCTAATGATCATACAGGTGGGAAGTACACAAATACAGAAAGCAAAAAAAAAACAAAAAAACAGTGACACCAACAAACCTCATGTAATAAAAAATAAGGAAATAAACTACAAAAAAGCCTCAAACTATGATAATACACTCTAAAAAAAACACGCCTGGAATATACGTATGGATCAATTCATCATGTTGTGGTGACTGTGGCCTAAAATGACTTCCCTGCTAAGATGTGTTTCTAGGGCCACAATACCAACGCTGATTGGTAATTTTGCATTTTTGTCCATTTTCAAGGGCCACTAACTAAAACCTTGGCCTCTGCTGGAGCCATTACATCATTTAGATCTACTGGATACCACTCTGACTGTGTCCTCACCAAATTTCATGGCAATGGTAATTTTATTTCTGGACATATTAGACCCTTAAAATGAGTTTCATGGAAAGAAGTCTTCCCAGGGCCACAATACCACCCTTGATTGGAAATTTTGCACCTTTTTCCATTTTCAAAGGCCAATCATTTCAAAAATTGGCCTACTTTAGAGCCATTACATCATTTAGATCTGCTGGAACCCATTTTGTCTGTATCTTCACCAAATTTCATGGCTGTGGGAGTTTTATTTCTGGAGATATTGAATGCTTAAAAGTGCTTCCAATGTGAAAATACAAAAAAAAATCTCAGATCATAAAACATAAAATTTTGAAAATTCAACCGAAATGTCTTACAGAACTTAATTTTGGGTCCCAAATCTGACCAAATTGTAAGATGATGCTGCATTTCCAAAATTCTGTCTGAATTTATAAGGATTTGAACCATCATCCACATTTATCAGCAACATTACTGCACTTTTTAAAGGTGAAACTTCAATTAAAAATCCCCGCCACGAGCGAGTGAAATTAAAACAAAGACACGAACAAGTAATTTGCTCTCCAGAGTATTGATCCTCCCTCTTTCTGTCTGGGCCTCGCTTCTTTCGATCCATTCTTGTTATCTCTAATTAAAACAACACTTTTCGTGCACCTGAGACCCGACGAGACGAAACACAAACACCGGCACACACATTCATCAAAGCGCCGAACCGTGGGATGTTTGGTGAGCTCCTCGTCTAAACCGGCCTCCGCTGCTTGGAAACGAGCGGCTGCGTTAGCGTCAAGAGCCTGTGTTTGAGCGGCGACAGTAGTGGAAAGTGAAAAACGCTGTCTGAGGAGCAGGAGAAGCCCTCTTCACTTCATGCTGCTGCTGATTTCATAACAGCACCGAGGTTATGAAACTCTGCGTCCCAGCTGGACCTGCCCACCTGTTCTGCTCTCCGTCTGCACTCACACACTGTCATACATACGGAACCTACATACCAGTGGAATACTAAATCGCACAGACATTTACAGACCTACAGTCCTTCTTCTCCCTGGTTTAGCCTCCAGTTTGACGTTTTTTTCCAGCCTCAGTTCCTAATGTCAAATCTGTTTATTTTTTGAGCTTTTTGGTTTTATTTTTGCTCCAGTTTGTTCCTCATTTTTTGTTGCCATTGTGGATTTTTGGCTCATCTTTGCCTGCTTCCGGTGTTTTTTTTGATTCCCCTTTCCTTTTCTGTATCAATTTTAGTCATTAACCCTTTGAAATTTCACTGCAACATAAAGTCCTGCACTTCTATGGAAACAGAACAACCATGAAGAAGGAGAGAGAACTCAGAAATGTCTTCTGTGCAGAATAACTGAAGACATTCAAATTATATTTTTAATGTGTGCTATATCAAAATACACCTTGGAATTTCACCTTGGAAGCACTTTTAAGCATTCGATATCTCCAGAAATAAACCTCCCACAGCTCTGAAATTTGGTGAAGATACAGACAAAATGGTTTCCAGCAGATTGAAATGATAGAATGGCTCCAGTAGAGACCAATTTTTTAAATTAATTGCCTTTGAAAATGGAAAAACGTGTAAAATTTCCAATCAAAGGTGGCATTGTGGCCCTAGAAAGTCCCTCTAAGTGTATATAGAGAGATTTATTCATATTTCCAACTAATAATGGCAAAATTATATTCTGTAAAATATTTTTATTCCTCTCTGACAATAAACTGGCACATTAAACATTGACTGACTTAATTTTTTAAACCACTTCCTACATTTTAAGTCTCGACAACAAATTGAATAATTGAGAAAGTAATTCAGGGATTTACTGACAATAAAAATAATCATGAGTTGTAGCCTTAAAATCTGCTTATCAGTTAATCAACTTGCTGTTTGAGCCACTTCATCCCTAAACAATTAGAATATTTCATGTAGGATATTGCATAGAGGGATACATTTATCTAAATATTCAGAATATTTGCATTTTGTCCACACCCAAAATTAGCGAATTAGAGGACTTTCAGTTCGAGAAATTGCTCAATCACAGATGCAACAATGCAGAGTGGTACAGAAAAGGAGCACAAAAATTCAGCAGAATATATGAAATTAGGCTCCCAGACCTCCATTTAATGTGGCTCTACCAGTGTCCAAACAAAAACTGCACCTATAGGATGTTGTGATAATGTAAAATCTGAAAAATATCTCTGTTAGTTAGGTGAGAATTACAGTTTTGCCACACCAGAAAGTACAAGCTGTGCAGATTGAGTAATATCCGGCCTGGAATTTGTCTCTTTCTGCAGCAGTGCATGCGTGTGTGTGTGTGTGTGTGTGTGTGTGTGTGTGTGCGTGCACATGTACTTCTGTGCAAATGCAGTTGTGCACGTGTGCACGTACTGTACGCCGGTCAGACGCTTCCCCTCCGTCCTCCACATGATGGACCAGAATCCATCACGCCGGCTCCTCCTTAATGTTCCAGCATCCATCTATTATTCAGCGGGAGCAGGTGGGAGGGGCGGGGTAAGAGGGGGCAGCAGGGGCTGAATGGAGGGTGGGTGTGGGGCAATGGAGCGTGTGCGTGCAGGTCTGTTGGTGTGTGTTGGAGATGAGGATTATTAAAATAAAAAAGAGAGAGACAACCCCCCAACACGGAGCACGTTTTCTCCTCACTCCAGCCCCATGAATGGCTGCTGAGGTGGAGGAGTCGAAGAAGACAAAGAATAAAAACCTCCAACCCCCTCCTCACTTCCTCCCCGCAGACTGTCACACTTCAGACGTGTCAATACAGCAGCATGTTACTGATGAAACGCTACAACACAAACAAATATATGCTTAACGGATTGCACCAAACGATAAAGGGAAATTTCTTGTCTGTGCAAAGACAACAAACCCTTCTGCACAGAGCATGATGGGAGAATATTATAGTGGATGGATGCATGGATGGGAAGAGACCACATCTGAAAGCACAAAATATGAGCAAATCTGAAGGAAAAACAACAACCACACTCTAAAAAATAAGATTTTGGCTCAACAAACAAATTGGCACAACAGTATGCATCAATATTCTGAGGTATGGCAACTACTGCAAATAAATTATATTCACCCAACAAACTATACTGACTTGGAGTAATAAGCTTTTCTTCTGCAATCAAACGCATTTTTTTAATTATCAGTCTCAACTGGTTGTAGGAGACTTGAAATCCTGCAAAACATCATTGAATTACCCGAAGCACTTTTTGCAATAAATGCAACGCATAATGTTGGTCGTTTCATCACATCGCAGTGTTTCCTGCAGCTTCAGAATGTATTTATGGTGGCAGGATGCAGGGACTCGTGCAGTTTAGAGAGAAAGCTTGTAACTGAGGTTGTTTTTTTCTGAAGTCATAATTTACCAGTGTTCCCTAAACGCCTCGCCAGCCCTGCTCGGTGGTTGTGCACAGAGAAGCCTCTAGTCTCCACTCAGTTGCTGCAGCAGCTCAGACAGCCGTGTGACCAGAAACAAGCCTGAAAGGAGTGAAATAAGATGCTCTAATGTCAGATTTATCCAAGTTGAAAACAAAGTAATTTTATCTACCTGTTCGGGCCACTTGGAGACACACAGACAAACCTGCTAAATGTCAAGAGCAGTAATAAAATGCCAAACTTGAGGCTTTAAAATGTTAGTCCTCAAAAAAATAAGTGGTGTCACTGTGGCGGCTTCCATCTCTTTAAACAGTTCGTCTCTGAAAGTCTGAGAATTCAAATGTAACCAACATGTGCCTAAAAAGCATAAGGCAACAATAAAATGCCCCCGTGGTGAGAGAAGCTTCTAGTCTCCACCCAGTTGCTGCAGCAGCTCAGACAGCTGTGAGACCAAAAATCAGCTTGAAAGGAGTGAAATCAGATGCTCTAATGTCAGATTTATCCAAGTTGAAAACAGAGCAGTGTTCTTTAAGACACACAGACAAACCTGCGAAATGTCAAGAGCACCAATAAAATGACAGCGAAATGCCAAAGCCTTTAAACAATAAGTGCCGTCACCGTCTTCTTATTCAGTCTGTCTGAGAGACTGAAAATTTACATGCAACAGCCAACATGTGTCCAGAAAGCACAAGGCGGTAACAAAACGCCTACACTCCCATAATTCACAGGCTGAGGGCAAACTCTAACTGCAGGCGAAGAAGGGAAAATTATGAAGATAATATGTAATGTAGCACTTGAGACACAGCCGACGAGTGGAAAACACACCTCCCTTCTCTGCTCACGGCAACAATTAAACACACAAAAATGCACAGCAGCAGCAGCAGCAGAAACGCTCATTGATCAGACTGAGAAAGCTCAGTTTTTCTTACTGGGAGCCAAAAAGCAATGTTGGCCCATTCAGCTAAAATACCTCCCACTCCTTCCACCCACGCTCACATCTGGGTTTATTCTGTCTGGAATGAAAGCTATCTGTAAACAAAATCAGTGTGGCTGTCGAATGGAGGATCAGTCTATAGAGGAGACGAGATCAGGGAGGGATGAGGCCAGCAGGAGGACGGATCTGACGGAAGTTCTGCCTCCGCGAGGGAATGAAAACTGGGATGAAAACAGCAATGCAATTCTGGACCTATAGGCTGTGTCTGTGCCTGCATCATGGTTTCACATCGTAATCAAAAACAAGTACTTTAGTGTCAAAACTGAGTCCACCTGTCATTTCCAATCAGTCTAATAGCATAAACATGGTTCTAAAATGAGCTATGAACACCAGAACCTTCACAGCTTTTGACCTATTAGCTGCGTTTATGTCTGAATCATGGCTCCACATGTCAAAGAATTGCAAAAGGAAGTAAAAATCTGATCCCTAAATGTCAAATAATTCAAAATATCTCAATAACTGCATTGTTTCTAAGTTGAACAATAGAGTATTTCCTCTTAAGAACAATAGAAAACAACTGCTTTGTTAGAAACTTGATGCAACAAAAACTGAGTCCACCTGTGATTCCCAGTCAGTCTAACAGCATAAACATGGTTATAAAATAAGCTGTGAACAGCAGAACTTTCCCAGTTTTGGACCTATGATATGTGTCTATACCTGCATCATGGCTCCACATGGAAAAGAATTGCAAGCCGAGCTAAAAAAAAAATAAAAATCTGATTCCTAAATGTCAGATGATTCAAAATATATCGCCTCTCAATAATTGCATTATTCCAAAGTATATAGAAAATTTTGTCTCATGAACAACCAAAAACCAACACGTTAGAAAGACTATATTGAAAATTCAGGCCCCAAAGTACGAACTAGAGCTATGTCCATGTCTTCATCATGGCTCCACATGGAAAAAAAAATGTAAAAAATAAATGCCAGAAGAGCTAAAAAAAAAAAAAAAAAATCTGACATTGAGACTTCACAAAAACAGGAATAGATCAGTATTTCTACACTGAAGTTTGGTTTTTATTAAAAATGTGTAAAAAAAAAAATAAAAAATGACATCTCTGTTATTTTTTGACATTTTCGTTAGTAAATCAGCTCAAAATGTCAGTTATCGACCACCTTAATCACTAATTATCTGTGTCAGCGCTGGAAAATAACGATTGGTCAACCCCTCAAAATAGCTCATGCTTTCATTTAATTGGCTAATCAATAATCAAGTAGTCATTTCAGTTCTACTCACAGTACGATATATTTTTGATAAAAGTCACAAGTCAATCCACATATAGGTCAAACAGTTAGTTCAAAATGTGCTAAAAACTGGATTTTGTGCTTTCTATGACTTGATAATCTGATGGCTGCTATAGAGGAGGATGCTTTAATCCCACAGCGTCTCACAGATGAATAATTACTCCACATTAAATGCTCCAACCAAGCGCTAAAGAAAGAGTGTGCGACAGCTTCGCAGAAACATCTCCTCCAAAGCTGGGAATTCCTGTGATGTAACGTTTTACTCAGCAGGAGAGCGACTTGAGCAGGCAGCATCACTGTAGGAGTGTGCCAGGTTTTCTGGTTTTTGGGAGTAAATGGCCTCAGAGAGTGACGGAGGCCAACAGAAACAAACCCGACAAACATCAGGACGGTGCCAAGAAGGGTCATTTTCCAAAAAGTGAAAGAGCTGGAGGCAGAAAGAGATTGAGAGTAAGAGGGAGGAGGGTGAAACGAGCAGAGAGAGGAGCTCACTTTCCATCAGCACAGCTGTGATCAATATCGGTGTCTGACAGGGCAGCGCTCCAGCCTTTACTGTAAATCACTTCCTATTATGATGGGAGCTCTAAATCACACACAAACACACAATAGCTGACCTGCTGCAGACCTACAACCACGCGCACACATGGGTACACATACATTCAGTCACAGCACACACCGGCAGCAGATATTTATGTGCATTCTCAGAAACAGGCAGTAAACAGGCCGGCGGTGAGCAGGAAAATGTGACGTCTGTGTAGCCAGCAGCAGCAGCACAATGACCGGCTTCAGGTAAAACACTGCAGTCAGCTCTGGTTTAATGTGCAACGTGTGTTTAGGGACTCATACCGAAGAACATAGTGAGAATTTGCACTCAAAGTTGTTATTCAGACCTCAGAGAATGATTCCTGCTGAAGTCGTTTCATGATCATCGCAAATTACATTAATAAGCAAGAAAGGAAATAAAGCTTCAAGCAAAAACGGCGAATAAGACATCAACTTACAGACCCAGAAAGATACATCTATACAGCATACGAGAGAGGTGAGAACAGAACTGCATTTTAAAGTAAAATGATGCTAAACTGGATCACGTTGCAATTACTGCACTATGTCTAGGTTGAGCAGTAGAGCGTTTCGCTTTACAAACAATCAAAAACAAACATTTTACGAAGTCTACATTGTATATTCACACCCCAAATTAGAAACAAAAGCAAATACTCCTATGATCACTGAAACCTGTGATTTCCAATCAGTGCAACTGCATGAAAAAGGTTCTAAAACGAGCTGTGAGCAGCAGAGCTTTCTCAGTTTGCCTACATCATGGCTCCACATGGAAAAGAATTGAATGAAGGAAATGAAAAATCTGACTGTGAGGTTTCACAAGCATAGAAAGGGATACAAATAAATCAACAAATCATCATTGGAAACACAATGTCAGCAGCAATCAGGAGGTATAGAAGGAGTCATAGTACCACTAATCATGGCTGCAGTGGTTGTCCTCCTAGAATGACTCCACAGACAGTGAACTACTTTTATAATCTAGCTGTGAAAAACAGACAGCAGCTGCTTCAGACTTGGCAAAAGGGTTATTCATGGAGTTTCTGTGAAGCTGAGAGAGTGTGAAGGACACTTTAGAAGATCAACTTCTCTAAATGGCATCCTAAATAACACCCTTGCTTGCTCTTCAGCTCAAAACTTCCAGATGAAACTTGCAGAAAAGCATGAAAAGAAGCCTGAAGAATGATAGGAAAACATTCTTTGCTCAGATGGAGTCCAGCATGTTTGGTGTGAACCTGACCAGGACTACCACAGTGGATGCATAGTCCTGACAGTGAAGCATAGAGGTGGAAGTATGATGATATGGAGCTGCATGAGAGCAAAAAATGTTGGGGAGACGACATTTATAGATGAATGTCTGTGGATAAACCAAAATACTGTCTGACAAGAAGCTGGAAGAAGAGGAATATTCCAGCAGGAGAACCATCCAAAGAACTAAATCACACAAGAGTTTCTCAAGAAAAACAAAATAAAAACCACAACTTGGACAAGCATGGGGCCTGACTTGCATCCAACAGAACATTTTTGGGGTATTTTAAAGAGAAAGGTAGCAAAGAAGAGCTGAAAACTGAAGATTATCAGAACATTTCTGCAGAAATTTGGTATCCTCCACGCTGAGGAGGATTGAGTCAGTCGTCAAAATAAAGGTGGAAATATGAAGTACTGAAAAAATAACAGACTACAATCTCTGGGATGAAAGATGTCCTGATTGCTGCTCCATTGAGTTCCTGCTGTGGGGCCTTTATTTTTAATATAGTAAATCTAAACTGTTAGTTTTAAATTTTACATCAGTGCAAATACCTGCTGTTCAACTTCGAAGTGAGGAGATAGAATTTTAAATCATTTTTAACGGCGGTGTACTAACTTCTGTTGCATGCTGGAGTTAAACATGCAGACAGACATTAAAAATTTAATACTTACTGATTCAGTTCCACATCCAAAATGAATTTCCTCCCAAAAGCATCGACTTGAAAGCTCACTTGGGCCACGTGGTTCATCTAAAAAAAAAAAAAAAAAAAAAGCAGAGAAGTTATTTATCATTACTAAAGGCATCCATTAACATATTCATGGTTCAATTCATTATCATATGCATAAATCAGTTCTCATCTGCACTGATGGATCACCGCTTCGTCTGTTTCAGCATCAATCAGCTGAGAGAATAAGACTGTTTTCATTAAGACATCAAGGTCTTTGTCTGAATTTCAATTTCTGCAAAGGATCTCGCAGTGACATTTCAGTTTACTGTGACACACCAGACGAGAACATCACATAATACAAAAACTGTCACGTAAAAACCTAAATACAAATATAATAAACATTCAAAATGCAAAAAACACAACATAAAAAAATGTTAAAAATCTGACAGCAATAGTGAATTGCTGCAAAGTTCAAAAACTATGAAAATGGTCAAAATAAGAGCAAACATCTGTAAAATAATTAATTTTTTCGCAGATTTAAATGCATTCATTTTGCAGTCACTCACTGTAAACAAATTAGTAAAATACTGAGTTTTGAAGTGGAAAATCAGTAAAGTGTAAATTAATACTTTTTCTGCGATTTTACTTGATATTTGTTATTTAACAGTGAAAATCTGCAAAATAACAGTTAAAATTTATTTTTACATCCTTAATATACATAACTGTAAAATATTTATTGCTGATTTAAGGAAAAATACTGTCATTTTACGATTAAATGTTATAAAATAATGAATTAGCATTTGTAAAAATACAAAAAAAGTATTTATTGTTTATTTTACTATTAATTTTTTTCCTGTAATTCCTACTAGTTGTTATGTGTAATTCAAGAAAATAGGGAAAAACTGTAAAATAGCAGTAAATGATTTGAAAAATTACGGTTAAACATTTCACTGTAAAAGAAATCTGTTACCCTGTAAACTTATGCCTTTATCTGTAATTTAACTAGATATTATCAGTAATTTAACAAAGCACAGGAAATCTGGACAATTACAGTCAAAAACTTGATTTACCATTTTCAACCCTTTATATTTTGTTTTTCCATCAATATTGTTAAATATCTGTAAAACAATTATATGTTTGCTGATTTACAGTTTGGGCCTTTTTTTCATGGTTAACATGTAAATTAATACTTTTCTCTGTGATCAAGAATCAAGAATTTTTATTGTCATGTTTTCACAAAGCGACATTTTGATTTGTGACTCTCAGCTGTAGATAAAAAAAAGAGAAAAAGGCACCTTATACACAAATAAAACAAAATACTCAGAGGATATAAATATGTAAACAGAATCGGTGCAGAACAAGCAGTGAGATGGGAGGTAAACTCTGGGTGTGTCTGTTTATCTCTAATTTAACAAAACTAAACTTGATGTAGTATTTTTTTTTCCTTAATATAGATATTTTTTCTTTCAGGTAATGTTAATATAGTAAAAACAGTGTGATTTATTAGTTAAATATTGTAAATGAATGAATAATCATGTGTACAAATACAGATTTTTGATTAGTTTTGAATCACAGGTTAAAAAAAAAAAAAGAACTATTCTAACTGTATGTTTAGCATTTTCACAACACTAATAAATGACAGATATTCCTAAAGCTGTACTGAATCCACCCATCTTTTGGGTTGCCATGCTTCTGTGTGCAGACAGAACACAATCACAGAAATGACAACAGTTTGTGTGTGATTGATCTGGATGGAGGAGGGTCTGGTTCTAGCCGGACGCTGGTCACATATGGTGCAGGCTTCATTACGCAGCCTTTGGGTCAATGAGAACTCCCATAATAATTCCTGGACGTCCAGGGGAGTCTCAAACACGACGCTCCCTCCCCCTACATTATAAACCGGACGCTGCATGACAACCAGGCGAGGAGGAGGAGGAGGAGGGGAGGTTCTGTGTCACCCGAGGACGACCTCGGCCCACCGAGTCCCCAAAGACCACGGACTCTATTGTTGGTAGGAGTGTGTCTGCGCGTGGTCAATGCATACATGAGCAGCTAAGAGGGTGTGTGTGTGTGTGTGTGTGTGTGTGTGTGTGTGTGAAACGACAACCCCACACCAGTGATGAAATCCAAGCCGGCAGATTGGACCCACAGTGGGAGGAGGTACCAGTAACTGTGCTTAATGAAAGCACATCCCAGCTTGACGGAGCTGGACCAACATTAGCAGCACCACCGACTCTTCTCGCATCGATTTCTGACTTCTAGCTCGCCCGACTTTCCACTCATGACCGTCGAAGTATGACTGTAAGTGCTGTCGAAGCTCCGCAGAAAGACAAGAGTCACGCTGGATGAAGGACAACGGGGACTCCAACTCATCAGGATAAAACTAGCTTTGCTGCTTGATACAAAAAGAAAACTCACACGACTCTCATTTTCCGTGAATCAAGAGGCGTCTGTCTGACAGAATTCATCATAAGAGCAGTAATTTTCCCTAATTCTCGCCTCGTGTGGTGGCGACAATTTCCACTTTTGGTCAACATCGTCTTTTCTGTAGCCAGAATATTTCCATACAGTTAACCATGGCGGCACAATTATGACCAAAATGATCATCACAGTACCTTTAATCAATACTAAGAGTGAGATCAGCTGATTTATCACAATTACACTTTTGAATCTAAACCAACAGGCCACTGCTTTCACTTCCATGTTGTTATTTAACTGCAAATGTTCAAACCCTCATCAAAGTAAAATCTAAAATAATTTTCACCTGAATTCTGAGCATCTTCGTACTCAAAGCACCTCACACTGAACATATACTTCTTGATTGACTCTACAATGTACTGATGTTCCCTGAACGCCTCACATGCAGGCTACAGTGGAAGCCAGCTGTGCACAGAGAAGCTTCTAGTCTCCACTTAATTACTCCCACCAAAAATTACATGGAAAAGAGTGAAATATCTTGTTCTTATGTCAGTGCACAACCAGATCTTACTGTTATTCTATGTTTAAAACAATCCCGGATGTCTTTAGCTGTGATACACAAAATAAAAAAGCTTTTTCCGCTTGTTTTTTTCAAAATAATCATTCTATGCAGATGCACTCCTCTCCAAAATCATCCAGATCCTCCTAGAATGATTTACTCCTTCCAAATAGTTCCTTCAAGCCCTCAGGTGAGAATTTCTGTATTTTTTTGAATACATATCTCACAGTAAAATGCCGTTTTTGCCCACCATCATGCAGCTCTCCTGTGCACAGAGGCAGTAAAACATACAAACAACACACAGTCTGCCTCCACTCATTTGTTTTTGCTGAACTCCCCACCGCTCATTCAGCGCCGTTTGTGTCTGAGACTGAAAATAGGCGACGCAACAGAAGCCTATAAATAACCTCCCGCGTGTCGCACATTCTCAGAAGCGTTTGACAGATTTGTTTTTAGGGCTGTTGATCTAAAAACAGCCGATAAGTGATCAAACTTCAGTGACATCACAACGTTCGGCTCTCTGGAGGATCGAGGACTCGGAGCACAAATCAAATGAAAGATGCCGTCGCCCGTCTCCTCCCTCTATCCTGGATTTCTTCCTAATGTACATTTTATAGCTTTATTAGGACTTTGAGGCTCTTAGCAACTGCCTGCATGCAAGGAGCTTTTAAGACTATGAGCTTGCATGATTTAAAAAAAAAAACCAAAAAACATCTCCTGGGCTGGAAACTCAGGAATTACACGCTTATCTACACCCACTGAACCCAACAGGCCTGTTATCTTTAGAAAACTGCCCAAATTACACATTTCATTGGAGCAGGAAACTGTAAAAATAGAAACAATCATTAGATATTTGACATTTTTGAGGTACTAGCGTGCCGTTTCTTCAGAAAACTCAACCAAATCTCAGCTTTACATCATGACTATTCATTAAAAATCACTTTTTTTCTGCATGTTTCATTTTAAAAAAAATCACAGAATATTAAGCGTTTGCTCTGGCCAGATTGTGCAAAAAAACAGAAATTATGCACTCCTAGATGCAAACAAAAAGGCATGAATGAGATATATATATAAAAATAATATATAAATAAATTTTAAAATATGTGTATAAACAGTAAAATATCTATATAATGTAAAATTTTTCTGAATGGGTTACATTTGTGGGAAAAACATTGCAAGTTTTTTGAATTTTTGTAAGGAACGACGCTCCGTTTTTTGTATTTTTTTTTAATGATTTATGACAATAAAACTGAAATACTGCACCAAAAACTGGAAACTTCTAAAGCAGGACTAAAAACCTACCTGTTTAAAATTGCTGAATTTGTAGCTTTTATTCGTGAAATGTTTGTTTAAATTGTCTTTGCTTTTAGTCTGTAGCGCTCTGAGACTCAGACGAGTGAAAAGTGCGTTACAAACAAAACGTATTATTATTAAAAACATTTTTGAGTTCAGCACAGTGAAACACCTTTATAAATATCTAGAGTTGATGTGTGAGTTTCTAAAGGGTCTAAAAGTTTGAACAGTAAAAATCTATAGGAGTTTTTTCCAGTCTGCAAAAATGTTGTACGTGTTGACTTCGGGTTTTTCTTCAATTTGTGCAAAACAAACAGAAATTCAATGCTCATTTTTTATGATTTACGGCATGATAACGATGTCACACCGCAAAGAAGACATTTCTCTCTGCTTCTAGACATGATTGTTCTGTTTCCATAGAGGTGCAGGACTTCATGTTGCAGAGAAAAATGAGCCCACAGTGATTGAAAAATGAGACAAGAGCAAAAACCACCATTAAGATCAGAGGGTTAAATGACTCCAGGGAAACATGAGGCAACGCACGACACGATTTCTGCAATCTCCTTCAGAACATCTGTCTAAAACTGCCCTGATGTGCTTCTACGTTTAGCTACAAAACCTGGCATCAGATTAGCATCAGCTTCAATAAAAGGTGAAATATCAAAGCGCTATCCGCCGGCAGACGGTTGCCGTTAGCTGGTTGAGCTCGGTCTGAGGTGTGGCGGAGACAAAGGGTTAACACCTCCCTGCCTGCCTGCCTCCATCTGTAGCCCTCTCCTCTCGCTCAAACCTACACAAGCCTCAGCCACACAAATTAAAAAGGCATGACAGCTTTGCACAATGCTAATTGACTCATCCCTTGAAAGGAGCCCAGCAGACACGCCGCTTCACTGAACTGGCTCAGTGATTACGACTATTACTGCACTGGATCCGCTATTACAGCCAATCCGAGGGGCTCTAGGAGGCTCCCTGCATAATTTAGATGCATGATACTGCAAAACAAGCCATGCACGGCCTACTGTACGGAGTCTGATTGGTGACCCGAAGACACTCGGATCCAAAGACGAGTCTACTGTGCAGAGTAACTGTGGATATGTTTACATTCATTGCTTTAGTCATTTAGTCAATGAAACCTGGAATATTTCACTTTTCAGGTGGATTATTTCAGTATTATGTGTAAAATTTCTTATCATTGCTGTTTATTTTTCTATTCAACTCATGTTTTAGCTCGTTATTTTACTTTCTGTAACGTATTGTACCTTATTTCCAACCAGGAACTGCATTTCTTCTCATGTTATGTAATTTTGTTTTTTTTTTCTGAATAGGAATTTCCTTCAGAATGAATTAAGTTTACATCTTATCTTCTATTTTCTTATCTTTATTCAAACAAATGAAGTATTTCAGGGCGTTCTACCCTCTTCTGAACTAATTTCCTGTAAATTACTGCAGTAAATATTGAAAAATTCAACGGCTAGATAAGTAAAAGTAGTTTTTTTTTTGCTGCATTTCTGAGACTAATAAGTAAACTAACAATACCAACAAATGCATTTTAATTAATGAAATTTCCTGACATTTGGTTATTAAAGGATTTTTTACAACTCGTAAAGGTAACTTAAGCTGTTACCACCATTTAATTAAATGCATGGTGGAAAATAGAAAAAAAAGATCCAATTAACTGCTAATAAAGTATTTTGGAGATCAGAACCTCTTCTGAGCAAAGTTTCTTCAAATTATTGCAGTAAATATTGAAATATTCAGCTACCAGAGCAGCAAAAGTAATTTTTTTTACCACATTTTTTAAACGAATTAGTAAACAAACAGCACCAACAAATATGTTTTAATTAATGAGACCTGAAATTGAGTTAATAAAGAATTGCTACAACTCTTTTAAAGTAATTCTAGGGGCGTATTAACGCCATTTAATTTCATTTCGCATTTAAAAATAATCTGTTTGATAAAGTATTTTGGAGAGCAGACAATCTTCAGAACAAATCTTCTGCAAATTTTTGCAGTGAATATTCAAATATTTAGTAAAAAATGGCTTCTTACTGGATTGTTTTTTTTAAGAATAATAAGTAAATTAGCAACACCAACAAATATTATTTTTAATAATGAGTCCTTAAATTTGGTTATTAAACCAATTAATACATTAATTTTACATAATTTAATCAAAGAATGACAAATATTCTCAGGTCCCAACTGTGCAGATGTTAAGATTTTATGCTTTATTTTGCCATATATTATATTCATCTATAAATAACTTAATATCTTTGGGGTTTTGGACCGTTAGTTGGATTAACAAAAAAACCAACCAAACAAGCAATTTAAAGTCACAGTGGGGTCTGGGAAATTTTACTTGCTGCTTGATTTAGTTTTTGTCACATTTAATAGACAGAACAATTAATCAAGAGAAAAAACAACAGACTAATGAAAGGTTTGCAGCTTTTATACTCAAATTAATTCAAGGGACTTATTTCCACCATTTTATTAAATGCATGGTTGTAAAATAAAAAAAACAAAACATCCAATTTACTGGTTTAGATGAACACTTTAAGTTGAAAACAGTTTTTGTTGGGTTGTGGTGATATAATATTATTGGTAATTGCGTCAACTTAAAATTTTGTGGAATTAAAACTCAAATTACCACATTAATTGATTTAAAACTAAATTTTAGTTGACGTAACTTAATGAAATTGACATAATTATTTGAGTTCAGGATTTGAAGTCTGCTTCTTTTCTACTAAACATGACTGGATAATATCTGATGGTTAATATTAATAATCAAAAAACTAATTAAAAGTTAATTCTTCAACTCAATATTAATGAGTTGAGCTGACAATGTCACTGGTAATTGCATCAATTTAATATTGTGTGTACTTTAAACTCAAATTTCTGTGTTGGTTCACTTAAAAGTGAATATAAATTGTGGTAACTTAATGAAATTGGCTTGATAACTTAATTTTCCTTCACATTGAGCTCAGAATTTATTTTTTTAAAACACATCTGGACAATTTCAGTTGTGAGCTGTTAATTATTTTAGCTCAATATGTTTTGTTGGTTGAACATAATTTCCTTAGAAGCTGCCATAAGACGGATTTGTGTTATTTTTGTTGTTGTTGAGCCTAAATACTATTTTTTAGAGTGTGAATGGGGCATTTTCCAGGTTAAAAAAACAACATTTTCGCTGCCCTCTGCTGGACAAACTATAAAAATGATAGTGACACTGTTTCCAAATGACCTTAAGTGTGTCTATGAAGCATTTTTCTACTTTCATTTACCTTTAATTATAAATTCACATGTATGCTGATGCACATATACACTATATATGATGCATATTATGAGTAAGGAAGTTTAATCAGGCGCTGAAAGGGAGCTGGTGGACGCATTAATTAATGACATGAGAAGCTGCTGGGACGCACAAACAGCAAGTTATCGACACATTATTGATTACCCAGGTCGACCTGATCGCTATTATTGACGCAGGGTTTGCACGGTGCAAAGTGGAGGCTGTTTTGGAGCAGTTTGCATGTAGCACGGTGTGTTTTTTTGGTTCTGATTGACCCATATAGAACCTGCAGACGGAGAGCTGAGGCCTGCTGCTGCCTAAATGTTTTTCCTGTGAGCATGAATCCTCCCTGTAAACAGTGAGATGTCTCCAGAAAGGCGGAAACCTCCTCCCTCCCTGCATCCATCCATCCCTCCATAGTACATGAAAACACCGCGTACCTGCGCCGAGCCGCTGCTGGAGGCGGCTTTCACCCTGGTGCTCAGCTCGTCCTGGCTGATCTGACTGTGGTTGTGGCGGCTGTAGAGCAGCCGGAGCGGCACCGTGTCCTGCTTCCCCACGAACCTGGCCGCATCACGAAGCGCCTTCAGGCTCGACGAGGCGTCTCCTGCACAGAGAAGGAAAACAGCAGCAGTAGCAGCAGCGTGAGGCGCCTGCTGGAAACACACCGAGCACATCTGAAATGGTTCCCTTTGATAAGCGGCTCCGGATGGACAGATTGCACACCATGAGCGGGAGGATGTGAGGATTTAAAGCAGTAAACACGGGGCCTGTTTGTGATGATTTAACACTGATTTAAACACTAAATGATGTGAAATCCAAAATATGATCAGTTACCGTTCGGGGCGTCTGGGCTGCTCTGGTGACCGACGTGCATCAATCCACAGACGCACAAAAGGGAAATCCACCATCGCGGGCGCATCATCAGCATCATCACCTCTCCGTGTCTCTGGCTGGAAAAATCTAAACAATGCGGTATTCCAGGAGGAGGCTGCGGGGGTCCTGCCTTCGCTAGGGACGCCTGGAGCCGGGGCTGGTCGTCTGGGTAGCGCAGTCCCGCTGCTGGGGGGCCATCTGGGGGTGCGTACGAGTCTGAACGCCGAGCGCGTCTGAGCGCACCGAGACCCCGCGGATCGGCGGCACGGAGGAGGTGCGGAGGGGAGAGAGAGAGCCGGAGAGGGAGAGAGGAGGGAGGAGGAGAGAGGAGGAGGGCCGGGGACACCTCCTTAAAACGCATCAATGTCCAGCGGCTCACTGCAGAAACGCCCAATGCATATAAGCAGAGGCCGGATGGAGCAGAGCTGTGGGCCCCGGACCGACCCGGACCAGAACCATCCTCCTCCATGGTCCAGCACCGCAGCAGCGCCATCCTGGTTCCGTCTGTTACTGAGTCTCTCCATGATCCATCAGGACCACAACATGCCAAACACAACCTCCGCCCTGAAAACACCACAAAATAAGATTTAACTGTAAACACATGATCATGTGATATTTTCCATCTTAAACAACAACCCTCATTTCTCACAATTTACCGCCAGACCAGCACTAATTAATCCACTAATCAATCAACCGTCAACTATTAAATCATTTTTTTGTAAATTTTCGAAAGAAAAAAAGTCAAAATTCTCCAATTCGAGCATCTTAAACGTGATTTTTTTCATTTTTTCCCTCTTCTACGACAATAAACTGAACATCTCTAGAACAACTTTGATTAATCAGTCAATTAGAGCTGCAACAAATAATTGATTAGTCAATTTGCTGTCAGCTATTGTCAAGTATTTTCAAATTTAACAGGTTTTAGCATTTTAAAAAACTGTCTAAATTTGTCGATTTCAGATTCGTAAATTCTAATTAAAATAAGTAATTGCAGCCAAATTCAGAATTTTTGTTCATATTAGGTTACAGCTGCAAAGATTAGTTGATTAATCAACAACTCAGTTAGTGCTGAATTGATTAATGGACCTGCTGCATTTAATTAATTGTCAAGTACTTTGCTAATTAACTGGTTTTGAACATTTTTTCAAGAGGAAAATGTCTAAATTCTCTGATTCCTACTTCTTAAATGTGAATACTTTCTGGTTTCTTTCCTTTTCTATGACTGTAAACTGAATATCTCTCAAATTTAGGACAACATAAAATATCGAACTGACGAAGAAGTCATCTTGGGCTTTAATTTACTTCCCTGTTGTCCACTTAGAACCATTACTGTCACATTATTGTGACACTGAGCAGATCTTCCAGAGGTAATAAACTAGATGTGAATGGATTTTATTCATTTTTTACTAGTGTGACTGCCATGGGGCAAAAATTAAAAACATAATCTGGCATAATGTTTGTAAATTTGAAGACTTTAGAGCCAGTTAACATCTTTACAGGACGGATAACAGCTACACACATTCAGAGGAACTTATTTTAGATATTTATGTGTGAATTTTTGCATATTTTTACTGCGTCTGCACCGTTTCTCTCTCCAGTGTAAACACACATGGATTTCACAATATATATTTGCATTGTAGACATGTGGAAGTTAATGGTTGTCGACGTATTCGGGCTCCAGATCCTGAAAACCTGCAAAAGATCAGCAAGAACAGATAATAATGTTGATGGGGAAGGTATGATGTGCACAAAGAAGGTACAGTTTGTGCACTGCGATGATAAAACTCAGGCAGCAGAGCTTTTTATTCACTGTGTTTGTACCTCGGGTTTCTTTCTCAGTGCCAGTGGCTCAGATTCTCCCATCTGACCCAGAGCCTCCATCTGAGAGCAGCAGGGAAGGAAGAACAAGGACACTATGCTAATGCACTATATGCAGGGAATACAGAGTCGAACCCATGAAATGTCTACTTTACCTACAAGACTGTACTGTTTTGCTTTGCTGAATGAAGGCCAAACACACGAAATATACGTACACATTTGAACTGAGGATTAATCCCCACTTCAGAACAGATTTCCTTGTAAATATTCACAAATTCAGACCCAGTAAAGCTCAAAAAATTGGATTATCAAGGCAGATACCGACAAAAATGATTGCATCAGGGGAGTTTTTAAGCATAAACAGCCTCAAAATATTATTTTCTGTTTTTATGGTTATCTATACCAAAAAAAAAAAAAATCACACAAAATGAAACCCAAAACTTTAAAATAATGTCTGGAAATTAGTATAATGAAGCTTAACTTATTAACTATACCAGTTACATGTCTGCACATCTCATATCTTAGTGTTTATTTGTTTCAAGCTCTTTGCTGATGTAGATGTTAAGAAAACCCCAAGAACACCTTTACTGTTACATATTATTACAATAAAAACAATAAAATTAATGAAAGAAGTGCTGAGTGGGGGCATTAAAAGCCCAAAATTAGATTTTTAACTCATTTTCATTTCCCAAATAGTTTTCTTCAAACTGAAAATGACATAAAAAGTGAATTTATGTGTTTTTGGTTATTTACCATGATACAATAAAAGCAAAGAAAAAAAGAAGTAAATCACATAAAATTAAACCCAATGCCTTCAAATAATGTCTGAAAATGAGTTAAATTAAGTTTAACGTATCAACTTCTTCCAGCTACATGTCCATATATCTCATATCTTACTGTTTCTTATTTCAAACTTTATGTTTATGAACACCTTTACTGTTCCATATTATTACATTATATGTTATATTATCAAGGAAGAAGTGCCAAGTGGAGACAATAGAAGCCCAAAACTATTCCTACTCACGCCAAAATTAGATTTTTAGGTCATTTTTACTTCCCCAATAGTTTTCTTCAAGCTGGCTATAACATAAACAGTCACAAAATATTAATTTTTGCTTTTATGGTTATTTATACAATACTATAAAAGCAAAAAAAAGAAAGTAAATCACACAAAATTAAACCCAGAACCTCAAAATAATGTTTGAAAATGAGTTAATTGGAAGTTTAATTTATTAACCTATACCTGCTGTACATCTCATATCTTACTGTTTCTTATTTGCTTCCAACTTTATGCTTATGTACACCTTTACTGTTCCATATTATTACATTAAAAACAATAACATTAACAAAAGAAGTGTTGAGTGGGAGTATTAGAAGTCCAAAACTATTCATATTTATGCCAAAATTACAGATTTATTTCCCCAATAGCTTTCTTCAAGCTGGAAATGACACAAACAGGTCAAAAGGATGTAAAACATTGAGTTAAAGATGTTAATCAGCTAAAAAAAAGTAACCAAAGTATTACATGGGGGTGGATTTCAGGGAATATGCACCTTTTTCGACATATTTAGTGAAAACGTCAAGAAAAAATATTTAAAAATTTACTTTTTTGACTTTAAAGTCATTTCCAGTTAGAATAAACTCATTCACCACATAAAAAAAAATCACTATAAATAAGAATTTCAGACAGGTATGAGAAATCATGGACTTACCTGAAGGTAAACTTTTCAGTGCCCTCTGGTGGACAAACTGTGCACTGGTGACAAAATATCAGCATATTAGTCAACACTGAAGTGAATTCTGGCATACCAGTACATGCAACAAGCTAAAATCTGCTTTCATAATATGCTCGAGGAAGGTACAGTTTGCACGCTTTGCTGATAAACCGCAGCAGCAGCAGGGTTCAGCTGCGCTTCATCCTTTTCATTTTCCATTCTGCTCTGTACCTCAGAACACACTGTTGCTCATTTTCTTACTGCCGGTGGCACAAAAGCTCCCATTTGACCCTGAGCGTCCATTTGAGAGCAGCGGAGAGAACACGGGCACTGTGCTAATGCACTGAATGCAGGGAACGGGGGGGGAGCCGAGCTAATGCATCGGGGGGAAATAAATAAAAAAAGACACGTGAAGGCAGGTCATAAAAAGTGCACTTAAGAAGAATCCTAAAATGTCACGTATAATGCCACACATTCATCATATACATATTGATAGTATAGAATAGAATAGAATAGGCCAGAAGAGGATACTAGTGCAAGAGAGAATGAGTTTAGGGTAGAGACTCTGGAGAGATTCTCAGCACATTCTGGCGGTTTCCCATCATTCGCTGAAATGGGACTCGGCAGTAGCTGGTGAGACCTGATCAAACATGCAAGTGTGAAGGACCCCGAAGCCCAGAACAGCAATCACGGCAAGGCAGGGCCAAGCCAACAGGGCACCCCTCTCCCCGGGCTGTAGGAGCCACAGGGCGGCGCCCCCAGAGAGCCACTGGGGCCACCGTGAACGACGCAAACCCGGAGAACAAGAGGGAGCAGCTACAGACACCCCCAGCGCACCAAGACCGACCCAGGCGGCCCGGGGCACGAGGACCCACCCGCCACCCAAACCCCAACCCCGCCCACCCCAGCCCCCACCAAACCCCCCACCCCACCACCCGACCCGCCCACCCCCACCCCTCCCCCTCCCCCGAGGGGGCTAACGGCCCCACGCAGCCAGGAAGCCAGACACAGGGGCCGAGCGGCCCACCGAAGGGGCGGCAACCAGCCCATCACAAGGCAGGCCGCCACCGGGAGCCGGTCAGAGGAAATCGGAGCCGGGACCCGATGCGAGTCCAGAGGGTAAAAATGAACAGTGTGGGTGGGGCCCGGCGACGCCAACAGGGAGGCACCCCGCACACCGTCCGCACCAGGCCCCAGGCGAGCGCAGTACACCCAGGGCCCCCGCTTCCCCGCAATGCGCCCTGACACCCCACCAGGACAGAGCCACCACATGCCACCAGCCCGCAGTACAGCCACAGCGCCCACCAGGACAGCCAATCCAGCCCCCGCAGAGCCATCGCACCAGCCTGGACCCGTCGGGCACGCAGGAGAACCCCCCCCGACCACAGGTCCCGGGGACCCCCCAGCAACAGCAACATGGATGATGGTCCCCCCCGCCACCCCATAGCCATAAGGGGGCCGGTTCCACCAGCGAGGCCATATTGGTGAAATCCCCCCATTACTCCCTATTAATACGTCTCCCAATCCCAGACTGGAGACATTATCCCTGCCCTGTGATATTGTAACCCTGAGTGTCATGTGGTGCAATTAAAAGTGGGGAGGCTGGGTGAGGCATCCAGGGGGCAGGCCAGAGGACCACAGAGGATGGCTACTCTGCAGCCTACCCTGGCCCAAGTTCCCCGAGCCGTCCCAGACCTACCCCCAAGGTGTGAGTGTGTGTGGTGCATTAAAAACAAATTAGAGAGCAGGGGAGGCAAGCAAGAGGGTGATGGGGAAGAGACAAGGCCGTAGAGCCCTGCCATCTGCCCCACCACAGAGCCCATCGTTTCCACCCCTACCTGCTCTCAGGGCCCTAACTGTTGTGTCCCTATATGTGCCTAAGAGTAACTAGGTGTGGTGTGAAGTATGTGAAGTGCACAGTAAGAGGCAGTCTGGTGTGGATCCGGCCCATGAGGACAGAGCAGCAGGGGAGACAGGTAGTAAGACCACTGGTACTGATGCAGAGGAACCCCAGAACCCAGAGGCAAGAGGCCGAGGTGGGCCCACACGAACCCAACCGGCCCAGCCAGCACCAAAAGCCCCAGAAGTCGCAGCGCTAGACCAGCGCCCCGGCAGACGCTGTAGCCCCACTACGGGCTAGCCGCATGCAGCACCCTGGCCCGGAGGGAGGACCAGACCGCATCACCAGGAAGCGAGGGCCATGAGCCCCCACGCCCACCCCGGAGCCGGCACGTCCAGGATGCAGGGCGCCCACCCCGCAGCACCACCGAGACCCCACCCACCCGACTACTCCCCAGGACAGCACCAGGCCCGGACAGAAGCCCCCAGCCAGCAGAAACTAATCTCCAGTGGCGGCACACAGGCAAGTACCAAGGCCTGTGCCCGGATGAGCCAGAGCCACCCCCCCAGAGAGACCACCCGGCCCCCATGCCTGACCCCCAGGCAGCGGAGGGCCGCAGGCCCCCCCAGGGGAGGGAGAGGGGTGAGGACGAGCGGCCAGGCAGGAGAGGAGGGAGGAGGAGGGAAGCAGAGCAGGAAGGGACAGGGGAGCGATGGGAGGGCCGACCCACCCCAAACCCCAGGGCCAGCCAGGGCGCCCCAGAAGAGACCAGCCGCCGACACCCCCAAGGCCCCGGGAGAGCGCACAGACCCAGCAGATCCAGGGCTCAAAGGGAGAGACACCGGGGACACCCACCCCCAGGCAGAGGGGCCCGAGCCACGCTGGCCCCGCAGAGCCAGAGAGCGACCCCAAGAGCAATAGGGAAAGGACACCACCAGTGCATGCACACAGCCTTGAAGTCCATGGTGCCATCCTACTTAAAAAGGTAGAGGGTTAATAAACTGAAATAAAGCAGACAGAAGTCAGACCATACACACAGACAGAATAATAATTACAATTTTATGAGGGAAATGGCATACGCCCACATACAAACGGAGGCTATAGATTAATATTTATTGATTTAATAAATGGAGACCATTTTTCTTTGAAGGAGTCCAATTGGTTTTTTCTGATAGCAGATATTCTCTCTAGTGAAATGTGTTCTGTGAGGAGGTTCAGCCAATGGATGATGTTGAGGGCTTTCTTATCTTTCCAGTTAACTAAAATAGTTTTTTTGGCGATGGCGATAGCTGCAAGTGTGGGTTGGATATGAATATCTGGAAGGGCTGTTTGTGTTAGATCACCAATTAGGCAAACGTTCAGGGAATGCAGAATCCCACAGTCCAAAATATTGGAGAGTTTCTGTGTGATTGTTACCCAGAATTGATAGACGGGTGTACAAAGCCACAGAGCGTGAAAGTAAGTGTCCGTCATGTTTTGGGTGCATTGCGTACATGTGTCTGAGCGAGAAGCCCATTTTATACAGTTTATATTGCGTTATATGCGTTCTGTGAAGCACCTTAAATTGGATCAATTGTAAGTTGGTGTTTTTAGTCATTTTAAATGTATTTTCACAGATCTGGGTCCAAAAATCAGAGTCAAAAGATTTGGATACGTCTTTTTCCCATTTTTGAGATGGTAGGTGTATAGAGTGTGTCTTTGAGAGTAAACTATAAATTTTTGAGAGATTCTTTTTATTTCTTGGAGAGTTTCACAATGTATTTGACAAATTCAGGTGGCTGTAAATTATTGACGGGATGATTTTCTCCAGCCTGGAGGCAAGAGCTTTTGAGATAATTTTGATGTCGGTGTTGATTAGTGACAGAAGTCGATAGCTAGAGGGAAGCGAAGGGTCTTTGTCTGGTTTCAATAATAATTTAATTGCAGCTGTATTCATGTGTGGACTGATATAACCATTATTTTTAATCTCTGTCACTGTCCTGAAGAAAAGGGGTGTTAACATTGACCAGAAATGTTTAAGAAATTCAGCAGGGAAACCATCAGGACCAGGTGCCTTGCCTGCTGGCATACTGTCTAATGCACATTGTAATTCTTTCATAGTCAATGGAGCATCTAATATGTCTCTGTAATTTGACGTTAGTTCAGGCAAGTTTAGATTGTTGAGAAAATTATGAATATCTTCCATGTTTGGGTTAACTGCTGCTGAGTATAAACTCTGGTAATAATTATAGAAGGTCTGGTTAATTTCCTGAGGTGACTGAGTATATTTTCCTGAGGGATCCTGAATTGCTGTTATGAAGGATTTTTCTTTATTGCGCTGGAGTTGGTTCGCCAGAAATTTTCCTGATTTATTATTGTGTTCCAAATCATTATATCTTAGTTGTTGTAATAAAAACTCTGTTTTCTTGGATAGGATATTATCGAGGTTTAGTTTTGCATTTTGTAGTTCGGACCATAATTGATCACTTGGGTTTATTGCATAATTCTCTGTAAGTTGTTTAATTTTTTCTTCAATTTCTTTCTCTGTTTGTAGATCTTTTTTTTTCTTGTATGAGGAGTACGATATTATTTTACCTCTGATTACGGCCTTTCCAGTTTCCCAAAGCAAAGATGGAGATAAGTCATGAGAGTCATTGTTTTTTAGAAAGTCTGCCCACTCACTCCTTATTACTCGATCAAATTCTGGGTCTTTGAGTAGAGAGATGTTGAGGCGCCAAGTCTGAGGAGGTTTAGGGATGGAATCTGTTTGCAGGCTGAGAGATATTGGTGCGTGGTCGCTGATAACGATTGGGTGGATTTTAGTGGTAACTTTATGTGCGATAGAGTTATTTAAGAGGAAAAAGTCAATTCTTGAAAATGTTTTGTGTACCGCAGAGAAAAACGTATAGTCCCTCTTTGTTGGGTTTTTGAGTCTCCAGACGTCGTCTAGTCCAAAATCTTTCATATAATCATGTATGACTTTAACTGATTGTGATTGTTTTACATGTATTGGACTATTAGATCGATCTACTGAAGGGTTTAAAACTATGTTGAAGTCACCACCGATAATAGTTGTTGAGTTAGCAGATAAGTCTGCTAAGTGAGAGAAAACAGTGTGAAAGAAGGCTGGATCGTCATTATTCGGAGCATAGAGGTTTGCAATAGAATATAATTTATTAAAGATTGTTGCCTGGATAATAATATATCTGCCCTCTGAGTCCGTTACTGTACTGTTTAAAGTGAATGGTACTCTCTTATGGACTAGAATGGAGACCCCTCTTTGTCTGCTGTTATAACAAGATGAAAAGATGATACTATAATTCGAGTCTGATAAACATTTTTCTTCCGACTGTAGTAAATGCGTTTCTTGGAGGAGCAAAATATCTGCTTTTAATTTAGAGACATAGTCCATGATTTTAACTCTTTTTGTTTGTGAGCGTATGCCATGAACATTCCAGGCTACGATATTAAACTTGAACATAGAGAGAGAAGATGTTCTGTCACTGAGTATGTAGCAATATAATATAACATCTGTGTGTGTCCTTGTGAGCTGTCTGTTGCTGTCTGTGAGCTGTGAGTGTTGGAGAGAGATGTATACAGCAGGTCAGGATCTATATATACATTATATAATAGCACATCATTGCCTGAAAAACTATCAACAAACACATTATAAAACATACAAGCACAATAAACATGGGGAGTACATAGAGTGTGAGTGAGAGTGTGGGGGGTGAGAGGGGGAGAGGGCTAAAGGGAGACATATAGAGAGGGAGAGAGAGAAAAGAAGAAGGAGGAGGGAGTTCTCCAGTGGGGAGTGTAGATTAGGAGAGTGACACATTTACACCTGTGAGATTTTTTTTTTTTTGGTAACATTTTCTAACATAAATGACTAAGTGATATATTAAACGTTTAAGCCAGTTTTTTTTTTTTTTTTTAAGAAGAGCCAGGGGGTGATGGAGGGTTCCCGAAATAGCTGCCCATCTATGTACAGTTTGTCCACAACCAGTGCAGTCCGTTTACCTTTCTGTCTGTGTTCTTTCATGATGGGGTATAGTACTTTGCGCCTCTCGTTGATTTCCCTGGGAAACTGGTCGTTCATCCCGAACGACGTGCCTTTCAGCTCCCGTCCTTTGCTTCTTACGAGCACTTTCTGCTGGAAGTGCTCGAACTTTGCAGTCCAGGACGGTCTCCCTCAGGGTTTTGTTTTCTTTTTTAAGTGTACACACCTCTGAAGTGACAGCTGTCAGCGTGGACCGGAGTTCGGTGTTGTCCCTCTGCAGATCCTCTATCTGCTGGTGGGTGAACTCCAGGCTTGCTTTCAGGTCTTTTATCTCCTGGTGAAGCAAACTAAGGATATCGAGCTTCTTATTAATAGACTCGAGAACACTTACCTGGATATCCGTGACCTCCAGGTCTTGTGTGTCTGTCGAAGAGTCTGCCTTCTTCCTCTTGCTCGGGTTGGCGTCTTCCATCGTGCACCGGACGAAGTAGTCGTCAATGAAGTTCTCAAGGTCTTCCACTGTGAGCACTACCGTTTCCGATCTTGAGCAGGCTATTTAGTTAGGTTGTTGTTTTTATATTTATATATTTTTTTAATACAAATACGTCGAGATAACGGCGATTTGTTTACTTCTCATCTAGCAGCTGGGAGCCGCCATGTGAATTTCGTCACTCTCGCGATCTCAGAGCATCTCCGCCTCCTTTTAATTTTATAACTTAAAATAAAACACTTACCTGCATAAGAGCTTAACACATGTAAATTATCTTCAGCTGACGTTTCTTCCTGCACTCTGCTCCTAAACATACAAACAAAAACAATTATCACCTGAGCTGCGCTGCGTGAGTACACACAGGGCGCACACCTGCAAACAATTAGCGCCAAAATGAGCAGAACCAAAAACATCTATAAAACCTCTAATAACGGTTAAAACAACACAGTACAGCAAGACATCAAAATAATACACAATAGTAAGCAATATGCACCAAAAACTACAACAAAAATGCTAAAGTTTACAAAGAAAACATTTGACATCACAGCAACAAATTATCCCACAACTTACCCACAGCAAGTGAACTATTACTGTGTGGGACATACGGGAGAAGCTACGGAAGCCCGGGAGGCACAAACATAGCAGGGTGCAGAAGAGCAATTCACATTTCCAAAATCAATAAAATAATGCCAAATAAAAATAACTCATTGAGATAAAATTCAAAAATATTCAACACAACAACAACAAGCATGAATTAAAAATAGTAATTAATAAAATGAATTTTTAACTCTGTTACAATAACATCAACCTCTATGGAGGGCATCCAACAAAAAACACCTTTGCTTGCTGTTCTGTAGAAAACTACAAGATGGAGCCTTATAAAAAGCATTCAAATAAGCAAGATGAATGATGGAGAACATTTTAGAGACGGACTCCATTGCCTCGCATAGGGTAAATACCACGCAAAAAAAAATGCCCTGCCGGCGCAGACGCACCGTTGGTTGCAGACGCAGGAAGCATCACAGTGTGTATGAAGGCCGGCAGACGCTAATGCAGACGTAGTCCAGCATCAAAATGAGACCTTTCCAACTTCCTACTGGTCTCAAAGATTAAGCCAAGCAAGTCTAAGTGTAACTGTCACACAGGATGTTTCTTGGTACAGATTTTGATGCTATTACTGAGAAAATTTTTGTTTTGAAATCCACCTAGTAGTCAAAGTGTGCATTGCACTAAATGAACAGCATGCAGTGTTCACATGATCAATTAGAAAAAAGTGTATGGTATATGGTAAGTGTATACATCTGGTTCAGGTACCACTAGGTACCATGGATAGCTCCGTATTCTGTATTTTGTCTTGTGTTTACAAACACAGGCGAAGTGAGGCATGACATCAGAATTAGTAGGTCCGAGTATTCGGATTGAGAAACCACCACAACGGCCAAACATTCGCATATTCGGGTCCAGCCCTAAAGCCAAGTCTAAGTACACACGGCTTGGGTCAGATTCCCAAATGCTGGTAGGTCTGGTTCATGGGGCCAGCCCAGGTTCCCGTGAACTGCTCAGACACACTAACAGACCCCAAAGAGTAGCTGGGCCTTCTCACTGCTCCTCAGATGCCTCTCTCAGAGCCAGAGAAGATCTTTGGGGTTCAACTGCTGCAGCCAACACGGACAAATTCAGTAATCTCAGGCCGCTCCATCAAACAACCTAAAGGCTTGGCCTGTCTGAGCCATGACGCTGAACACACTCGTGCTGCAAGGTCTCCTGAGATGATAGAAGATATTAAAACATCTACTTTTACTTCCAAAGTAGCAAACCCAGATAAGCTTCTGAGCGTTGAGACTGAGCAAAACAAACAGGACACCACCAGGAGTGATGATGCCAGTAGGGCTGGACCCAAATATCCAATCGTGACGATGGTATCCGAATATTTATTTTGAGATCCGAATATTCGGAAATGTTTGCTTTACTTGTCCGTCTTATGAGTGCACCAGCTTTTTCTGGAAGCACAGCAACAACTCATCCTGATTCTTTTACTGTTAAATGTAAAATCACCATGGACACGCTTCTTCACCTCTTTTCCACACCCTCTATTGCTATGGACGTCACTATATTGATGACGATGTCACACAACTGTACTGATGCCACAACTGAGGAATACTTTTGTTCCTGCAGCGACCACACCCTTGCACAGCTGGTACCCCCACCCAGCAGTGTGGTGCTCATAGACGGGACTACCACAGTGAATGCATAGTCCTGACAGTGAAGCACGGAGGTGGGAGTGTGATGATATGGAGCTGCATAAGAGCAAAAGGTGTTTGAGAGATGACATTTATAGATGAATGTCTGAGGACAAACCAACATACTGACTGACAAGAAGCAGAATCTTGAATGACGAAAATATTCCAGCATGAGAAACATTCAAAGAGCAAAATCACACGAGTTTCTGAAGAAGAAAAAAGTGAAAACTACAACGTTTTTGTTGCATTGAGTTCCTACTGTGGGGCCTGTGTTGTAAACAGTTTGTAATTTGACACAAGTGCACATTTAAGTGATACTGCACAGGGGTTGTTGTATACTGTATGTGTGTTGAGTTTAAAATCAAAATACCAAATGAAGGTGACGTCAAGTGAGGTTCACAAAGAAAAATTATGCACAAAAATGTCAAAAGCTTTACATTTTATTGGCACTGTTTCAGTTATCCTAATGCTGAGATATAATATTTTAACTTTACAATTTGCAATACTCTAAACAAGATGCTAGAGGACACCAGTAGCTGCCTTTCTTCTAATAGGATAGAAAAACTAACACATATTTCATGAAAAACAAACAAAAAAAGGCCTGTGTAGATCTTTCCACCTTCTTTTAACGTGCATGACAAAAGAAATCTAACAACCTGTGTAGTCTATGTGACAGAAAGTCTAGTTTATCCTTTTTATTTGCTATTTCTTAGTCCGTAAACCCATGAAACTCCACGTCCATGTCATCACTGGACTGGAAAAGCTTCCACAGATTCAGTAAAGAGTCTGGAATTTCTCCCGGGTTTTCATGTTCAACATTTCCGTCCACTTTCCGTCTTTTGCGCTTATAAACTCTGACCCTCCTCTGGATTTTTCGGACCGGAGAGAAGTTTTGTGAAGGAAGGCTTTCGTCTTCTTCCCTTTTGGGGAGATTTTTTTCATCCAGCTTCTCCTGGAAAACATTTCTGTCCTGAGCAGCCTCAAACGGCAGCAAATCCTTGTTCATATCAGGATCCTCTTGTACGTTTGTCTCACCACTGACGCCTCTTTCATTGCGTATGTCCATATCATGAAGGTGAGAGGTTGAGTTGCTTGTATTTTTGTGAGATATGTGGTTCACCTGCTCAGTCTCTGGAACCCTGGACGGAAAACAGTGGCTTGTTTCCAGCTGTACCTGAGAAATTTGATTCAGTTCTGACTTTCCTGTGAAAGAAGTCAAAGAATTCTGTTTGCACGGCCGCTTTCGTGCAAGAGATTTGTGTTTGGATCTGTTTGTGTAAGATTTACACTTCCTCTGAATGCCATCTCCGTGAATCAGAGATGAAGAATCAGCTGTTGATCTCATTTTTAAATTGTGTTCTGAATGTGATCCCTCAACTCCATCGACAGTCTCTGAGGGATCAACATCTCCATCCTGTCTGAAGTCAGGTCTCCCACATGGTCCAGGAACGATGACAACAGAGGAAATGCTGCACTTTGGTCTGATAGGAATCAAAGAAAAATCAAAAGGTAGTTGAGAGGACTAAACAGCTGTAAAATATAGATACAGTACCGTTTAAAAGTTTGGGGTCACCCAGACAATTTAATGTTTTCCATGAAAACTCCACTTTTATCCATGTGCTAACATAACTGCACAAGGGCTTTCTAATCATCAATTAGCCTTTCAACACCATTAGCTAACACAATGTAGCATTAGAACACAGGAGTGATGGTTGCTGGAAGTGTTCCTCTGTACCCCTATGGAGATATTCCATTAAAAATCAGCTGTTTCCAGCTACAATAGTCATTTACCACATTAACAATGTCTACACTGGAATTCTGATTCATTTAATGTTATCTTCATTGAAAAAAATGATTTACCTTCAAAAATAAAGACATTTCTAAGTGACCCCAAACTCTTGAACGGTGGTGTACATATAAAAAGTCCCATATGATTCAGAGCCATGCAAAATTTTGATTTATAGTGAATTTTTATTTGACCAACAGGTATTTTCCTGTCTAGAAAATATGTAAACAAGTGACAAAAGACAGTAAGACATTGTGTTCAATGTTAATTATCTTTTTAAAACTATTTTCATGCTTTTTTGGGGTTTTTTTTGTTTTTTTTAAACTAAGGATGCCACATCCAAAGTCTTTATTTCCTCCACATCAGTGGTTCTAGTGTCTAACAGTGTTTCTGCAGCTCTCCACTGGGATTCAGTTCCTCCAAGTGTCCATCTCCAGCTCTTTGAAGGCTTCCTCTCCATCACTCTGCTCTTCAGTTCCTTCACAGATTCTGGATGGATTCAGGTCTGGACTCTGGCTGGGACGCTCCAACATCTTCTCATTGTTTTCTCTTCACCATTTCTTCACCACGTCGGCTCCATGTTTCACATCATTGTCTTGTTGGAAGCTCCAGTTTTTCTGCAGACTGCCTCCTCCACAATCTCAATGTTTCCTCTTTTCTCATGACGCCGTTTACTTTGACCCGGCTGCCTGATCCATCGACTAAAAACAGCCCCAAAAAACATCACATTCCCACCACCATGTTTGACCGTTGGGGATGATGTTCTTGGCCTTGAATGCTTCTCCTTTCTTTGTGTCTAAACATCTCCATTTTCATCTCACTGAACTCTGTGGTTTGACTTGCAGCTGACTAGAGATTAGAACACTCTAGAATATGGTAGAAATTACCAGGAACATGTGGAATGATATAAAAGCTGCATTTTCTCAATAAAATGCAGCAATTTCCACAAATGTGAATATTGGACATGGTATTTCAATAAAAACAAAATAAAAATAATACAAACACGGAAAAAGTTCAGCATCATCTAACACAATGTCTTACTGTCTTTGTCACTTATATCATTTCCAGCCAGAAGAAACCTACTGGTCAAATAAATGATAAATCAAATGTCGGCAGGGGTTTGAAATAATTTGGGTTTTAACTGAACATCAAATTTGGCCATAAGAGCTGGTTTCATATGTGTTTTACTTACATAGTTTAAAGTTTCAAAATAAAATGTACCTTTTGACTTTGGTTTTGATGTGAATGAAGTTGCAGGGCAGAGTTGAGACCAGTCTGTCCACCACCGAGTATTTATCACTCCTGGAGAAAGCCTTGTGATGTTCGCTCTGCAGATGCTGAACAAAAATTACCCGTTTAAATAATTGATAATTACAGCTGTCAGGTAAAAGGCTACCGAGGGGAACATTTTCTCTACTGCACAAGCACCTACGTGGAAAAAAAATCTTTTTTATAAGCTTCTGCTACATGACAAACTGTGCACAGGGAGGGAAGGTAATTTACTGAGCGATCAGATGATGAGCATCATTTCCATGATTACGCCACAGCACTCCTCCCATCATTGTGGGACTGAAAATAGACTCCAATTTCAGTTAACCTTGGTTATTTTTTGGAGTCAAGTATTGATTTGACTCAGCTCAGCATTAATTTCATTTCAGTCATACATTTAGAACTGAAAGCGAAAGCAGCACCGTGTTTAATTGAAATGAAAATCATACACATTGGACCACATAACATGTATTATTATTATTATTATTATTATTATTATTATTATTATTATTATTATTATTATTATTATTATTATTATTATAGAATCAGTATCATCAAGATGAGAAGTGTGGGGATTTTAAATGTGTTTTTCCATACATTGTTCACATAAAAGCAGAATTACTAACTGGAGCTTAGTATTGTTTGCTGAGCTTCTAATTTAATATCATTTCATAGCAAATTACCAGTATAATAAGGTGTAAGCATATCTACGCTCTGATAAAAATATAATTTTATCATGTGAGCCAAGTGAAAATTAAGGTTAATTCAAATAAATTACAGTTTAAGAAGCTTTTCAAAATGAAGACATATGAAAAGCATTTTGTGTGACTTTGAGGTAATAGGATTGGAAACATATATTCTCTATGTGTTGTGTGACAGTTTTACTAAGACGTTATCTCACCGTTGTGAGGCTGTCGTATTTGATCATACAACACTCGCAGTAGCCTCCTCGCTTCTTGTCTCGGTTCTTCTTTCGGCCGTGAGCTTTCTCCTCGCTGCCTGAGGCCTTCACACCTCTGTTCCAACGCGAGTCCAGAAGGTAAGAAATAAAATGAGATGAAAAATATTCTGGTTTCTGCATTTTCCATAGACTTTCATTCCGGCTTGATGGACTTTTGAGCACCTCAAGCACAACAGGATCATCTCAAATTGCTTGTTTAAGCGACACAGAACTTTAAATTCTGCAGCATATATAAGAGGTTCAACATTTACCAACATATAATCCTGAATTAGAAAATGTACATAGTTAGTTAAGCCCTTGTCAGACATGAGACACTTAATATTGCACAAGATACTGATTGTACAGTATCTTAAACAATGTGCACATTGTGGCCCGCTGTTAGATCCTGATCCACCCTTTATTTATAAATCTAAATAATGAAGTTACTGCTGTTGTTTGTGCTCTTTTGAGACACTCATTGTTGATCCTGCTGCTGTCTGATGCTGCAGATATTTAATAAACTCACAGGAGAGACTCCTAAACAGCTGAAAGCAACAAACTAAACTTCACTAAACCTGGACTACATTTAGTATTGGTGAGTCTCATTAATCTGACGTTTAGCATAATTAAGAATTAGGAGCAGAACATCGTACAAACTTAGACACAGCGTTGGAAATGTGCTGCTGAGTGTAGAATTAAGCTACACTGAATATATTTAGGGTAAAATATAAGGGGATAAAATATGTTCACTGTAATCAGCAGGTGATTAGTTTGTGTCTGGTGAGAGGTTCTTCAAAAATGAGGAATACTTCTGTCCATGTGTTAAATTAGCTAAAGTAATGAGACCCTGTACCTTTGTCCTCGCTGTTTGTTTCCAGGAGGATCTTTCTCGTCGCCACTGAATGGACTACAGGGAGGGACAGTCCTCAGGTTGAACTCTGGCATGTTTGGCATCGTAAGGTGGATTGGACGGTAGTGTCTGACGAAGAAAAACAAATGTTTTACAGTACACAGATGCAAACAGTTTAAAGAAATTAGATGATTGACTCATTCTCACCTGCTTGAATCTTCAACCTTGACGAAAGGTTTACTGATCCACCCCCCTGCAACAAAAATCATAGATCTGAGCATGTATTTACAGAGCAGCAACAGTACTGGATATTCAATATTTCTGCCTAAACATAAAAGGCGGGTTAACAAAGATCAGCTCAGAAAACTTGCATAGTTCTACAAAAGACATGCACCTTTGAATTTCTGAAAGACTTGCTTTGATGCTGATTCAGATTTGACCTGTTAAAGTGACAGAAAAAGAAGCCAAATGCAAGATTAAACAATCACTTTTATGATAATATTAAATCTGTATACACAACGTATTTAAGCTGCAAACGTACAGTTCTTTTGACTGCAGCTGCTGCAGGAATCTGGCGGCTGACGATCCTTTTTTTCTTCTGAATGTAAGCCAATATATCTGGAATAGAAATCATAAACATACAGTGAGTCAAATTAACTGCAGCTTCAAGCACAGCACAAATTCAAACAAAAAAATTGGTTGCAGTAGTGGAGGGCGAACTGTTCAACATACCGTTTATGTAGAGGATTTTCACACCCCAGTCCAGAGCATTTGACAGGATCTTGTTCATTTGTACCCTCTCCTAAAAACAAACAGGTGTGTCAGCACAGGAAAGTAAAGAGGTAATTAAAATTCCTCAGCAACCATCGTCAGCACTGACTTAACAAACCTGCTCCTTCACCACCCTCTCCACCAAAGACTTCCCTCGGCTTGTGACAAACTGTAAAAAAACCAACAGAATATGAAAAGAGAAGAGCATCAGTGCAACCTAAAAATAAATGTGCATTCTAGGTGAACTTACTGCTTCCGTTTGACCCTGAGATCTGCTGTTGTTGTCTCTGTGGCTGCCGGGTCGGTGTGGGTTGGATGGAGGATGTGGTGAACTCTGTCCAGAGTCTGGACTCGGGACAGGAGAGTCATGTCTGAGGCAGTGAACGTACCGAGCCTCCCGCTTGTTCGATACCAGATACTTAATTTCCTTACTGAAGAACTTCTCAACAGTCTGAATTAAATTTTAAAAAGAAAAGATAGGATTAACATGTTAAACTTAATGCTGAATAATTGATTGACTTCATATTGAAACAAAGCAATTTGCAAATCACAAAAGCGGCAGTTACAGTAAATGTTGAGCTGAAGCTCAACTTTAAGAAACTATATCACAAATCAAACCGCAACATCGGACAGAAAAAGCACAATTTTTAAAAGGCATTTTCCTCAAACGTTTCAGCACCACGTGAACCTTTACAGCAACCGCTCCTGGGTCATGTTATCTCAAATCATCAAACTTTTACAACAGCTTCTGCTTAACCATGTCTGATTTGCCTGAAAATTTCATAGCATAAACTATGATTATTGACAGAGATATTTGTTAAATTTTAGACTGATATATCAAATATTTTCAGAGACCTTTTTTATTTAAGTTGCCCATTCAACAGGTTTTTTCGCACATTGAAATCTGAGGCTGTTTGGTTGACATTATCTCAGAAAAAATTAACTAAAAAAAAAAAAAAAAAACTTTTAATGGAATTTCTCATTATGTCATAGATTAATATTCAGATTTCAGACTCCAGAACTCTGTCTACTTGGATCAGGTTACATAGCAACCTGCTCAATCAGAAGGCTGAACGTGAATACTTTCTCATTTTTAAAGTATTTCATATTATACTATTATTCTTTTTTTTTTGTTAATGTAAGCTTAAAGATGGGACAGTTTCAATTATTTGAAAAGAACCTGCTGAAAATGGATAGCCATTTTTTTATTATCTTTGAAAATGTTATATATATTGGTCTTAAATTTCACAATGTCATTACAAATATCCATATTTTATGACAAATTTTTCAGAGATGGTCGAGCATTAAATTTTGATGATTTGGTCTCACTTCATGAATATCAAAACCAAAACTCAAGCATCCCAACACCAGTAATACTGAAAATAGCTGGTTCTACTGTCTTATTACAATCATCATAAATAATAATAATAATTACTGTAATAATAATACAGTTAAGAACAGCGTTCACAAAGCGCTTTGACAGTTAAAACATGCAACACAGACACTCACACAAGATATAGGAGACAAGTCAGAGCTGTCAATTCAAATAAATAGTAAAAATAACAATAAGTTAAATTAATAATTAGGTAGATTAGCACGCAAATCCAACAAGGGAACTAGGCTGTTTAAAAATTAAAGAATAACATTGAGGGTTAAAATTAAAAGTCAAAAAATTAGAGAATTAAAGAATTAGAGAGATGACATCACATGGAAGAACCAGGCAGCTAACATTAAAATAAAACAAGAGAGAACATCGAAAATAAACAGGACGTAATACAGAATAAAACACTAAAACTAAATAAAGCTAAACATAAACTTCGCATAAAGCAAGGCTATAAAAATGGGTTTTCAAGAAGTGATTTAAAAGAAGTTACTGACTGCAAGCCTTATCTCCTCAGGCAGGAGATAATCATTGTAATTAAGTTGTAAACCGATCATATTTCAAGCGCTTAAAGGTCACTCTTTAGGAAATATAATGCTACTGATCAAAAGTGTTAGAGAATCAGCCTGATGATTAAATGCTGTGATTAACTCTAGATCCAATCAGCACAGCTTAACTGTACATATGTGAAGTTGCCTCAAGAGAAATGACTGATTTTAGGCTGTCGGCATAAACAAAAAAAGGGATCACATCTGTTTTTGCCTCACCCCTCCCAGGTCTTTGATGTCAGCCTCCAGTCGCTCTGCTATTCTGTTTGATGGCAGGTCCAGGTAAAACACCTTCCCAGCAAAGGGTCGGACTCGCGCAGCAGAAGACACGAGCGATGTTTGCTTCGCGTGGCCCAGAGTCGTCTTATCACCAGTGTTTCCACCTTTACCTGAAAGACAGTCAGAGGAGAGGAGATTAAATCAAACAGCCAAACAAGTCCAGTGGTTTTCTTGCTGGCCTAACACAAATTAATGAATAGATTTAATCAACTGTTAGATCAGTCGTGTATAAGGTTAGACATGAAGCATTTAAGGCTCATGTCATATCTGTTAACTCTTTATATATGACACTTATTGCATGTTTTTTTCCATATCTGAATCAATGTTTGAGGGTTGAGGACGTCAGCTCTTTGAAGAGTTCGGGCAAAGATTATGTAAATTAGTTTATTTAACTGATTTGTCTTAAGAAAAGCAGATGTTAAACTGGACCAGAGCTGAGATTCACCTCCTGACATCCAAATGCATCCTGCCGGAGCGCAATCTTTCTTATGAATTCTTGAAATATGGTTTCAGACAGTGTCTTGTGCCAAAAAAACTAATGTACAACAGCAGCTTGATCCACATAGTTTCCAAATTGAAAGAGAGGGACTGTTCAAGATTTGAGTAGGTGGCACAAAAGGTGACCTCGCTGATTAATTGAATCATCTCAAGTGTCATCGTCATTGTAGTAAACCTAAATACTTTTCTACAAGCAAACAGAGCTGTTGTGCAAAGTTCTTCAGTAACATCACTGGGAACGAAGCGAAAGAATGAATCCAGCATCATAACAACTGTTCCTACATCTTTACTGTCTACAAAAGTCCTAATTTTGTTTCCCTATGAGAATCGCAATACATTAAATGCATTAATAAGGGATAACTTTTAGTTTTACGAGGATATCTGCATTGGTGCAAGCATGGAAGTGATCCAATAACTCTCATAAATTAAAGAAAAAGCAACCAACAGTTAGCCTAATACTGAAAACACCGTTTATTAGCCGACACTTACCACCTACTTATATGCTTTATTTTATCAGTGTAGTCAATCTGCTAATTGGTATTCCCTTAATCATGAATTACAAATTGCAAATAGTTGTTGTCTTTTGGAACTTTACAAAGCATTAAGGAGATATTTTTTTTGTTAAATTTATTTATAAGGTTACCAGAAAGTACAGAAATTGTCTATACTATATATAATAGCTCAAACACCGGACACTTAGATCTGAACAATAATAATAATATCATTTGTAATATTACTTTTCTCACCAATTTGTGCAATGTCAGTTTCAGTTTCACGTGCAGTATTTTGATTACATATGGAATATTTTACTGTTATGTACAATTTCATGTGAAATATGTCATTATAATGGGTAATATTACTCCAGTTTATTTTCATGTTATGTCAATTAGTGTTTTTTCTGGGCAATATCTGGCATTAGAATTTCCCTTGGGACCAATAAAGATTCATCTTATCATATTTTATCTTAAAACAAAAATGAGAAAGCTATGGTTAAGTGGCTATTTAGACAGGTAAATGTAGTTTGAAACATCTTAATCTAAAATGTAACCACAACAACAGAAGAGAATTAATTTAGTTTGTGGTACAACATTTTTAAAAATGACATTTGTCATACAATTTGCAGATTCACATCCACGGAGCTTTAATTAGAACTACTTTCTATTAAAGACAAGTACATGCAGAGTAAAAATCTTTCATATATTGGCTAGTTTTTGTATCAGAAACACACAAAAACAGCCAGTTAACGTTAGTATAACATGGAAATAAACCTCACATTTACCTTCCCAGTTGGGTCCTGTTGGCTTCTGGTTGCGTTTCGGCTTCATTTCATTCTCTTTCATGGAGAAATAAACATTTTTTCTTCAGTTAACATAACCCAAAGTCCTCCTCTGTCCCCTGTGAGTAAACAAAGACAGAGCTGTTTACAAACAGTGCAACAAAACAAGAGTTTAAAGAGTAAAACTGAGCTGAGACGCGGAGCTCTCTGCCCCCTTTAATTTAAATCGAGCTGGTTTAAATTGAATCTTAACGTACGTTTAGAGCCTCGTTCCCCCAACGGACTCACAGCTTCGCCGGTTGGCCGTCTTTCTTACATTTTTTTTAACCAAATAACGTCGATAAGAGCCGCGTTACCATGCTTGCTAACAGAAATAATCCACAGAGAAGTGGTTTAACAAATAAACACTGAGCTGTGGTCAATTGTTTTCATCGCTGTTTGTCTGAAAACATCCGTTTCCCGCTTTTAATCCAGTGGAGGAGAAAGTCTGAGCTGCCAGGTTTGACATCCGCCCACGTAATCACAAGCACTGTGAAAAGTCCTCTAAACAAACTTAACTGGTAGGTTTTAAATTTAATTAAGTTCATATTTTAGTCTTTCAAGATGAGTTGTTACTTTGGTTAGCGTTATTGCAGTTACATCCGTTACTTTTAGAAAAATTAAGGTGTTTCTGTTGTAACGGAAACATTTCAAACCTGGCAACACTGACGAGTAGGTAAACGCCTTTATGTTTGAAAATGGTGTTTCGTCATTATTGTAAAATTACATCAAATGATACTAAATAAAATATGCATTGACAGCTTGTTTGTGTTATCAGAATATTCACTTCATGCATGTGTGAATGTTTTATTATTGGCTATGTAATGTAAAAATTACTAAAATTTCGAGAATGTGCGCCGCTGAAATCACTATTACGTCCTGATGCAATGTTTGTTATATGTTAATAGCTAACTGCTGACCCTGTCACACACACACTGACACACGTGTTTCAGCTGTCAGAGCTTTCAGGCTGACAGCGACTGTCAAGAAACACAAAACCCTCAGAGTTATGTGTGTTTTCATGGAGGACATCGTTGCTGCTGAGGCGCTTTAGCAGGTACGAAGGTGGCTAAGCTAGTTAGCCAGTTAGCTGAGGTTAGCCGGGGATGCCTGTTCCTCATGTAATAACGCGCTAACTAAGGGGGCGTTTCTGTGGACAGGAATCAGCTCGTTTTGACAACTTATCGTATACATGTTAACTAACGTATGCATTAAAATACTTGAAGTGTCATTTTGTGTATCTGTTGTGTGTCCTGTAGACAGTATGAGTGGTCAGAGTGCGGCTCCTGCCTTTAATGGCATCACTCCGGTTCAACAGATGGTGGCGTCCTGCTCCGGAGCCATCGTCACTTCTCTGTTCGGTGAGACGCTCAGAAATGTGTAGATTTTAACCCTTTTCTAGTTAATTCAGAGTGAAAGTGGGCCTAAAATGTGAGGCACAGCTCATTAACAGTGAGTACAGGCAGCCAAACACCGTGTCTTGGAATTAATCTTATTTATCACGACCATAATTAAGTAGAATCATATGTAAAGGTGTGATTTATGACCAAAATAATAATAAATGAGAACCACTTAGCAAAAGCAGGGCTGCCAGTTAGTACTAATTTTAGTTTTTAATAATAGGTTTATTTGTGTAGTGATTTAAAAGACTGGCCTGTTAAATAGTCCAGCAGAAATGGATTAAGGGGAGAAAGTCACAGATAAAGTCCCATAAAACTATACCCCAAATAATAATCAGACCAAATCTGCTGTCTGAAAATAAAGTAAATAAACAACCGCTCTGGTCTTTTTGTAATGTAATCATTTTCTACTAGGCACCAATTTATTCTCATGAAATTTTTGTTTTTTTCCGAGCACTACCTGCCACAAGAATTTCCCTTGGGACCAATAAAGATTCATCTTATCATATCTGACCTTAAAACAAAAATTAGAAACCTATAGCTACGTGGCTGTTTAGACAGTTAAATGTGATTTGGGACATCTGAATCTAAATTTTCACCAAAACAATAGAGGAGAATTAATTTAGTTTGTGGTACAATATTTTGACATGACTCAGTCATGATCTGGAATATTTGTTATTATTCTTATTTTTGTCATTAAAAAAACCAAACAGGTATTCATAAAACGTTTCACTCCTCAGACTTAACATCTGTCATGGGTAGTCTTTCCCTTGTTGCAGTTTTAGTTACACATGGCAATAATCAGATCAAATTCAACAGGATTATATTATTTTGAGCACTGATCCACGTTTATAGTCATTTTGGAAGCTGTTGTAAGGTAAATTCAGTGTAAATGAGTCCAAGCAGACTCCAAAGTGATCATAGAGTTCGACCAACACATCAAAAACAAAGTATAGCCTTCATAAAGGAAGATTTATTACACAGCTGTTAGATTCTGCTAGATTAGTTGAGATTTCCCTAATAAACTGTCATATACATTTCTTTTTATTTCCTGCTGAAGGTACAGGGTCAGTTTTTTGTTGTGACATTTGAAACCAAATTTTCATTTTGACTCTCGTTCAAACGTCGATGGAAAGCTCCAGTGTTCGGCTCGAGGGCCAACTCACAAACAATAGGCTGCTAAAGTCATGAACTTTGTTGTCACAAAGCCCAGAAAAACAACAACGTGGATGTTTTGAAAATGATATGAGTTCTTATTAGTAAATCCTGTGTTCAACTTTTACAAAACAGAAAGTGACCTGATGTGAACTGTGATCAATCACTGAACTAGTTTCAATGAATTAGAGATAGTTGTCGTGCTTTATATCAAGAAAAACAAAAAAAGACATGACATTTGGAAACTTTTGCAAAGTATTACTGATTTTGTACAAACACACTCATGTTTTGTTGTTGATATTCTTCAGTCACACCTTTGGATGTCGTGAAGATCAGACTGCAAGCGCAGAAAAATCCCTTCCCCAAAGGTATAATGACTTTAAATTGTGTTGTCTAACGTTTTAATATGGCCTCATATTGTAGTAAATATTAAAGTTAATACATGTTTTTTTTTCAGGAAAATGCTTCGTCTACTGCAATGGACTCATGGACCACATATGTGTGTGTGAAAACGGAAACTCCAAGGCCTGGTACAAAGCTCCGGGTCACTTCAGTGGCACACTGGTACTTGATACACTTGATTAATCCTTTTAAGTAATTCTTTGCAAAAAATAAATAAATTCTCTGTTTGCAGCATCTTAAATGTGAATATTTGCTTTTTTCTTTCCTCCCATTTGCATTAAACTGAATATTTTTAAGTTGTGGACAAAGCCAGACACTCCTTTCTCACATATATTGACCAAAAAACTAATTGATTAATCAGGAAAATAGTCGCTGGTTGCAGCTTTTGCAGCTACAAATTCATATTGTGATAAAAACTGACTCCTCACTCTGCGCCTCTGCAGGATGCCTTCGTGAAGATCATCCGGCATGAGGGCATGGCAGCGTTATGGAGCGGTCTGCCTCCAACGCTGTGAGTGTCTCTTTTATTCTCTTTCCATTCGGCCTCCCCTCCTCCACATGTGGTGGATCAATAGTCATTAACCCGCTGTTCCCTCTGACACGGTGCTAATGGGTGAATGAGCCGCCTCAGGCCCTCTTGAAGCATCATTACCAAACACTGATTTATGCTAAGTGGTACTGAATCGTGTTTTCACAATGTTCGTGAATTTGTTGGTGTCTTTGTGGCTTGACTTTTGCGTGCCGTCCTAACGCTCCAGTGTGATGGCGGTGCCGGCTACCGTGATCTACTTCACGTGTTACGATCAGCTGTGTGCAGCTCTGAGGGTCCGGATGGGAGATCGAGCTCAGGAGGCTCCTCTGCTGGCAGGAGCCATGGCCAGAGGTGAGTTTGCCTTTTTTTTTTTTTTTTTTTTTTTAACCGGAAGAAAACACAACAGATTCCAGCTCTAACAGGGCAAATAATGATAACAGGCCAGTTATTGGTAATAATCTACAGAGTGAAATAACCCTCTGAACTCTTCTGGGCATTTTGTCGTATTCCTGTTGAATTTTTCCTCACTGCAGGCTCATTTTCTGACAGAAACAAAGAAACATAACCTGAATTTCTTTGATTATTAATGTGATTATTTCATCACACACAGGTGTAACCAGTCCTGGGATTTTCTGTGTCTACGTACTGTAAATATTTTACTACTACTTGTATACTTATCTTCCATTTACTCACACAGCATGCAGTTTAGTCAAAAAGTAATAGAATTTTAGACAAGTAATTGTTGGTTTGTAGCTGAGTCACTAAACGCACCATTATTCTGGTTAGATATTCTGTTAATATTGATCCTAAAATGCATTTTTTCTCAACAATACCTGAAATAACAACATGATGAGAATAAATATCCCCCCCAAATCACCAAAAAGATGTGTAAACCTAACAATGCAAAATAAGGATGCTCAAAAAATTGCCGTTTGTCATGAAACAAATAATGATAATAATAATCTCAATTTAGAAATCACTAAGCTGAAAATCTAGGTTACAAAGTGCTTCAAAAAGCAGCAGAATAGAACAGAAAAGCCATTATTCTGGTTAAATATTCTGTTAATATTGATCCTAAAATGCATTTTTTCTCAACAATACCTGAAATAACAACATGATGAGTATAAATATCCCCCCCAAATCACCAAAAAGATGCGTAAACATAACAATGCAAAATAAGGATGCTCAAAAAATTGCCGTTTGTCATGAAACACATAATGATATTAATAATAATCTCAATTTAGAAAGCACTAAGCTGAAAATCTTGGTTACAAAGTGCTTCAAAAGACGGCAAATCAGAACAGAAAAGCCGTAAAATCTTCAGTCTATAAACATATAAAACACAACATGGTGATAAACAAAACAGGGTCAAAAGACGCAGAATTATTATTGAAAGAAATAAAAAACCTAAATGAAATCAGGAAGAACTCTCTGAAACAGAAAGTCTTTCAGCCGGATCCTTGGAACAAAAACAACTCTGCCCGAGGATCTTAAAGCGCATAATGATGCAAAATCGACTATAAAGGTCAGAGAAAAGCAGGAAAGAGGCCATGAAGGGCTTTAAAAGTGATCAGTAAAACCCTAAAATCCATCTTAAAACACTCTGAGAGCCAGAGTGAAGAGGCTAAAACAGGAGTGATGTGCTTACGGGTCTTCGCTTTTATTAAAAGTCTCTGAACTGTCTGGAGTCGACGGACACTTATCGACGTAGACGGTCAGCTCCCAGAGCGTCCACGGTTGGCTGCCAAAACTACATTTACCCCACGGTTCATAGATCTGCACACGCTGCAAGCAGACGGCATTTTGATCCAGATTTGCCTCCAGCAGAGCCTGTTGAAGCTGAGTGTTGCCACAAATCAGTGGTCAGCAGCATCAGCAGCCTCATCATGGGTTTTTTACTCTCTATGTGAGCTAATTACTCACATGCCCATTACAACCTGCAGCTATTCACCAGCAGCTCCAGCCAGCACGGTCTCTTTTTGTTTGCCATGAGCTTTGCATGTTGCACAAGCATTGTATCGCCACTGCTTTTGTGTTTTTTTTAGTAGCATACAGTTGATAGCAGTCATAGGAGTAGCAGTCAGTGGTTTAGTTTTCAGAGCTCACTGAGCACATGGCAAAAAAGCAAAGCAGAGTTTATACATCATGATAATGCTGATGATTTCAGGACTTTTCTGTTTTATTTTGCTGCCTTGTGAAGCACTTTGTACCTGGATTTTAAAATATGCTCTATAAAAAAGCCTATTATTATTATTATAATTTGATTATATTAGCCAAAAATAAGTGGTGCATTTCTTATTTCCATTAGTGGACAATATCTTCAGTGTAAATAGTTCCTTAAATGAGGCACGTAGGATAAGGTGAGTTTTGAATATCACAGTATAATTTTAAGCTTAGATTTGCTTATTAATTTTCCAATAAAGGTGAGAGTCACACATGATTAGCTTCAGGACTGTTAGAAAGCTGAAAATCTCATACATTTTTCTATTTTCACACTTTTTGACTACAATAAATTATATCATTTTGGCGATTTTTTAATTTTATTATACTGTATAGATCAAGTGACTTTCAAAGCTACTGGTGGACTTTAGGGTTCAGATATTTAACAAAAACATAGAGAGGAAGGAGGCTCTGCTGAGTCATTAGTACCAGAGTTGATTTTAGGTTGTCACAGTATATTAATAATGTTGAGGATTTAATTTCCAGATTAATTTCAGAGGTTAACCACCTTCACCTTCTGGCTTTTTATAATTTTATCCCACATGTCATTTAGAAAGGCTGAGAGATGTTGTTGCTGTGACTCATCGTCTGATTCTCTTGTTGATAACTGACCGATTATTAAAACTAATTTATTATAAAAGCACCATAGGAGGAGAGAAATCAGTTTCATCAGGTTTTTTAATTAAAATGCTCCGTCTACCGGAAACTGACTCGGTGTGAATGTCTCGTTTTGTGCGTCAGTGGGTTCGGCGACCGTGATCAGCCCTCTGGAGCTGATCCGGACGAAGCTCCAGTCCCAGAAACAGTCGTACGGGGAGCTGACTCAGCTGATCCGCTCGGCGGTGGAGGCCGAGGGCTGGCGGTCCCTGTGGAGGGGTCTCGGCCCGACGCTGCTCCGAGACGTCCCCTTCTCGGCCATGTACTGGTACAACTACGAGAGAAGCAAGAGCTTTCTGTGCGAGCGGTACAACAGCAGAGAACCCACGTTCACCATCACCTTCATATCCGGAGCCGTGTCTGGATCCGTGAGTTCCTTTTCCATTCGTCTTCCAGTCTGCAGAGAAACACGTTGGTCACACGGAGAATACCACAAGTCATTATTTGCTCTTTCGTGTTTGCTTTCAGATTGCGTCCGTCGTAACTTTACCTTTCGATGTCGTCAAGACGAGGAGACAGGTGGAGCTTGGAGAGCTGCAAGCAAAGAACTGTAATTATGCCGTTATTTCATTCATTTATTTTCTTTGTTTCTTCAATTTTTTTCAATATCTAAACTACTGAATGCTTCTGAAGACTGCAAATGTTTGATTCTCATGTCAGGGTTACATGGAAAGATTGTGAAGTAGCACAGCTCATTTAAGCAAAAAATATAGAAATCATCGTTCATGAATCAAGTTTAGAGGAAAAAATACATAAGATAACAAATCTATGGGGTCTTTTAATGTTTTTAGTGTCAATAAATAAAGAAATTATGATTTACTAATCAATTTTGGGAGAAAAACAGCAGACAGATGAGATAACAAATCTATAGGAAGCTGGTCTTTTAGTATTGTCAATAATGACAACATATGATTTCAATAGAGTTAAATCAAGGTGACATTTTGCCTCATATCAAACAGAATTATCTTTTTTGGCCATGTATCTGAGCACATACAAGGAACCTTCCTCTCAAAATACTCACAGACAATAAAATATATGTGCATTTAAATAAGACTGTGTACTATGTACAGTTATAGATAGGTGTAAAAGAACATGTTTGAAGTAAAGCAAATGGCCCTCTTCAGTTCAAACTAGTTTCATTTATGCTTTCTACAACTATGTGTCCATAAGGACGGTGTAAATGTCATCATCAACCCAAAGCATGACCCATCAGAAACCTGCAAAAAGAATCTTAAAGAAACTATGTTCAATATGAAGAGCAATGTGATCCTCATATAACTTTTGTTGCAACTAGAACTTCTGCTTTTAATGCATAAACCAACCAGACTTTATTTTTATAGCACTTATTGTCAAAATGAAATGTAACACAGATTGCTTTACAGGACAGAAGGAATAAAAAAGGTAATAAAAACAATATAAAACAGCCCCAACACACCAACAAATATAAAATATGAGGAAACACCAGAGGCAAGACAAGTCAAAATTCGATAACAAATGAAGCGATAAAAGTTGAATAAAACAAGAAAAGCACTCAGAGAGCGCAGTACTCCACCTAGACTGCTCAGTCGTTGTATGATTTCCAACGGCTGAAATCTTGAAAAAATTCGTGGCGCTGATCGTCACATAACTTTGCTGCATTCCTTGGCGGAGTAATAAAATAACATTACTTTTTACTGTTCTATTCTAGCCTTATTTTAGTTTACTTATTTTATTGCACTAATGTACTTCTCTTTTTTTGCCTTTCTACTTTCTAGACTGCATTTGTTATGTAATTTTGTTTTTCTGAGCAACATCTGGCAAGAATTTCCTTTGGGATCAACGAAATTTCATCGTATCTTATTTGAAATATATAAATAAAATTGGTTTTAAAAACAGTAAAACAAAATAAAACTGTAAATAAAAGAAGTCAGACTAAAAAAAAAAAGGTAGATATTGAGTTTGTCTTTAAAAATATCAACTCCCTCAAAACCATCTAATTAAAAGGCCAGAAGAACTTGAGGTTCATCAGATAAAAACGGAACCAATAAATAGGTTGGACAAAGACCATTAGGAGCTTCATAAGCCAATAAAACATGACAGATATTCATAACGTTTGTTCTCCTGCTGGTCTTAGTCGACACTCGTGCTGCAGGAGTGGAAATAATTTTTGAATCTACTGGTAATAAAATCCAAAACGTGGAATGAAAGGATGAACTGGCTTCATTGGGGAGTTCAAGGTGTTATTGATCGGCTCATTTACACTTTTAGAGGTCACATGTCTGTTATGTGACAGTTATCAAAGTCACAAGTCAAAGTCGGGACAAAAGGGCAGCATTATTAGCTGATAAGTGCTTATTAACCTCGTTGCAGTTGGACATACAGACGTCCTTTAGTTGTATGTAAACTGTAGAGAGAAGGGATCAACTGATTAGGCCAATTATTGGTAATCAAGAAAGGCCGATAAATTTGGAACCAATATGCATTATGTTTTAACAGCATACGATAGAAGGAAACCTGTCATTCATAACTAGACGTCTTCACTGATAAGGGCCAATATAACTGAATATATAAAATAGTAAAATATCTCCTCTGTTTATGTGACTGAGATTTATCAGTTTGTCTCCTGCACTTATGTCTGTTCTTTTTTAATTTTCTTAATCTTTCACTTTTATTGCCCACCAAGGTCCAGATCTTAAAGCTTTATTAATTATTGTTTTCCAGTTTCTGTTTTAGGCTAATCTGTGGCCGCCTTCTAACTTAACCGCTAGTCGTTAGCCACTATAAGAGCAGCTATTTTCCTGGGGGGTTTTTTTCAGGTTTTGCTGCTTGAGAGACATTTCTTAGACCACAGACAGAGAGGAGACTGCGTCAGACCTGAAGTAGCGCATTTAATTTATCAATAATCAGTGAATAGAAATATCAATGCCGATAATTCCAAAAATGCAACAATAATCAGCCAACTGTGCAATCCTGTGTTGGGCCTTTTTTGCTAATTTAGTGGCTGTTAGTTTTCCCAAATCACTGTGTAGATCTGAGAACTCAAGAATCAAATATACCTAAATGTGGTGCAGAATACAAGCTTTAAGTTGACTCATGATTCCTGCTTTTTCTCCAGAAACCTCAGGCAGACTCTCCTTGTAGGTAGAGAAAAAATGGCGTGTGTCAAAGCATTTTTCCTTGCAGAAAAATAAACCTAAAATGCAGTCAGTTGTATTTTAGAGCTGCACAAAACTCGTCCGTACAGTCAAATATGATCCATAACACGCTGCATAATACTGCCTTTTTAGTTTCCTTAAGCGACCGTGAAGGGAAACCCATTCCTCATTTATTTCTACGTATATTACAAATGAAGAAAATATGACTGATTATGCATGGTAGACCTCAAACAAATGTAATATAGGAAATGCAATATACATCAAGAGTGGCAGCGTGAGTTAATAGAAAATGCAACAAAGATGCGCTAGCACCAAAATCTGGCTTCTGTAAAACCAAATATACAAGGCTCAGATACAATACTTCACTCAGTGCTAAACATCATGCTGCCCCAGTATAGATTTGGAACAGGCTAGTACACAATATATATGAAATGTTTCTCTATGCAAATGTGCATTAGAGGAGTCAGAAAGAGAACACTGAATATCAAGAAGCTAAAATAGCATCCAGTTTAACCCTCCAAACCCTAAAAGCTCCCTGTAGATTTAAAAGGTATGCTGTCTTCATAAAAAATCACTATAATTATACCATTTCTAAGAGACAGAAACTGTAAAAACAATAATAATGGTTGGATTTTGAACATATATGTGACATGCTGTCCTGTCAGGAAATTTAGCCAAATCTCAGCTTAAAATTTTGATATTTTATCAAAATCACTTTACTCTGCTAATTTAAAATGAGCATGACAGGTTGATAAAAAGGAACTTGAGCTCGTCTGTTATTGCCGTAAGACAGAAAAAAGTCTGAGAATCACTGTCTTCCATTAGTTTTTTTTAGATTTAAAGGCTCATCTGATTGGTGTTTTTTGTCTTTTCAGTGTCAGGTGAAGCGTCCTCCTCCACCTTCAGTGTGATGAGAAGGATCGTGGCACAAGACGGCTTTCCGGGACTCTTTGCAGGTCGGTACTTTCCTGATATTCTGTGAGATGTATTCGTATGTAAGTAACAGTTTTATAAAGCCCTATCTGTCGCCCTTCTGCCAGGTATCTTCCCCAGGCTGATCAAAGTGGCTCCGGCCTGCGCCATCATGATCAGCTCGTACGAGTTTGGAAAGGCCTTTTTCCGCAAACACAACCAGGAGAGGATACTGGGGCAGCCGCAGACCAGTAACACCAGACAGACCGAACAACACTAAAGTAAACAGGCTAATATTGCCAAATTAAAAACTTAGGCAGAAGTGGGAAACAAAGCAAACAAAAATCACTCACTTGACCATTTTCTGCACTGCAAGATATTAAAGATGATCACAATTTATATTAAATGCTTTTTTATTATCGTATTTATAATTAAATTTTCCTCATGTTCATGACTGTAGATTCTATGTGCACACCTCAGAAGAAATATTTTTTAATCGAAATAATGTCCAGATCCAGTCATAGTACATGTATTTAACAGCCAGCAGATGGCAGCCACAGTGTTATTAACAATAATGTCATTATCCAGGTGTTAAATGTGGCTGTTCCTCTGAGATACTGTGCCTGAAGTCTTTATTTTACAGTCTATTTTATTCCTGAGTCAGTTTTTTCTCCCAAAATCAGAGAACCTCTATGTTTTTGCACTTGTTCTCCAACACTGTGTTAATGTTGTGTAAGAAAAGAGACGCACAAAAGCTTACATGCTGCCAGCACAGCATTGAACAAGGGTTGAGCAATGACAGTTGTTTTTTTTTTTGGTCTGACACAGGTAAACTTTATGAAACTGTGACTTCTCAAATGTTCTGTATTCACACCAGAATTTCATACCGTTGATTGTACAAGCTTTTATCACCAGTTTCAAGAATCTCAAGCCATCGTATCAAATTTTCTGTTTCAGCAAGTGGAGTTTATTCAGAATGAAAGATAAAAAGGCAAATAAATTAACAATAAAATGTCTGCTGTATGTCTGTGCAAATGACTGCTGGAAAAAGCTGAAGGCAAATAGAAAAGCCGTAGTAGACAGCAGAAGCAAGTACAACCCTGTGCAACATCATTGAAAGGCAAATTATGTGTGTCACCTCTTATTAATTGCATTATTTTTAAGTATTTCCTATCATGAACTATCAAAAAGAAACGCCTAAGAAAGACGACATTAAAAATTCAGCCCCCAGAGTAGAAGCTCAATGCAACAAAAGTGAATGAACCTGTGATCAGTGAAACTAAACTGAGTCCACCTGTGATTTCCAATCAGCCAAATACACCTTCTTAGGTTTGGACCTATGGACTGTGTCTATGTCTGCATCATGGCTCCACGTGGAGAAGAATTGAACAGAGGAACTGAAAAATCTGACTGTAACTTCACAAATATGGAAAATGATCCAAGAAGATCAGCTAATAATCGGTGAAACACAGTGTCAGCAGCAATCAGGAGGTATAGAAGGAGCCATAGTACCACTAATCATGGCTGCAGGAGTCGTCCTCCTAAAATGACTCCACAGACAGTGGACTACTTTCACAATCTAGCTGCTTCAGACTTGGTACAGGAGTTATCAATGGAATCAGTGGTTCAGAACACCAGCCTCTATTGATGGAATCCAAGAAAAGAAACCGTACTTTTTCATTGGCATAAAACTGCAAGATGAAACTTTGCTAAAGAACGTGAATAAAGTCTGATGAATGTTGGAGAACATTGGTCAGATGAAGATAAATGAGTTGGGCTCAGATGGAGTCCAGCATGTTTGGTGTGAACCTGACCAAGACTACCACAGTGGATGCATAGTCCTGACAGTGAAGCATGGAGGTGGAAGTGTGATGATATGGGGCTGCATGAGAGCAAAAGGTGTTGTGGAGATGATATTTATAGATGAATGTCTGTGGATAAATCAAAATACTGACAAGAAGCTGGAAGAAGAGGAATATTCCAGCAGGAGAACCATCAAAGAACAAAATCACACAAGAGTTTCTGAAGAACAAAGTAGAGACTATGACCTGGACAAGTATGTGACCTTACTTGAATGTAAAAGAACACCTTTTGGGGTATTTTAAAGAGTACCAACCCTCCAGATTTGAATCTCTGCATTCACTGACTTATTGCGTTGAGTTTGAGTTTCTACTGTGGGGTCTGTATTTTCAATATAGCCAACTTAAAGTTTAGTTCCTTTACTGACATCAGAGCAAACAACCAACTGTTCGACTTCGAAGTACCACAGTTACTGTAAGGTGATGCAATACAGAATAATTTGCCATTTAACTGATACTGCATGGGGTGTACTCACTTCTGTTGTGTACCATCTGAGTTCAGTGTTGAGGTACACAGCTAGTCACCAATAATACATGACATACTGAGCTTCTGCTAATAACACTTGTTTCTCATTGTCAGAATATCTGCTGCATGTTATTAACTGCCGAATGCTAAACACAATTCATTATACAGAGTTTAAGGAGTGATCTATTCGTGGTAACCAGCAATTACAATGAAATACTGCATTTTAATATTTAAAGGGAGTCTCAAATCAGTCACAGCTTTAAAGCAAACCCAGAACTAAAATCATTACCTGAGAACAAAACCATGTGATACTGCATGATGCACAACAGTGACAAAGTAACACAGAGGAAGAAAAACATTAACACCTGAGAACTAAAGACTGTGCTATCCCAAACTTTAAAGACATAATGTGACAAAAGAGACGTGCATTCGCCATCATACATCAAAGAAATGACAAGAAATTGGTGGCTGCACAACAGAAGAGACTAAAAGATCCTTTTAACTGCAGAAAATAACCCATAGTGATGCTCGGGTTTGCAGTATTTTGTGTTTTCTCACAACTCTGATCTCTGATTTTCAACATTCTCAGAGATACAAGCTCACTATTCAATGCTGCGAAGGGGCATTAGAGTTCATACATCAGTGTCCTATTAGTTCACTTCATTTGCTCCAAAGATTAAAAACACCAACTGGACAAAATAACTTAAATACACTTTGATGAAGTTACATTTAGAGATCCTCTAAAGTGTCGGGGGTCGTTTTAATGGTACATTAATGAGACATTATTCAGTACGATGGAGCTGCAACATGCTACATCACATCCTCAGCTCGCAAACTTTCTTCTCTTAAAGCTCTCGACTCCACACACAGAACAGAAATGAACAAAAAATCACCTACATTGAGAAAATTCCTGGATTGTCTGGCGGGAAGCCGTTTTCTAGCTCTACGAAGGAGTGATGCCCGGACTGCTGATCTCCGTCGCAGGACTGGCCAAACACTCGCTGGACTTCAGGCTGGCCAGAGACTTGTAGCTGGCCACCGACGTCAGGGAGCCGCACAGACCTCGTAGAGACGGAGTTTCCTCTTTACCTGAAGCATAAAGTTAATGTCCAAATCAGGGGTGGAGGTGTTTTTGGATGGCAGTGTTGCAAAATGGCTGAAAATTTCAAAAGATGTCCCACGAGGCTCAATCCTGGGGCCTCTATTGTTCGCTATGTATAAGGATGTTAACATTTCCTCAGTAATTAGGTGTAACATACATCTATATGCCGATGATTCCATTTTGTGCTGTAGTGCAGATACTGTTTATTCTGTGTTTGTCTGTCAGCAACATTACTCAAAAACAGATTAACGGATTTGGAAGTAATTTTCAGGAAAGATCAGAAATGACACAAGGACCAGTTCGATTTTGGCAGTGATGCGGTTTATAGTCTGGATCCACAGATTTGTTAAAGATTTCTGTTTCATTGCGAGATAGCGACATGGCATCACTGTAACTGTGACAACAAATGAATGCTAAGTCAACTGCCTGCTGATGACCATATGATTGCAATCCTATTACTGTGGGGGTGTTTCCGAGTCCCATCAATTCCGTCACCCGCTACATATTTAGGTCACGCCATAAAATGACATAAACGTACCTTGGTGAGGCCACTGTGTGTTGGCCGGTCGGGCCTCCAGACTCAACGTATGGGACGGTTCAAGAGACATCTGCGATAGACTCATATCAGCAGACAGCTGCTCCAGACTCTGGAAGCTCTTCCTGCCAAGAGACGATCAATAAAGAGCGAACACACATGATTAGTGCTGACGAGGACGGAAAACAGATCAGCAGCAGTTTTAAATGATTGAATACCTTCGGCGTCAGACTAAGACGATTTCAGTTTTTCATCTTGGGCATGGAGATTCTAAAATGCTCCATACAGTAACAATTACTTGAATAATCAGCATTTACTGACACTTTTTCCTTGTTCCATGTGTTATCTTTCTTGAGGTTTCACCGTCTTTGGAGTTTATTAATTAATATACATCAATTAAATAGAGTACTATAAGAACAAGGGTCAGCTTACAATCTATATTATTGTAATGAGTATCTCTTCACTGACGCCAATAACAGATAATCCACTGTCAGTATATCTATTTATGCAGCACACTATCGATTTGTTTCAGCATCACTTTAACCCTCTAAACCCTAAAACTTAACAGCATGTTTAAAAGACTGGTATCTGTATAAAATAAATGAATAAATAACCAAAATTACAGCATCTATCAGAGCTAGAACTCTAAAAACTGACAAAATAGTGATATTCACACAGTTAAGACAGTTCTCAGATGTATAATGTGACGCAATTTTTGTTAAATCAAAGAAATGTTCCTTTTGTTAAGGATTTATGGCATTCTAATTGTCATACTGCACAGAGACATTTCTGTGTTCCATAGAGGTGCAGGACTTTATATTGCAGCAAAAAATGAGGAAAAAAGATAAACAGGAAACAGCTTGGGTTGTAATAAGAAGACACTCTAAACTTCACTGTTGCCCTTCTCTTTGGGGGAAAATAAAACCGATGCACAAACTTAACCAATAACAACCGATGAGTCCCTCAATCAATGTGAACATGTTTCTCTCTACATTCTTTTCTAGCTAATTGACAAAGATAAATTTAACAAGATCGCAATTGGAAAATGAAAGCAGCACAGCATAGACTCAGCCCATAAGTTATGTTTTGAATAAAATACATTATGAAGTGCAACAATTTTAAAATAAATTTTCCATTGACTGAATACACAACGTTTAATGTGGACTTCAGCTGTTGGAGAAAGTGTGTGTCGGTGCTGTGAAGTTTACGCAGCGACGTTACACCAGAAAACTTGCTGTCAGCTTTCAGAACATATTTTCTACAGCTGGTGTAAAAACAAATGTGAGAGTAAGTCAGAAATAAATATGGACTCTTTGAAGTGTGTCGGCCTCAGATTCGTGCTCATTCAGTCACAAGAGTTATTACATTTTGTGATGTAGTCAAACCTCATGCTTCAGGAGGCACATGAACAGGATTATATTCATGATCTAAAATTTTAATAAATCTTGTTTTAAAACTCATATGCAGACATTTGAGCAAAACAAAAAAAAAACCCCTGATACAGAAACTAAAAGCAGCCAGCTAATCTATGTATTCCTTCTATGTGAGCAGATGGCAGTATATAGTGATACTCTAAACATTTTCTTTTTCCATACTATATTTATATTTTTAAGAATCTTGCATTCATCTCTCAAGTTCATATCTCAAGTTTCTGCATCGCGGGTGTTTTTATTTTTCTTTAAACGCTAAATTTTGACTGTACATCCACATACTCGTCCCACTGTCCCGTGTTCTTCCTGTACAGCAGTGTATCCAAGGCGACGGCATTGGCATCCAAGGCGTCAGGAGACGGCCACTGATTGGTCAGATGGGCTGTTAGTTCTTGTCTGGACCTCAAATCGTTGTTCTTAAGCACCGTCCTGAAAATACAAGATGGTCACAGTTAGTAACATTGATTTAACAAACAAATTCTTGCTGGACGTGCAGTAAAACAGGTCTGAAAATAGACTCAAAAATACAGAAAATCACTTGGAAGGAAAGGAAAACCGGTTGAAAACAAACTTAACACAACTTTGCGACACTCCAATGTGAGTGAAGATCTTAGATGTCGTGGTTACAGCTGTTAGAACGATTCACTAAAAGATAAGAATGTCAACCTGCAGGTGGCGCTAGTGAAGGATCAACAAAGTCAGCTGGACTCTAGGGACAATCAAAGTCTGTACAGATTCAAATTGCTGCAATTCATGCAGAAATGTCACCAGCATTTGTTTTTCTGATATTTTTTACACCCCAGCTTCAGTCTCAGCCTCCAGGAAACTGCATCTGCCAATATTTCAGAAAAACAACATAAAAAACTGGTGGATTTGTCTTCATTTATCTCTACTTTATGCTGCATGTTTTCATCCTTACATCTTCTCTGACTTTCATCCTCACAGTTAGTCACTTTTCTGTCACTTTTCCCCGTATTTGCATCTGAAACCCCTCAACTGAGTCATCAACATGGCAGATCATGACACGAATCCTCCTCCTAACACGTTCTGCAGCTCGCACTGAAGCAGTGATAAGCCTGAGAACAGCTGTTTTTATTCTCGCTGATTAACGGAAGAACACGACGCTGACGCAGCTTTCCCCGAGCCCAATCGATTCGAGAACACGAAAATAACGAACCGCCTGCGACCTCCGGGCGTCTCGCTGCGTCCTGAATGTCAGGCGCACAGTCGGACCTGCTGAAACCTCTCCGGCTGATCACGGCTGACCTGACATGCACCTCCGAGCAGCACAGTGGACTCACAGCTGGTCCTGCAGCTCCAGGATGATGTACTCCAGCTGCTCTTTCTCCACCGTGTGGGAGAGGTGGGCGTCTGCCAGGCTCTGCTGAAGGGCCTTGCTGTGGGAAACGGCCTCGGACAGCTGGGCCTCTCGGAGACGAACCAGCTCTTCCAGGTAACCCTGAGGCAGAAAACAAACACGGACACACTCTTGTTGTTTGTTCAATGATCTGAAGGCAGCAAATGAGACACAAACTGACACAGAGGGACGCCACAGGACTAATTTTACACAATTTTATACAATTCAAACTGTGGACACTGGACCCTGAAAACACTCTGATCTGACTTTGTAGACTTTTAATGTCTTGTGAGCAACAGCAATGTGCTACTGGAGGTTCCTCACTGGGTTCTTTGGTTTCATTCATGACTTGGAACTGACTAGAAACCAACTGCATCAGCTGTTCTCAGTTTATAGTGTAACAGAAAATCTCTAGAACATGGCAGAACTTACCAGTTGCTTTTTCTGTGCAAAATCTGCAACAATCTCAAGGGCAAAAAAGAAATTGTAAAAATTCATCACATCCAACATAACATTTTACTGTATTTTGTCACTTGTTTATGTCTTTTCCAGCCGGAAGAAACCTTTTGGTCAAATAAAAACCACTATAAATCCAACTTTGGCGTGAGGATGAATAATTTGAGGCTTATCAAGCTGAATGTTTGTTTCTGTCAAACCAGAATTCTTCACAGGATTTATTTCCTCTGACATTTCACAAACTAAGCCCCTAATCATGATGAAAATGTCACGGCGCCGCCCTGCGTCCCAGAATAACCCCGATATTAAACCGATTCTACCTTCTGCTCCAGCGCCATGCGGTACTTCTGCTCGAAGCGTTTGCACTTGCTGACCAGGTTGCTCTGCTCGGTGAAGATGGAGGCGGCGGTGGCCGTTTTGTCGGGGCTGCTGCTCTCGCTGCCGCTGCTGCCCAGAGTCCTCATCTCCTCCTCGTCGCTGCTGATGCTGTCTGCGCTGCACAGAAAAACCACAGCGACTCTCATGTTAGTGCAGAAACATGAACACTGAATATCTAGACAACTGAACACAGATGAAGACTTTTACTTGTGGAGCTCAAAGCAAACATAAAAAACGACTTTTTAACATCTTACACTGACCAGATCTTAGCACACACAGGTTGTTTGATCAATGCATGATGCTAAAAAGATGCCTAATACACTCAGAAGACAATTAACACAGATGTATAACATACTTTGGAATATTTAACCACGTTTTTGTTAGCCGCTGTCCATTCAGTCAACCTCAAATTTAGTGTAAAACCTTTATAAAACACTAACACCTTATTTCACTGCAGTAAAAGTTTCAATGCAGTAAAATCTCAGTTACAGACACGTTAATGTTGCCCAAAAAGTGGTTTTCTATCAGCAGGGTCTTCAATTTTTGCCACCAAACATGGCAGTAGATTGTTTGACCATTTAAATCTCTGCATGATGAGAGCAAATCCAGATCTGAATTCCATCCACAGCTAGAATCTATTTCAGTTCACCAAATGAAAAAAGTTCCAAACGTCTCTTTTAAAAATCAGTTTTCATTTCCGTTCCAGATGCACTCCCCTAGAAAATCACCTCAGCCGCAGTAAAATGAACAATTCTTTCCTAACAGAGATATTCAACTCATCTAGTAGCAGATATATCACAGAAAAAAAAACTTTTTAAAATGATCACAGTTTCAGTTTCTTCCACATCATGCATCCCTGAAGTGGATCATTTCCTCTGACAAACCTCTGAGTGAACTTGAGATAAGGCGTGTAGTCGATCACAGCAGGACAGCTGCCGTCCAGACCTTCTCCTTTCAGACAGAAGCTGAAGACAGAAAAGATGACATCACTTTCTCCTGCTACATTATGTGACTGTATGAGATCCAACGAGTGACTTTTAATGGCATTTAAATCAACTCCTCCAGAGCTGGCAAGATGTGGTTTAATGACTGTTCTGTTCAGGGCCGGTTTTTGGCAAGAGCCAACTCAGCAGAGGAAGAGCCAGAATTAAATAACAAATTATGTAAATATATACTCCCCTTCTCTGATTTGTCTGAAATATCATAAAATATGGATTTTTATTAAGACATCTGGGAAATTAGCTTCATATGAACTCAATTAAATTCTCCCAAAATATCCAGAAAATCTCCCAGAAAAATTCACAAAATGTGTTTCTGAGAAAGGTTTTTGTAATATTGCGTATTTCTGGTAGTTTATCCAGTCATTGTGTAACATTATTTCGATTTATTTCTAATTCAATCAGCCTCTGGAGCTGTTTTTCCTCCTTCACGCCTCCATTAAGCTTCCTGGAGAAACATCACAGTTGAGAAAATGATTTGCTGCAGCTCCAGATTTCAGAGAGCGAATGAGGAAGAAACAGATAAAGATGGAGATGATGAAGGTGCACCTGAAGTCGATGGTGTTGAGTCCGATGAGCGTGTCGGCTAACAGTCCGGCCTCCTCTCCCAGCATGATCGCTCCGTCCTCGTAAAACCTCCTGCAGTCAACACAGACAGCATTAAACTGAGAGCTGCAGCTGCAACATGAGCAATGACTGGACTTTATGGGACACTTCTGCTCCGATAAAACGTTTTATACGAGCTCTGCAGGGAGACCTGCTGGTTTTGAAGTCCCTCAGTGCAAATGAGATGTACTCCGACAGTCTCTTCTCCATCAGCACCACTCTGATCCAAGCTCTGCCCTGAAGAGACCAACAAGAGACACAGGAAGCTTATTTCAACATGTCATTATGTGTCTCACTGGACACAAATGCTTTGATTGAACTTCTATTAATGACATGACATGTAGAAATACATTTTTTCTTTAGTGAAAAGTGTAAGAAGTCCGTGTTCAGTTGGTCTCGCTGCTATGAATCCTATAAAATATGTTGAAAAGCCACTAATATGACTTCAAAATAGCCTTTTCTGACTCAGAGGTTCCTGTAAAATTTTAGTTTATGAGCTGAAAGTGGGACAATATCCAGCAGGTAATATTTAATAGTCAAGTTTGACGATCCAGAATTAAAATTACAGATTTCAACATCTAAACACGTCATTATGTGTCTCAAAAAATATAAATGTCTTGATTAAACTTCGATTAATGACATGGCATGTAGAAATAAACATTTTCTATCGATGCTTCACTTGATTTAAATCCAGAAAGTCGATTCTCAGTCAGTCTTGCTGCTAAAAATCCTATAAAATATGTTGAAAAGCCTCAAGCATGATATTAAAACAACCTTTTCTGACATCTGAATTGTTGTGATGATGCTGCACATGTGAGGCTTCTCAGTAAATACCACCAATTTTACACCTTCAATATAAACACCAGCAATTTTTGCACCGTATTTCTTCAATCAGCCTTATTTGCACGTTAAATTCATGTTCTTTTGTGCATTAGTTTCCTTATTGTTCCAAAATATAACATGTGAGCTACTGGATATCCTGAATTTCCCCAAACGAGTGAATAAAGTATCCGTTTATCCATCCTTCCATCTAAAACAGTTTGGCAAAGCAGAACAATGCTGTTAGTCTGAGTCACATTGTGAACTTTTTAACCTTTTTCACTGTTTCTGTTCTTTCTCTAAGAGGATAATGCAAACTAAGCCCACACCTCAAAAGCCCGATTCTGCATGAAGTTTACTGCAGGTCAGCAGCAGATGTAGGTCTGTGGATGTAAAACTGGCTGATTTCTCACATTATATGTATTATTCCAATCAAGACGCTCTGTTTTTATTTGACTTTCAGTGTTTTTCTGGGCCTCCCAGACGGTTTTAGTCTCACCTTGGCTCTGGATGATCGCACGTTCTCCATGCTCTCGATGCTTCGGATGCAGTTATGAGGTACTTTGCTGCAGGCGGCTTTTATATAATCCCAGAAACTCCGAGGACTCTCATATCCGAACCAAGTGGTCTGACCTGAGAGCAAAAACAGACAGAAAACAGGGATTTATACTAACGTACACCTGCATTAATACTAGGGATGCATTATTTTAATTGTAGATTAATCTCTCGAGTGATTAAACAGTTGTTGGGTTTAAAAAATGTGGAAAAAAAAATGTCAAATACTGTCTTGTTTAATCTACACACCAAGATTACTCAGTTTAGTCATACAGGATTGAAAAAAACTGAAAATATTCACATTTTCACATTTTCAATATTCACATATTGTGTGTTTTTTAAGGCATTTTCTTCAAGTTGCAGGTTTATTTACGTAATACTTGACTTTAAGCATTTCTTTGTTAGAAGTTTGGCTTCGTACCTTTGAGTCGGTGGCTGAGGATGTGCTCCAGGATGGAAACGAAGTTAACGAACTCCGGAGACGAATCGTCTATCGTCTCGAAACAGGAGCGATCCAGCAGAGTCTTCACAGAAAACCTGAACGTGAAAGAAGAAACACACAAACAAACTGCATTACAGTCAATTACTGAAACTCTAGCTTCAAGGAAAACTTCATGAAATCTTTTAATGACAGAATTACTAAACTTTATTTCTGTGTTTATTTTACCTCGAATCATCAGGATCCTTCTGCTCCACCAGCTCAGATTAGTTGGAAACTTTTTTATCATAAACAATGGATATTTAAATTTGTTTCTGTGAGATTTTAGTGCAATTTTTCAAATATTTTCCAATCTCTCCTGTTAAAATGTTTTTCCCGTCGACCCATTTTCTGCAGGTTTTTTTCACATTAAAAGTTGAGGCTGTTTGAACAACATCTCTGCAATTATTAAAGATTAAAAAAAATGAATTTTTTTACTGTTATTTCTCATCATGTCAATAATTTAGAATCTGCAATACAAGTAGATATAATAACCTCTGTTGAAATATGAACAAACATTAAAGTCATCATGACAAATTGTATTTTTTTCTGAACCAAATGTAGCTGCATGTCACAAAAACACAAAACTAAACATGTAGAATCCTTTTTAATATGAAATATTTAGTCACTAAAGTGGAGAAAATTGTATTTTTGTTTAACTTTTTTGTTTAGCTGTTTGAGGAGGTAGTTTAATCCAAATGAAACAGAGTTCAGGAATTTCAGAATATTCCAGATTCTGAATCAATGGCATGATGAGAAATAATAAAAAAACTTCCTGAAAGTGGGTTGATGAGCGAAGTATTTGTTATATCGAGCTAAAATTTCCCAGATTTCTTTACAAATATCCATATTTTATGCTATAACAGGCAAATCTGAGATGTAGAGTATATAATTCTGTATTTTCTTATTTTACTTTTCTTCCTTCATGTAAAGTGCAATATTTAATTTTCATCTCATTTTTCAGGTGTAATATTTCATTATCATGTGTGATTCAACTTATTATCTCAGTATAACTGCCAGCATTACACTTTACTTTTCTATTCTAGTCTTTTTTCAGCCTCATATATTGTATTTCAGTAACATATTTTATCTTTTCAGTTTTCTACTGTACATTCACTGCATTTCTTATGTGTCTTTGTGTTTTTTCTGACCAATATCAGGCACAATAATTTCCTCTGGGATTAATAAAGCTTTATCTTCTGTTAAAAATGAATGTGACAAGAGCACAAAATGCTTAGAATCTGCTCAGGATTCAAGTGTGACAGATAATTTCCCACTTTTCTACACCGACATGGAAGCATCCACAGTGGAAAAACACTTTTCTTGTTTGCCGTGCGATTCCAAAAGCTGCTCATCAGGTGTCACATTCACAGCTTCGGACTAAAACAAACGAAGAATAAGATCTTAATTAACGTCCACGTTGACCCGCAGTCATCAGCCACGAGGAGCAGCAACCAAACACGTGTCCTGAACGTCTGGAACGAGGTTTTGATTAATGTTCCGTGATGAAAGCCACCGTGACACGCAGCGACCGGCTTCTCCTGATCTGATTTCAGCTCATTACGCAGGAAGCAAATCTAATGGACGAGGCCGAGACGTGTCGCCGTGTGTGTTCCTTTCATGAAATCTGCCAAACAGCGTTCACGATTTAACATCCACTGAATAATCTGACTTTAGCATCTCACTCTGCTGCTCTCGCTTCCCCTGGTTGCCTAGCAGCAGGGCGACCACAGGCTGTTCGCTTCCTGTCAAAGAAGCTGACAGATTCCAGCGTTTTTACACCAATAGAGACTCAGTTTTAAATCTCATATAAGCACCGTCAAGCCAAATGTTGATTTAACCCTCGTGTTGTTCTGCAGGTCAAAACTGACCCGTTTTAAAGTTTGAAAATGTGGAAAAAAAAGATATATTTTCACAGTGAAACCTCCGATGTCCACATTTTCAACATTTTTGGGAAATCTTTGAACATTTTTTGGTGGAAAAACAGAAATTTTAAAAATGTTTCTTAAGAACATTCAGAAAAAAATGGATTTTGGTAGATTTTTATGTGAATATTCTTAAAGAAAATATTAGAAGTTTTACTGATATATATGGAATCACTTTAGATATTTTTAGGATTTTTTTGTAAGATTTTTACTCATTTTTTGAAAATATTTACAAGAATTTTCTTGCCAAATTTGGGGGATTTTTTTTAAACTAAAACTTTATGGGAAACTTTTAAGGAATTATTGGAATTGTCTTCCTGAAGGTTTTGCAAATTTTCAGAAATTTGGGAATTTTTTTTTTTTGCTGAATTTTTAGATTTTTTTCAGACAAGGAAACAATATTTTTCGGTGCCTGTAAATGAAGACAGCAGGAGGATTAACGTGGATTTTTATTTGACCAACAGGTTTATTCTGGCTGGAAATGACAGAAACCAGAGAGAAAAGACAACGCAAACATTGTGTTAGTGATGAATGTTAACTATTTCTGGGTTTTCTTTGACACTTTTTTAAGAATACAATATCCAGACTTGCTCATAGGCTTGGAATTGGTGCAGATTCTTGAGAAAATGCAGCTTCATTGGTATTCCAGACAGTCCTGGTAATCTCTACCACGTTCTACAGGGTTCTAATACACTATAAACTCTCCTTAAGTGGCATTGAGTTTGTCAGAATGACCTTCTTTGACGCTCCCAGACAGATTTTCTGATTCATTTACATAATTTACACAAAAATGACAAATATTCTCTGGTCTGATCTTTGTAAATATGAAGATTTGATGCTTTTCTCTGTCACATATGATACTAAACTTAATATCTTCGGGTAACATTGAAGTCTGGAAAATTTTAACTGCTGTTTTGTTTTATTTTTCTGACATTTTATAGCCAGAATTATTAAGATCATTAACATCTCGAACACAACATCTTACTGTATTTAGTCTCTTGTTTATGTCATGTCCAGCCAGAAGAAACTTATTAGTCCAAAAAAAATTCACTATAAATCAAAATGTTGGTTTTAACTGTACATTATCTGCCAGAAAAACAAGCCTCCTTTCCAGAAAAGACCTTCATGCAGACTCCTCCAACTCTCCTGTAGCACATACTGCACTTATCCCATCAGTAAACTTATTAAAAATCCACTCAGGGTGTGAAACCTGCAGAAAGAAGACACTTCCAACTGTACTGTAGTTCAAAGAAGACGCCGCTGTGAGGACTAATAGGAACAACCTCAGGTCAGATCAGCTGCTTTTGATTAAAAAAAACAAACCAAACATCCCACCTACACCGACTCTGGAGTCAAGAGCACATTATTGCCATTGAAGTGGTCCAAGTCGTGAGGTCCCTGTTGCTAGGCGACCGACAACAATAATCGATGTGGGCTTGTTTAGGAAACAGTGAATGGACTCCTGTCTGTGTTTCTTTATGAATGAGGAAAAGTTTGACGGAGAACTTCTGAATGAGGATTTGACACGACACAGTGAGACAAACACTAGTGGAAATAATAGAAGGAAAAAAATGCCATTCTTAGTCATTTTATTAGTGTTTTTCCCTATAAAACAGGTCAAAATATCTGCTGTTGAATGTGTGATTTACTGGATATGTGCCTGAATTCTCAATCACTCATTCAGGCAGATAATATTAAACAGCCTTTTTAAAAAAACACAACTAGTTGATCTTCTCTTGAGCTACATCCTGAATTCTGTCATTAATTCATAGTGCTTTTTTTTATTTGATTAACAGGTTTCTTCTGACTGGAAATGACATAAACTACAGATAAAATACTGCTAGACATAATATTAAAAATCTTAATGCAAATTTTTCACTATTTCTGTGCTTTTATTTTTACATTTTTAGTAAAAATGTCATGTCCAGCATCATATTTTTCTCAGTAGTCCATGTCAAGGCCTTTACTTGCCACCAAATCAATCCAACAGCTCCTACAGTTGCTCATAAGCCTTTTGCATTTAGCCATGATTTGCAATTGACTTCTGACTGACTAGAAAACGACTGCATCAGCTGTTCTCACTTTATAGTGAATTAGAACGCTGTAGAACATGGTAGAAATTACCAGGAACATCTTGGAATGGCATATAAAAGCTGCACTTGCAACAATGTGTGATGCAAAAACAGTTAAAATGCATCATTAATATCTCTAACACAACATTTTACTCTCTTTTGTCGCTTTTTTGTGTCATTTTCAGCCAAAAAAAAACCTGTTGGTCAGATAAAAATTCTGCATGAATCAAAATCTTGCATGCAGGTAAATAATTTTGGAGCTTAGTGCATTGATTTTTAACTATTTTAGCATTTTATTTATTCCTGAATATGCTGAATTGCCCGTTTGCTGTTCATTGAGGATGTTTGTTGAAACATCACGTGTACATTTAGCCTCCAGCTTCCATTAACACTCCCAGTAAAGATCTGCCCCAACCTGAGAAAAGCTCCAGTCAAGCAGAAGAACTGAAAACACCTGAGCTGGTGTGCAGCAGGTTTAAATAGAACATCTTGAGTGGAACACTGAACGGCAGCCAGCATCTGAAGGCAAATCAACTAAAATAAATGTACTGAAATACTGAGACTTAACATGAAGCATAAATTAAACCACTTGGAAGCAGGTCAGGAAAATACAATAAAACAGCAATTAGACCCCAATGTAGCGGCACGAAAACCGAAATATATCCGATTTACTCTCAAATTTACCGAAGTAAAGCATCAGATGTGAAGATGTGCAAAGCTGGAACCAGAGAATATTTGTCTTTTTTGCGTAAATTGTGTTAAATTAATGTATTTATCTGATTCAGAGTGTTAAAAAAAATCATACTGACAACTTTAATGCAACAAAAGGAGAAAAAAAAATGGTATACTGGTGGGTTTATATGGGTTTTTCTCTCTCAGATAATCTGTCTCGTCTTGCCGATCAGCTGGGAATCCAATCATCCTGATCAGCGAGCAGCACCTGAATCCAATCACCTTCCTTCACTCATCAGTTTCCTGTGACGTTAATCAAGGACACACACACCTGACCGTCCTCTCACCTGAAAATGCTGCTTCTTTATTATGTTATTACGGAACCTGATGGATTTGTTTCAATAAAAGAGGCTGAGCAGACAGCGGTTGGAACGAGTCGGCAGCTCGTTTTCCCCCCAAACCTCCTTCATCTTGGCTTCTATCTGACCCGACCTGCCCCTGAACGCACCGCAGGGACCGACAGTTAGCAACTGACATCTGCCAACAGCACCGAAAGAACCACAAATCAATACCGAGAGCAACGAGATTCTCACTGCAGCCCACGGAGACACAAACAGAAACAAGACGGGGATCTGAAAGTGCAAACCTCAGCATCTAGCAACCCCAAATCAGTCATATCCAGACCAAATTTACATTTATAGTGATGTTTTATTTGACCGACAGCTTTCTTCTGGCTGGAAATGACATCAACAAGTGACAAAACACAGTAAAATATTGTGTTAGATGATGTTAATGATGAATTAAAACTATTTCTATGTTTTTTGGGCTAAAAATGTCCAAAATGATGCACATCACCTTGAAATTGTTGCAGATCTTGGCAGAAAATGCAGCTTCTTTAGGAAACAGTTCAAATCCAGTCTTTTTTTCACTTTAGTTCTTTCATTTACAGCCAGAAGAAACCTACTGATCAAATAAAAAAATCACGACAAATCACACTTTGTCGTGTGTATAAACAACTTGGGGCTTTACTATATATTAGGATCATGAAATCATGGCCTCTTTGGCAAAATTTTAACTCCTTTTTTTTTTAATATAACTTACTCTTAACCAAAACTGCTATATAATGTGGAAGAAACTGCCAATAGAAATGGGATAGAAGCTGCATTTTCTCAAAAACATGAGGCAATTTTTGGGGTACGAACAATTGAACAAATGGTATTTTTAAGTTTAAATTCATCATTGTGTCATTTTCAGCCAGAAGAAACCTGCTGTTCAATAAAAAATTCACTATAAACCAAAATCTAGTAGGGTTTAAATGTATCCATGTCACATTTTCTGTATCTTAGATGCACTTGAGGCACCAAGTTCACTCCATCTGTGCTGTTTTCAGGGATTATTTGCAGAAAGATGCTTTCAAACTGCTAAATTAGCTTCCTGTCAGAGTGTGTGTGGCTTCAAGGTTAACAAAAATGTAGAAAAAACTGCACATTTCCAAACTGTGCGTTCAGGAGGTGGGAGTTATGACTCATGGTTTCTGAATCCCAGCCTTTAACCCTCCACTGAATTGAACATGAGGGTGATTAAAAGTGAAATGTGAAGGCATGAATGTTTAATGGTGGGCGTGTGACTGACTGATCTGCAAAATAAGAATGAAAGCAGGCATTTACCTGAGACCGCCTGGCTCATATTGTACTAAAACTCGTGCAGCAAACAGCCTGACTCTGTCTCCTGGTGTTATTTTAGATCAAACCTGCAGCAGAGCTTGTATTTCTGCTCCCTGTCACCTCACAAAAGCATCTGACTTTATGAATTAACGAATCCGGCTGCATGAGGGATTTCCCACCTGCACACCGTGAGCAGATTCCTCCTCTCCACCGCGGAGCTCCGGCCCGCTCCCCGCCGGCGGATCAGATGCAGCCCCGCGCCGAGAGACGCCATCCCCGGTGAAGCGCTGCGCCCCGCCCCGCTCTGCCCCGCTCCGCTCCGGTCCCGGTGCACCAGGGCTGGACCGGCCGTGTCCGTCGCCCTGGAGGATCAGCAGCTGTTCGGATGGATCAACACAAACCTGCGACGAGCCCGACGCAGTCAGTGCGTCGTGGCTTTTCAAAATAAGAGCTCGGACATGGGGATGGAGACGGACGACTCCTGCAGGGGCGTCCAGGCTGAGACCATTACGCACAAGCAGGGGTGTCAGATCTCTTTCATTCATTTCTCTTGCACTGTAAATCACTTTTTGAGGGACATTTTTAATCATTTGCTTTTGCAGACAAGGCCGCCGTGTAGATCTACACCATCCTATACAATAAGATTTGGTGTGTGGCCTTTGATTTAAAAAATGTGGAAAGGTTGTACTAAATTCTGCTTATTAATCTGTCAATATCACAATTTAAATTACATTAAGGCTGGGATTTAACTCCTATTTTATGTTGTGACCTCCTAACAGGCTTCACTAAGTGGTCAGAGTCTATGGAAAGAAAAAAGTTCCATATTTCACCTCTGTTTGAATACAATTCAAACCAAATTTAGTCACATTTCATGCTGAAAAAAAAGGCAGCTTTTTCTGTCACTGGCTGCAAAAACAGTGCAAAAAATGAAGTAACCAGAGCTCCTTAATTGATCACACTATAGGGCTGTAAAAGGCGCCACTTTTCATGGCATCTTAGCTGCCAGATCTTTTTCACTTTTTCTAGTGAATTTGTTTTTACAGTTCAGTTCCTTAATCCTGTGTGTTTAAGGGGTTAAAAGGTCAAATCCTGAAGTATTGACATTTCTATACATGCAATGTAAAACTACAAAAGCAGAACGTGAAAGGAGCGAACAGTAAACATGAGCGTGAGGTTGATCTTTTGGTTGATATTTAACAGAACCTTTTTGTTTCCTTTTCCTGCAGACCTCTGAGTGTCTTTCAATGTATTTCTGTGATGGAGGACGTCGCCCCCTAGTGGTCTGATGGAAGAGCAGCAACACAAACTCTGGGTTTTCTCCAATATTACATCCATGTATCTTTCCTGATTCATTTGTGTCTCCTCCTTGGACTCCTGATAAAACACAGCATATAGTGCACATTTTAGATACTTGTACTTCCGTCTGGTGACTTCAGAGAGAAACACTTCATTCTTCACTGCGTTTTGAAGGACAGCTGTGGTGACGAGGGACTATTCAAATAAAAGGCAAAGCGCTGTTAAATAGTAAACCAACCTTTGGCTCCTTTTTGACTAGTTACACATTACAGAGCATTTGATCTGTCCTGAACGTCCTTTATCACGACTCTAAAAAACAGATTTCACCTTTTAGCCAGAAACTTTGAAGCTGACATTGTAGTGGAACAATGTACCTTTTTTCAGCAAATTACTGCAGGAATACAGTCTCTGTTTTAATATCTTAACTTAGCACTTCCTTTTGCAGACAGACTGTGATGGAGAAGCATATGGGAGCTCAGATACAGTAGAATAATCTTTGATTCAAAATCTGGCACTGCTGCTAATTTCTGCTTTTTTTCTTTCTTTTTTTTTACTTCAATAGATAATTCCAATTTAAATTAAAGATAACATTAAATGAAGACATTGTTAATGTGATAAATGACAATTAAATGGCTGGTTTTTAACCTAAACCAGTCCAAAAATATGTTCAGTACCAGTTAGAATACAATCTGAAACCAGCTGCCAAAAAGTCAAAAACCAGTGTCAAATCGGGATCAAAGTCAAACCTAAACTACTCCTAAAAAAGTCTAAGACCCAAGACAATCTAAAACTAGTCCTAAGCCAAATCCGGTGTGAAATAAATCCAAAACCAACTTTAAATCACATCCAAAACCAAGAGAACCAAGACTGAAACCAAACATAAATCAATATACAATCTGAAACCAATCCAAAAGCTCTTCTAGAAAGCCCCAGACCATGATACTGCCACCACCATGCTTGATGGTAAGTTTGGTGTTTTGGGGGTTAAAGGTCTCACCTTCTCTCCTCCAAACATATGTCTGCTCAGTTTTTGTTCCATCTGACCACAGAATTTTTCTCCAGAAGGCCTTTTCTTTGTCCATGTGGTCAGCAGCAAACTTTAAGGTTCTGCTTCTAGAGGAAGAACTTCCTTCTTCATGGAGCCTTTCAGCTCATGTTCATGTAAAACACTGTGGACACTGAATTGCAGCTGCTTTTTGCTGATTCTTGGTTGACTCTTGACCATCCTGACCAATTGTCTCTTAGCAGCAGGTTATAGTTTGTGGTTTTTTCTTGATGGTGGCAGTAACACAACTGGACCATGAACTTTATACTCAAAAACAGGATGATTTTGGGATATTTAGCTGCTTTGAAATGGCTCCAAGGGACTTTCTGGTGTGTTTAAGTCAATAATTTGCTTTTTCAGATCTTTGCTGAGCTCCTCAGACTTTCCCATTGGAGTATTTGTAGCTGAGTCTAATGAGGGAATCAAATGGGTTTTATTTAAATTGGCTCAGAGGAGTCAGCAGCTGTAGTCAACTGTAATCCCTCACGAAAAGTTGAGGCCATGAAACAAAGAAAAAATTTGATTAATACCACTCTCTACATCACCAAAACTGATAATTCAAGTTACTGTATGTATATTTTTGAATCCCAACAAAAATATTTGCGATATTTCCAGAAAAGCTGTAATAAATATATGAAGAACCCAAATGCATGATTGTTTTTTGTGACAAAGACCTCCTATCGATCCTATAAAATTCATATTTATAGGAGTCATTGGAAAGTCAAAACTGTCATGATACACATGGTCTTTGCTCACAACTGTAAGTATATAAACATAACAGTATAGAGACCAATATAAAGACAGATAACTGTAAATGTACAGATATGGGTGCATGGTGGTATGAACAGTACAATGTGCTTTTCCTGGAGTCAGCAGCATTTTTTTATTTAATTTGGCTTTATATTAATATAAATGAATGATGTCCTGAAGTGAGAATGTGAATATGATCTGAAATAGGTTTTTTCATACGTCATCTTACTTGTACGTGAGAAATTTATATCATGTGTCACAAAACAGGAAACAAAACCAGATCACAAGTGTCTTGTTTTGACGTCGACTGTTTGTGGTTTCAGATTTCTGTGCAGGTTAAAAGTTTAAACCACACTCAGCATTTCTCACGAAGTCAGTGACAGTAAAAAAAAAGAGAAAAAAACATACTGTAGAGACTTTCATAGTGATGATAATGTTGAAGATAAGACATTATTGTCTTTTGCTGCATGATTCAGAGCCTGAACTAGCTCCTCTCTAGGCTTTCTGCGCTTCGTTTATGAAGGCACAGTATAAAATCTTTGTCTTTATGGCGTTTTATCAGTGAGTCACACAGTGTCAGACTTTAACAAGACATGCAATCATGGTCGTAATGTGGCCCTTAAACAAATAAACTCTGCATTAAGGCCTTTTAAGGTGACTAGAACGAGGATTTCAGTCGCCAATCCACTGACGTTTGCGCGTTTCCTGTTTGTGGCGGGAAGTTTTCGATGACTCGTCCTGAAAACTGAACCTTTGACCATGACTGAGGCGAAATTATGAGTTTGCTTAATTACAGAAGACACCAAAAAGAGAAGAAAGATAAGCAGAATGGATGCAATTTACACTTTAACTGAATAACACTGTAGGAAACACATAGATATAAACCTTATTTTATGTGGCACAATCAAATTCAAGTACTTGACTAAACGTAGAGGATGATAAAATAGACGTAGAGACTCTCACACACACAAGAAAATTATGAAATTTAAGACAATAAATAAGTGGTTTGGATAGTTAAAGATGAATAAAAGATTAAAAAGAGTAATTCAATTAAATTATGATGGATTAAAAAAGAATGTATAGTAAAACAACAACAAAGTAAAATACAAAATACAACTGGATTATAAAACACACTGTAAAAGGGCTGTGACTCATCGCGATTTTCATTAATGTGTTGATTATTTTCTAGAAATATTTGTTGAAAAAATGACAATCATTGTTTGTCAAAGCTCCCAATGACACATTTGTTTTTGTCCAGAACCCAAAAATATTCAATTTACTGTCATAAAGGAGGAAAGAAACCAGAAAATATTCACATTAAAGAAGCTGCAATCACACGGTTTGGACATTTTTCCTTTGGGTTGTCAACTATTTTTAATTAATTAACAAAATATTTCACAATTATTTTAATAGTTGACATTAATCTATTACCTGACTAACGATCGTAGCTTGAGTAGGTGCATTTTTAATATAAAATCATGAATATTTTCAGCTCCTCTCACATTATCTGACATGTAGTTCTAGCAGATAGTGGGCGTTTAACAAGCAGCAGATAAGATTTATTACATTTTCACGTTATTCACCTTCGTCCTCACTTCTGCCACATATAGTATGCATCACTAGAGAACTTGTTTAACATCAACGTATTTTAAAATACACTGAAAAAGAGAAATAAAATGGCAAAGAAAAACAATAATAATCAGAGAAACTGCGACATTTTGCCACTGTGTCTTGTTGGCTGTCTTAGTCTTACAGAAATGTTACTAACAGAATGATTATCTACTGTTATAAACTAGAATGAATGCAGAAAGTACTTATTATGCAGGAAAATAACTGATCAGACTGTAATTTTACCTGTCTTATACAGTTTAGTGGTCTGGTCGAATCTACAGTTCGGCATCTTCGTAAAGGTCACAAGATAAATCTGCTGGAAAAGAAGAAAAAGTGATGTTCAGATGCTTAAATGTGCACTTAGGTTTTGATTATTCTTTAATCTTTACTATTTTTGACAAACATTTCATAGTTTTAGCTCCGTTTGGGCCATAAACAGTTAATTAAGTGAAACTATACAACCATTTTTTGACAGAGCTGATTGCACTGCGGTTTAGAAAGAGAATAAAAGCCAAACAGATGATAGATCAGTGGTATAATCTTTAATAATTTACAAAACCAGTAAAAGTTTGGACTGGCCTACTCATTAAAGGGTTTAATTTATGTTAAATATTGAAGACAAACTATGATATAACTCATTGATTGCTTAAAAAACTAGCATAATCCGAGCAAAATATGTTTGACATTTAGATTCCGAGACATTAAACAAGTCGTTTCGTGTCTCCGATCCTGGTTGTAAAGTTAAAGAACTGGATCTCAGTCGAGGTGAGGAACTGGTCCGCTTTGAGAACCTCAGAGTTGCATCTCTACTTTATGCAGATGATGTGCTTCTGTTGCTGTGCGTGTTTAAAATGACATGTGCTTTGTTTAGACGGGGTATATTTAGTTATAGCCGGCTCTGTGTGTGGTTTGTCTTTTCAGCAGCACAGATGCTTCTGAATGGTCACAAAAATAGCCCTTTAACTGATTATAACACTGGACAGGAAGCGATGTGTTTCTATGAGTCTCTTCTTCAAGTGCATGTTGCTGCTTGTCACGTAAATATTACAGTCTGAGAGCAGAGATGACAAATGTAGGCTGGTTTGTGGTTCAGCATGCAGATTATTGACAGAGCAGACCTCAACTGTTCAGTGTCTGAATGTCTGTTTACACTGCAGACTGAGAGGAGCAGCTGGTAGATGGACACAGCAGAGACTGTTGCACAAAATGTCCCTGTAAGTTATTTTTTCTATCGCTTTCTAACCCAACTAATCTAATCTGAACCCGATGAGATCTGCACACAACTATCCACGTTACCAGTCTGCGGTCTTTCAGGACATCCTGTTGTCTTCTGTGTGATTCCATCGTGGGCGATTCTCCTTTCCGTTGATCCGTTGAGTTTCCAGAGACTCACACATGCAAGCAAACTGATGCAACCGATTAAATGTAGGCAACAGTTCAGCAGGAAAAAATTAGTCATCTGATACAGGGGCTAAAAAAAGAAAGAGAGGCAGGGGCGTAAAGTCGGGGGGCCAAAGAGGGCCGACGTTCAGACAGTTTCACCACCAGGGAGCAGTAAAGTTAAAAAGAAACATATAACACTCAGAACTAATCACAAATTCTGCCGTAGTCTAAAAAGTGGAAACAATATTGACATGATGACTCCTGCACCTCTGTGGAAACACTGCAACTATGAGTAGAAGTCACAGCACAAATGTTATTGCAAGAGAAGGCAAAACTTACTACTAAGAAAACCCAAAAGTTGTTGCAAGGAAACCTAAATGTTAGCTTAAAGGGTAACAAAACATATCGCAAGGAAATGCATAAGTGACTGCAAGGAAAATGTTATGTTATGTTGCAAATGTTATTGTGAGGAAATGCAAAACACATTGCAATGAAAGGCAAAAATTATTGTGACAAAATGCAAAAGTTATTGCAAGGGAAAGTTTTTGTGATGCCAAACTTATTGCGAGGAAACTCAAAAGTTACTGTGATGAACTGTAAATGTTATTGTGATGAAACACAACAGTTATTGTGAGAAAATGCAAAACTTATTGCAAAGGAATACATAAACTACTGCGAAAGAATGCAGAAGGTACAGCACAGAAATGCAAATGTTATTCCAAGAGAAGGCAAAACTTATTACGAGGAAAAGCAAGAGTTGTTGCAAGGAAACACGAAAGTTGTTGCGAAGAAATGGAAAAGTTATTGTGAGGAAATGCACAAGTTATTGCAAGAAAACCCAAATGTTAGCTCAAAGGGTAACAAAACGTATCACTAGAAAATGTAAAAGTGACTGCGAGGAAATGCAAAACATATTGCAACGAAAGGCAAAAGTTATTGAAAGGAAACACAAAAAGTTTTTTGTGACAAAAGGCAAAAGTTATTGCACAGAAATGCAAAACTTATGGGAAGGGAATGTAAACGTTAGAAATGCAAAAGTTATTGTGAAAAAACCTTAAATGTTATTGCCAGGAAACACAAAACTTATCATAAGAAAATGCATAAGTAACTGCGTGAAAATGCAAAAGCTATTGCGAGGAAATCTAAAAATTATTGCAAGGAAATGCATGAGCTATTGCGAAAGAATGAAGAAGGTACTGCACAGAAATGACAAAGTTATTGCAATAAAAGTTATTGCAAGAAAATGCAAAAGTTATTGTGAGGAAATGCAGACTATTGCGAGAGGATAGCGGTCCTAAAAAAATTCTCACTGTGAAATTTAAGGGCTTCTTTTAAGCATCTTTTATCTTTTTTATAACCAGAAATGAATTTAAACTAAGATATGAAACTACATATATTATTTTTATTCTTGTTATTGCAAGAATCCTGTTGGTTTCATGTTCAAAAACTGTTTCCCTTAATAAAAACAAGCCTCGACCACAGGCTCAGTCTCGACCGTCTCCTTCCGTTTCTGCATCGCGTTCAGACTTTCAGCTGCTGCAGTTTTCCTGCAACCCACTGCAGGAAATGCAGTCTGGTTTTATTTGGCCGTCAGTGAAGCTGATTGTTGAACCACTGTGGCAGCAGCAGGCCTCCATACCAGCAGCAGGCCTCCATACCAGCAGAGTCCACGCCCCTGCAGGCTGCCAGATGTGTGATCAATGATTCCCCGAGAAGCCATCCTGATTCCTGACCTGGAGGAAGAAGATCCGACACGGAGCTGTGGCGGTCTGAGGAGGGCGCAGCGGAGCGGAGGCTCCTCCTGAAGCCCTGAAGACACGTGAGGAGGCAGGCAGGGGGTGAGGAGGGTGAGGAGGAGGAGGAGGGCTTCATTTACGGTGGGTGTGAGGATCCACATCTCAGGTGACCGGAGGACGCAGACCGGGAGGACCGCGGCGGAGGAACGGTGCGTCGCAGCAGCTCTGGAGGTTTTAGGACATTTCTTCTGTGTTTTATTTCAAATTCGACATTTTTCCGGTGTTTCTTATGACCACATCTGCCCTGTTGGGTGATTTTACTTTAAATAAGTCGGTTCTGTGGAGGTTTTATTTCAGAAACGTTGATGTAAACTGTTTGGATGAAGCTGGGAAATGTAAACTGGCTGCTCTTCCTCTGACAGGACGCAGACATGGAGGAGAAGAACGAGATGGAAATGCTGTCTTCAGCCAAACCCGAACAAAACGGAGGTTTAAGGTACAAAAAATACACTTTAAATCCTTTATTTCTCCTAATTAAGACCCCAGTTTATCAATTCTACACCCGAGTATCATTTTGAGGTAGTTTACAGGAGTCTAAACATTTTTTTCTCCCATTTTTAAATAATAACAAAAATAGATTTAAAGCAACCAGAAAGGATTTGCAAAGTGCTGAGTATGTTATAAAATAACAAAAAATATGTGCAAAACAGGAACTAAACTAGTAAATAAATCAATAGAAAGTACTGAAAAGGCTGGACAGAGCAGGAAGTCAAGCTTTAAGATCAAATTCTCCAAATAATTAGTAAAAGATACAGAAAACCTCTTGAGATGTTTATCAAAAGCCTCCACAGAGGAGGAGTAGAATCGGATTGTACAGGAGACGCCTAGAAGTCGATTAGGAGCAGAGAAACTCTTATTTAAACCTTATAAATAAATAAATGAACATTTAAACTAAATTCTGTGTGGCAGGGTGTCAGTGCAGCGGTTTTATACTTTGAATCCACTTCTGTGCTCTGTTTTTTTTCATAATTTTAGCCACAAGTTGCTTTGCAGATTCAGAATAATGATAGAAAATCTGAATAACAAACAAATTATGATGTTTTACTTCAGTTTAGGTTAAGACGAGATGATATTTATTGATCACAAGTGACCAAACACTTTGTAAAGTTATTAAAAGGAGCCTCATGTTAACCAGCTGCTACATTAAACTCATACATAACGGCAGGTACAATCCATTAATACACAATATTCTCAAACAAATCATCCTGCATTTTGATTTCTTTAGCGGTAATTTGATGCTGATTGTTGTGTAGTTTTCCTGAAGTAGCATTTAGAATGAATGAATGAATCGTGGTATGTAAAAAACATGCAAATTATTCTGTATATTTAACATGAAGGCTGCAACTGATGATTGTTTTTCTTGTAGATTTACGTAACTGTTGTTAAATAAACCAAACATGATGTTAAAAATAGATTTACTATTGACAAATGAGCAGGAAAACGACTAAATAGAATAAGAAAAACAGGATACGGGTGGTAAAAATGGTAAGAGATAAATAAAAGAAAATACAAGAAATACAAATAACAGAGAAATTAAAGTTCTAAAATGGACAAATGGATTGTAGTAAAACAGCAAAATGTTAATAAAGTAATATAGGATAAGATAAATAGTTATGATGATTGAATAAAGTTGAAAAAATATTAATAATAAATCTTTAAAATGATAGAAAACTACAAGTACAAGCTGCAACGAATACTCATTTTCATATATGATTAAACATCTATGATGTTAAAAAATGATTTAGAGACTAATGTAGACAAGCATACAGGGAAATTAAAGACAATTAGTAGTTTAGATAACAAGGTAAATAAAAAGATATGAGCAATAAATATAAACTAGGATAACTGCATGAATTGCTTATATTTCAACAGCTGTAAAATAAAATAGAATGAGATAAATAATAATGAAGATAAACAAATAAATTGCATGTATAAATACTTTAAGATTATAAAATACCACATAAAAGGTGATACAAATTATTATTTTTTTAAATTGTCTCTCTTTTTATTTGATTAATCGATGTGGTGAAAAATGTTTCCCAAAATTGCCAAATGCCGTCTCTCGTCTATAGCGCAAAGATATTCAGTTTACAGTCTCAGAGGAGGAAAGAATCCAGAAAATATTCACATTTAAGACCTATTTTTCTTTCTTTAACCAAATAAACAATTGTCAGAATAGCTGGCGAATGGTTTAATGCTCGATTAATCATCTCGGCTCTCTTGGATGTCACGATGTTTTTATGTCCAAAAGAGAAAATGAGGATGACGACGACTTGAAAGGAAAGAAGAAGAAGAAGAAAGAAGAGAAGATACCGATGGTCGGACCCATAGCCGTGGTAAGTTCAGCGCCACACCGTGATTTCCAGCTGAACTGTGGTTTACGATTGTTTTTCATTTCCCTGATTTATGATTCACAGTTTTATAGAAATGAAACGTGTGTTTGAGGTTAAAGGGTCAGAGTCCTGTTGTAAGACTGTAGACCGACTGTACTCTGTAGACTTTAGTACAATTTTAAGGGTTGGACCCTACAATATTATATAAAATGCAAATCTACTTGACTAAGGTTTGAAACTTGCATTTGTTATGCACACGCACCTCTCATTTAACTGTTAAGGTTAGGACCCAATTATTTTGTTTAAAAAAATATGCGAATTTACCTCACAAATTTAAACATTAAATTTAGAACCCTACAAGGTGATATAAAATGCTGACGGTTTGCAGTTCAGATTGTATAATATCATTTGTTGCGCAAATTTACCAGACTCATTTAGTTATTAAGGTTAGGACCCTACAACATTATATACTCTAACAATTGACCTGACTAATTTAGATTAATAGTTAAGGTTCAGACCCTACAAATTATACATGAAAACCAAACAAATCCCAAGATTTCATACGAGCAGGCAGGCTGTCAGTAATCATTTGGTACATATTTGCAGTAAAAATGAACACAAACAGAATCTCTTAGTGTTGATAGTTAAATATTAAGGTTGGGACCCTACAAGATCAATAATTCTGCATATTTTTATAGACATGAGAAGTTCTGTGTGTTTGTGTGAGGTTATCGGGTGAAGAGTGATGTTGAAAGTTGTGTTTTGGGACTGTGTAATCTTTCAGGAATAACACTGAGGTGAGTGTTTGTGAGGTAAGAGGGGAAGTGTGGAGGGAGGATGGGAGTGCAGCACATCCTCCTGTTGTTCAGCTGAACTCCACCAGCCTCCTGCTGTGAGCGGAGAATAGCTGCTTCCAGCTCTGGTTTCCTTCTTCAAGCTGCTCTCTTTTGGTGTTTGTCTCTTTCATGTGCAGTTCAGGTTTTCGGACAACTTGGACACGCTCATGATCCTGGTCGGGACGCTGATGGCGATGGTCAACGGCGTGGTGCTTCCTCTCATGTGCATCGTGTTCGGAGACATGACGGACAGCTTCATCTCGGACTCTGCGGCCGGCCTCGGCAACATCACCTTACCCCCCAGTGCGTGTCCACATGCAGCCCACTCAAATGCATAAATAGGGAGAAATGTGGCCCCTTTCTAACTGTGTTTTTGTCACCTTTTTGTTTTCAGATTTCACAGACTTTTACGCAAACAGCACCTTACAAGAGGAAATGACAACGTAAGGCTTTTTATGTTTCCTCAGGGCCGATAATAACAGATAAAAAATACAAATTTACCTGACTAATTAAAGTTTGGCCCCTACAATATCTGTTAAACAAATTAACGTGACTCATGTAAATATTAAGGAGTGAACCATACAATATTTTTAATTAAATAAATAAATAAATAATTAGATATTGATGTCCGGACCCTACAATAATGAGTGTTATTCAGATTTACTTGATACACCTAAAGATTAAAGTTTGGGCCCTACAATATTAATAATTATGCAAATTTACCTGACTAAGTAAGATGTTAAAGTTCCAACCATACATTATTATTAGTTATGTAAATTTACCTGACTAATTTAAATATGAACCTTAGGACCCTACAACATAATGTAAATGTACCTGACTATTTTAGGCATTAGTATTAGGACCCTACAATATTTTAATTATGCAAATTGATCTGATTAATTTAAATATCATGGTTAGAAAACTACAATGTCATACATGGAAAACCCAACGGCTCCCAAGATAGTGATGTAAAGTAAAATTCTAAATATCAGATCCATTAATCAGCCGATAATCGATTGATCCTCACTTTATGTGATCAACAATAGAGCCAGTTGTCTTTCTCAGGTGAAAATATCTTTTCTCTCCTGGCAGCTTTGCCATCTACTACTCCATCATGGGAGCTGTGGTCCTGGTTGCCGCCTACCTGCAGGTGTCCTTGTGGACGCTGGCGGCTGGTCGGCAGGTCAAACGGATCCGCACCTTGTTCTTCCACCGAATCATGCAGCAGGACATCGGCTGGTTTGATGTCAATGAGACAGGAGAGCTGAACACTCGACTCACAGAGTGGGTAACAAAAAAAAAACAAACTAAACACTCTTTCTGTTTTGGTGTTCTGTTTTCCATGCAAAGTTTCCAGAAAATGTTTTTTTCTTCCAGTCATGATTCATAAATGTTGCTTTGAAGATCATTGTTGGACCATGTTGTCTATATTTCCATGCACAGTGACATCTATAAGATCCAGGAGGGCATCGGAGACAAGACCGGAATGCTGATTCAAGGCTTCACCACCTTCATTGCGTCCTTCGTCATCGGCTTCACCAAAGGCTGGAAGCTGACCCTGGTCATCCTGGCTGTGAGTCCTGCTCTGGGCATCTCTGCTGCGCTCTTCAGTAAGGTTTGTGGATCTTTCTGCCTCTTCTGTTGCTGTCCACATGTTTGACGTTGATGACCAATAATAACTTCCAGAGGCGGGGGGCAGAGCGGCTGAAGGCTCTGGAGCCCATGGTGGTCATATGGGCAGGAGGGATGGTGAGGTTGAGGGAGGAAGATGATCTGAGAATCCGACTGGGTGTGTTTATGTTGAGGAGATCGGTGAGGTACAGAGAGGCGAGGTTATGGAGGCCTTGAAGGTTAGCAGCATGGTTTTATAGATGAAGCGATGAGTGATTGGAAGTTGTTGGAGAACAGGGGTGATGTGGTGGAGAGAAGGTGTCCTGGTGATGATCTGGGCTGCAGCATTCTGAACTAGTTGGAGTTTATGGAGTGACTTGAGGGGGAGACCAGAGAGTGGTGGAGGATGGCAGAGCTGACAGGGGTGAGGGAGGGATGGAGGTGGTTGATGTTATGGAGATGGAAGCAGACTGAGTGATGTTATTGATGTGGGTTTGGAATGACAGAGTGCCGTCAAGCATGACACCCAGACTCTTGACCTGAGAGGAGGGGAAAAAGAGGAGTTGTCGAGAGTAATGGTGAAACTGTGTGCTTCTGTGAGAGTCAAAACCTCAGTTTTGTCACTGCTGGAGGAGAACCAGGATTTGATTTCCTGTAGACAGTCACAGAGGGAGGGTGGAGGTGGGTTTGGTGGAAAAGTAGAGCAGTGTGTCATCTGCATAGCGGTGAAACTGGATGTTCTATTTACGGAATATGTAGCCGAGTGGGAGAAGATAAATAATGAAGAGGATGGGACCAAGAACAGAGCCTTGGGGAACACCAGAGGAGAGGAGAGACGGCTGGGATGTGAATGTTCTTACCCGAGAGATATGACGTGAACCAGTCCAGGAGTGTGCATGATAAACCGATGGATGCCAGTCTATGGAGGAGGACTCAGGTCGAGAAGGATGAGCATGAATAAGAGTCCGGAGTCTGCTGCCGTCAGGAAGTCGTTGGTTATTTTGAGAATAATAACTCAGTGTAATTTCCCCTCTTTGACAGGTGCTGACGAGCTTCACGTCCAAAGAGCAGACAGCTTATGCCAAAGCTGGAGCAGTAGCAGAAGAGGTGCTTTCTTCCATCAGGACTGTTTTTGCCTTTAGTGGTCAAGAGAAAGAGATCGACAGGTGAGTGCACAGAGTATACAGTCAACATATGCAAACAGCAGGAAAATACTGTATAAAATAAATAAAGCAGCAACATCAATTAATACAGTGGATGAAATAAAGTAACATGAAGGCAATTTTTAAAGATGAGTTTTGATGAAATTACCCCTCTGAACTGTAAGCAATCGGTTTTCTTCATTAGAAGCTCATTTTTCATTGCAATATAAATTCCTGCAGCTCTACAGAAACAGCACAACCATGACTTAGAAGAGAAGCCAGACATGTCTCCTTTAAATTAATGCCATAAATCTTTTTTTTTTTTTTTTTTTTAAAAACACACAAACAAAAACGAAACAGATTTTGATTTTTCCATTTTACAAAATTTTAAAAACCTGGAATAACTATACTTATAATTTTTCCAAGTACCCACAGGTGTTAATAATACTGGAAAAAAAACAAAAAAAGGGAACTCTACATAAAAAAGTATTTTACTACTTAGGTTTGTAATTTGTTTCCACGTGCGTACACAGCCTGCAGATTAAATATCACCATTTTAGGCTTGGATTTTCCAACAGAGCAGCACATTCCAATTTCCGTTTTTATTGTTTCGGGCTCCGACTAATGTTGTAACTTTAGAGGATATCATGCCTTTCATACGTGCATATTTTCTGCTCAACAAAGAGACACATTTGTACACAGCAGATAAATAAGAATCCACAAAACAATCACAGTCTCGGCAGAAAAAGGCTGTAACTTAATAAACCCCTGGAAAAATTAAATTAATGTTTCCTGCATCCATTCTACATCCCTTCATTTGTGTGTGCTGCTGTCACTGCAATCTAATTTCAAATCGACTCCTTTCCGTAGAACTCATGTGTTTTGTGCCTCAGATATCACAAGAACCTGGAGGACGCTAAGCAGATGGGGGTGAAGAAGGCGATCTCTGCTAACATCGCTATGGGCTTCACCTTCCTGATGATCTACCTGTCCTACGCTCTGGCCTTCTGGTACGGCAGCACGCTCATCCTGAAGGGGGAGTACACCATCGGATCTGTGCTCACCGTGAGTAGGACACAGTGAAGTTCTGCATTATTTGTGTCATTTTAAAGGACGTCTGGGTGTAACTCGTATATCTTTTCAGGTGTTTTTCGTCGTGCTAATCGGAGCTTTCACGTTGGGACAGACGTCTCCAAACATCCAGACGTTTGCCAGCGCCCGAGGAGCTGCACATAAAGTGTACGCCATCATCGACCATGTAAGAGAAGCCGCTTTTCAGAAAAATCTCTGCTGCTGGACAGTTGTCAGCTTGCATTATTGCACCTGCAGTCTGGACTTGGGCGCTCTGCAGAGCTGCTTTGATGGTGCAGTCAGTAATGAAACGCTGGATTTTGCTCTAATTGGAGCTCCTGCTGTTTGAATGAAGGACCAGCAGGTCGTCTGTTTCACAGCCGAGACTCTCCTCAACCTTCTTCCACCGACTGAATTCTACTTATTTTCCTAAAAATAATTGCACAGTGTGATTATTAATGCAGTGAGATTATGATGGATACCAGTTTTGCTGTGCAGATAAAGGCCTCTTCAGTGAGCTACAGAAATATGAAGCAGAACCAGTTGGTTGAACTGAACCACTTTTAGGATAGTTTGGGACTAAGTCTTCGCCTGCAGTTATTCTGTGACAGCTCGGTGTTTAGCCTGCAGTGCTCATGTCAGTCTCTCATTGGGACAACACACTCAGGTTAGTTTAGAAAAGCAGATGCAGGATACGAGAAACTACTGGTTTAGTAACACATCTGTTTGCACATGAACACAAACGCACACAGCCTCAAGCAAAACTGAAAAAACATGAGATCTCCTATCAGGGTGTTTTAGTCATTGTTGCACTCTGGACAAATTTTTAATCGCAATAGGCTTGGTTTTTATTGACTGTATCTATTTAGCTGTACTCCTTTGTCTCTATTAGACTGTATGTGTTGTCCTTATCTTTTACTGAGAAGCATAAAGGCGCTCCAAAGATAACTTTTACTGTCTGTCCAAAGGGCTCAGGCACCCAAGCGAGACATTAAACAGTCTCAAATAATCATCAACACAGAGCTCAACCTTTCTCAGCAGTGAAGCAGGAGGCAGAAGAACACAGTTGTGCATGTGTGTGTGTGTGTGTGTGTGTGTGTGTGTGTGTGTGTGTGTGTGTGTGTGTGTGTGTGTGTGTGTGTGTGTGTGTGTGTGTGTGTGTGTGTGTGTGTGTGTGTGTGCAGCAGTGAAAACACAAAGAGCTGTGGAAATAAACATTAGCCTTGTCAAACACACTGGGCCTAACCTGCAGGGCTAACCGCCTTCCTCCCATTGTCTGTTTGAGGTCATGATAAGAATCACATTCTTGATCTCACCAAACTACAAACCAGAACAGAGCTGAGGATTAGAAGTGAGTGAAATGTTGTTGGCTCTTTGTTTTTACAGAATCCAACCATAGACAGCTATTCAGAAACTGGCTTCAAGCCTGACTTCATCAGAGGAGACATCGAGTTCAAGAACATCAACTTCACCTACCCCTCGAGGCCAGACGTCCAGGTACGTCAAAGCAGCCCACAGACATGAAGCTGTTAACCACATGCTCCTCATAACTGAGATTGTTATCATTTGCAGATATTACATAGCTTGAGTCTGGATGTGAAGAGTGGACAGACCATTGCTTTAGTGGGCAGCAGCGGTTGCGGTAAAAGTACCACGATCCAGCTGCTGCAGAGGTTCTACGATCCTCAGGAAGGAACTGTAAGTGAGACTTTATAAAGCACTTTGTGCAAAGGATTCAGTATCTATCATTTCATACACAGATGGACAACAGTTGAAAAGAAAATCAGAAACTCAATGCAACAAAAGTAAATCCACTTGTCATCAGTAAAACTGAGTCCACCCAAGATTTCTAATCAGCTTAAATGCTTGAACACGGTTCTGAAATGAGCCACTTCTATTTGTATGTCTGCATCATGGCTCCACATGAAAGAGAATTTAACAGAAGAACTGAAAAATGTAACTGTGAGACTTCACAAAGATGGTAAAAGATACAGGAAGAGCAACTAAAAATCAGTGAAACACAGTGTCAGCAGTAATCAGGAGGTATAGAAGGAGCCATAATACCACTAATCATGGCTCCAGTGGTCGTCCTCCTAAAATAACTCCAATAGACAGTGAACTACTTTCACAATCTAGCTGTGAAAAACACACAGCAGCTGCTTCAGACTTGGAACAGGAGTTATCAATGGAAATCAGAGTTTCTGTGAAGCTCAGACGGTGTGAAGGAAAGTTCAGAACATCAAGAAGAAGAACAAGAAAAACAATCTTGCTTGATGTTTGCCACAACATTGCAAGATGAAACTGTTAAAGTGCACAAACAGAAGCCAGATTAATGTTGGAGAACAATCTTTGGTGATGGAGTTCAGCATATTTGGTGTGAACCTGACCAGGACTACCACAGTGGATGCATAGTCCTGACAGTGAAGCACGGAGGTGGGAGTATGATGATGATGTGACAGGATTAGGGTTTGGTGTTGGGGAGACAACATTTATAAATGAATGTCTGTGGATAAACCAAAATATTGGCTGACAAGATGCTGGAAAAGAGGAATATTCCAGCATGAGAACCAAGGACAAATACGGCGATGACTTGAATGTAGTAGAAGACCTTTGGGGTATTTCAAAGTAACATCAATCCCTTCAATGAAGAGCAACTGAAGAAAATGGTCCTTAAGGAAAGTAATATGAGAAAGAAATATATGAAGTCCTGAAAAAATAAAAGTAATGAAAGATGTACTGACTTTTGTTGCATTTAGTTCCTACTTTGGGGCCTGAATTCTTAATATGGTAAAACTGAACTGTTTACATCAGAGCAAATACCTGCTGTTCATTTTAGAAATACTGCAACTACTGTAAGATGAATGACAGTTTTTGACATTTCTGTGATATTGCAATTAATTCTGTTGTACATAAACGGACACATTGACAGTAAAGATTCAAACTAACTGCTACACCTTTTGACTCGATCGCTGCAGGTGTTCATTGACGGTCATGATATCCGCTCTTTGAACGTCCGCTACCTGAGGGAGATGATCGGGGTGGTGAGTCAGGAGCCCATCCTCTTCGCCACCACCATCACCGAGAACATCAGATATGGCCGACCTGACGTGACGCAGCAGGAGATCGAACAGGCCGCCAAGGAAGCCAACGCCTACGATTTCATCATGAAACTCCCCGATGTAGGACGGCATTCATGACTCCTGAGGTTGTAAATAACTCTGAGTGGTTCTTACTAACGCTGAGACTCTTGTTGTTGAGCAGAAGTTTGAGACGCTGGTAGGAGATCGAGGAACTCAGATGAGCGGAGGACAGAAGCAGAGGATTGCCATCGCTCGAGCTTTAGTCCGAAACCCTAAAATCCTTCTGCTGGACGAAGCCACGTCTGCTCTTGATGCTGAGAGTGAAACTGTTGTACAAGCTGCACTGGATAAGGTACAAACACACCAAGACACTTTGTGTTTTTAAGGGCAATGTTGCAATTTGAAATTCAGACAAGTAAAGCCATCATCATAAATACAAGTACTGTCCTCATTTAGAGAAGCTAGTGGTGCAGTGTTGGTTCTCTTACTACTTTGGTCCTGACTGAAATATCTCAACAGATTGGCGTAAAATTTTTCTTCAGACATTCATGTTCCCAATTTTTACCTTTTTACTAAAAATGCCATGTCTAAAAGTATACATACACCTTGAAATTACCTACATTGTTTTGAAAAAAATGCAGTTTGTCTCCCATTCAAAGTGGTCCTGCTAATTTCTGCCATGTTCTAGAGCGTTCTAATGGACTACAAACTCGGAGCATCAATGCAGTAGTTCTCTAGTCAGTTACTAGTCATGACTGAAACCAATCATCTCAGTGTGAACCTCCGGTTTCACATTGTTGCTGCTCACAAGACGTTTAAAGGTTCTAAAGTCAGAATCCAAAGATCAGCACCAAGAGCATCCTGATGAATGTGAGCAGTTCTGGTAGCAACATGTCCATCAGACACTCCAGCAGACCAAGAACAAGGCTGGTCTCCATGGATCAGACCAAGGAGGACTCCACTTCTCCAAGACAGACTCACTAAAGCTCAGCTGGACCTGCAGCACTTCTCTACTCACTTACTGCTCAATTACAAGTCATGTCTGAAGGAAACGGCATCATGAGAAAAGAGGAAACATTGAGATTGTGGAGGAGAACATCACGCAGTCTGCAGAAAAACTGCTCCTTGGGCAGCATTGGAGCTTCCAACAAGACAATGATGTGAAACACGGAGCCGACGTGGTGAAGAAATGGTGAAGAGAAAACAATGAGAAGATGTTGGAGCGTCCCAGCCAGAGTTCAGACCTGAATCCATCCAGAATCTGTGGAGGAACTGAAGAGCAGAGTGATGGAGAGGAAGCCTTCAAAGAGCTGGAGATGGATACTTGGAGGAACTGAATCCCAGTGGAGACCTGCAGAGAGGCTTTAATACTAAAAGCTAAAATTAGATAAAATCCATCATTCACTCTCTAACACAGTGTCTTACTTTCTTTTGTCACTTGTTTATGTAACTTCCAGCCAGAAGAAACATGTTGGTCATATAAAAATTCAGACACTAGAACAACTGTTAATAAGGATACCAAAGTGTAGGCTCATATGAATTGTAATTTTGTCGCTGTGAGCAATATCACAATGCTCCAATTGCAAACATGAATAAATGTTTAATTTCCTCTTGTATTTCTGTGCAGGTCCAACAGGGCCGCACCACCATCATCGTGGCTCATCGCCTCTCAACCATCAGAAACGCTGACGTGATCGCCGGCTTCCAGAAAGGTGAAGTTGTCGAGTTGGGGACTCACAGCGAGCTGATGGAAAAGAAAGGCGTCTACCACACACTGGTCACCATGCAGGTAACAAGCAAACACCTGAACACAGAGGATCACATCAGGACGGCCAGTGTTTCATACCGTTTGTGTGGTTGTCTTTCAGACATTTCAGAAAGCCGATGAGGACGAGGAAGATGAGGATGAGGGATCTGCAGATGAGAAGAGCCCATTAACGAAGCAATTTTCCAATTCCTCAGTGCGACGGAGGAAATCCACGAGAGGTTCATCATTCGCTGCCTCTGAGGGGGGGAAAGAGGAGAAAGAAAAGTTAACGGAAAAGACAGAAGAGGTGAGCTAAAACACAGAAATTAGGACACATTTTGGACAACAAATCGCTCTGTTTTTGGTTTCCGAGCCACTTTCCAGTATCACTTTCTGAATCTGAATCAAAGACAAACCAAGCTTGTTCTTCCTCCCTGCAGGATGAAAACATTCCTGGAGCGTCCTTCTTCAAAGTCATGGCTCTGAACGTCTCCGAGTGGCCTTTTATTCTGGTGGGAACCATCTGTGCCATCATCAACGGCGTCATTCAGCCTCTGTTCGCTGTTCTCTTCTCAAGGATCATTACCGTACGTCACTCTGCATCTCATTTTAATGTTTCAGGTTCAGTTTTAAAAGCTGGAAATGAGGTAAATGAGTTTTTTTTTTTTAAATCTCCTCAGGTGTTTGCAAACCCAGATCACGATGTCGTCAGGGAACGATCCAATTTCTTCTCACTCATGTTTGTTGCTATCGGGGCTGTGTCCTTCATCACCATGTTCCTGCAGGTATGTACATACAGTACAGTTAGTCATATAAATACAACATTTCAGGAAATATTTGATTTCTTGACAAGAGCTAGATGTAAATATTGGGGGCTGATACTGATTTTTGGTAACCAAGGAGGCTGATATTTTAGTAAAAAGCGAAAAAACAACACCATTGAAATACGTCCGTCCTCATTTATGTCTTACATGCTGCATCTTGAAGTAAACATTTATTTTGAAATCTAATTAATCCCCTTGAAATCTTCAGTTTACCAACAATAGTCCATTTTGTGGCTTTAAGTTTCTCATTCTTTCATCGTGGGCTAATATTTAATTCAGTAGTGCAATGAAAGGTTGTTTTCAACACTACAGTCATATAGTTCAAAGATAAAGTGCATTTTTATTGACTTTTTATTGAGTGCGGCACTATAAATCAACTAGCAAGTTCATCAAGATTAAAGGCTATGTTAGGACTTGAAATAAACTTTCATCTTTTACTTTCAGACACTGACATATTGGATCATCCTCACTCCAGAGAGTCGTTGTAAATTAAATATGACATGAAATATGCTCGAAATTTCAGTCGGCATCTTCTCAGACAGTCTTCTGCCATTTCACTGCAATTCTTCTTACGGCCTCTCCGAATTCAGTTAACTATTCACCTGAACAGTTTATGATGTTGTACATAGTGCCACTGTTATCAAATTATATCGTTTGGTCCATGAGATATGATGCAAAATACCTAATTTGGTTATGGCGGAAAACTAAACAGATGCCATTGCACCAAAATTTCATGCTTTTATGGAGTAAGTCAAGGTATCACAGTACATTTGGCAAAAAACACTTGGACTAGAAGAACATTTTTCTAAATGTTAAATTCTGTTTGCCTAAAATAATTAAGTTTTGCTCGTCTTTCTCCACATCTTCATCCTCAAAAAAAGAAGGGTTGAAAGTTCTTCATTTAGCCCACACACATGATTTAGACAGGTCTGTTTTTCTTGCAGGGTTTCTGTTTTGGTAAATCCGGAGAAGTTCTCACCCTGAAACTGAGACTCGGTGCCTTTAAAGCCATGATGAGACAGGTGAGTCACCAGGACAGGGTTCTGTAAGAAAACCACTTCTAAAGTAGTAATCACCCAGAGGTTGTGTCTTAAATCGGTTCCTAAAGAAAGCAGAAAAATGAGTTTAGCAGAGGATGTTCTATCATTCTTCAGAGACTATTTTTTCAGCTGCTCTTTGCTCTATCTTTCTCTTAAGTTCTGCTGGATTCAAGTCAGGCCACATACTTGTCCAGGTCATAGTTTTCACTTTTTCTTCTCCAGAATCTCTTGTGTGATTTAGTTCTTTGATGGTTCTCCTGCTGGAATATTCCTTCTTCCAGCTTCTTGTCAGCCAGTATTTTGGTTTTTCCACAGACATTCATCTATAAATGTCGTCTCCACAACACCTTTAACTCTCATTCAGCTCCATACCATCACACTTCCACCTCCATGCTTCACTGTCAGGACTCTGCATCCACTGTGGTCAGGTTCACACCAAACATGCTGGACTCCAGCTGAGAACAACAAATTTATCTTCATCTGGCCAAAAAATGCTCTCCCAACATTCATCAGGCTTCTTTTCATCTTCTGTAGCAAAGTTCTACCTTTTAGTTTTGTGCTGACCAGGAAGCAAGGGAGTTTGTCTTGGATTCTGTCCACAGAGATTATATAATGTCCTTCACACCGTCTGAGCTTCACATAAACTCTGATTTCCATTGATAACTCCTGTGTCAAGTCTGAAGCAGCTGCCGTCTGTTTTCACAGTTAGATTGTGAAAGTAGTTTACTGTCTGTAGAGTCATTTCAGGAGGACGACCACTGCAGCCATGATTAGTACTACTATGACTCCTTCTATACCTCCTGATTACTGCTGACACTGTATTTCTGCTTATTTCTAGTTGCTCACTGATCTTTTTTTAAAAAAAATCATTTTCCATCTTTGTGAAGTTTCACGATCAGATTTTTCAGTTCCTCTGGAAATACTTTTCCATATGGAGCCATGATGGAAGCTGCAGATAGACACAACACAGAGGTGCAAAACTGATGAAATGTTTTGGTGTTCGAAGCTCATTTTTGAACCATGTTCATGCAGTTAGACTGACATTTAAATTTTTTGACACTAAGGTGATATTACAAAGGGGTGTGCTGTCTGGTCTGGGTCTGTTCTGATGTATGCTGTGTATTCATGGCCAGTGGAAAATATTTCTCCCTGCTTTGTTTTGTTGTAGGACCTCGGCTGGTTCGACGACCCTAAAAACAGTGTTGGAGCTTTGACTACCAGACTGGCCACCGATGCAGCTCAAGTACAAGGGGTAATGCTCATGACTCGATTATTATTATCTTTGTTGTCACCATATACTACGACTCACATGTTTTCGGACACATCATTTCCTCCACACTGTGAATCCTATTGTTACTCCTGATTATTTTTACAATTCCTGAGCTTTGCTGCACTTGCTGTTTGTTTGACATGAAGGATCAATGATCTTGTCGTTCCGCTTTATTTCTTCTCCTGCTCAGGCTGCAGGAGTTCGTATGGCGACGCTGGCGCAGAACTTCGCCAACCTGGGCGGTGGTCTGATTCTGGGCCTGGTGTACGGCTGGGAGCTGACGCTGCTCCTGCTGGCTGTGGTTCCCGTCATCGCGCTAGCCGGAGCTCTGGAGATGAAGGCGCTCGCCGGACACGCTGCCAAAGACAAGAAGGAGCTGGAGAAGGCCGGAAAGGTTGGGATTCAGCGTTTTATGGTGCTTTATATGATGAACTTCGGCTGCTGAGACGCTGATCTTGTGATAAGATAAAATGTTTGTGTCCCTACAGATTGCTACAGAGGCCATCGAAAATATCCGGACTGTGGCGTCTCTTACAAGAGAACCCAAGTTTGAGTCTTTGTATCAGGAGAACCTCCATGTGCCGTACAAGTACGACGACATTCTTTTAACCACAGATCATCTCCATCACATATTTCCTTATTAAATGAGGGATATTCTCACTTTCTGTGCAGGAACGCCAAGAAAAAGGCCCACATATACGGCTTCACCTACGCCTTCTCCCAGGCCATGATCTACTTCGCCTACGCCGGCTGCTTCCGCTTCGGCGCTTGGCTGATTTTTGCAGGAAGGATGGACGCTCAGGGTGTTTTCCTGTGAGTAAACTCAAAAGAATGACCTTTATCAGGAGATTAACAGTCAAGAGATCTAGTTTATGAGAGAGAAGATGTCCACCAGTTTGCAGCAGGTGACATCTGCCCAAAGCCTTTGTGTTGGGAGGCTGTTTATATGGGCGTTAATCATTAGCTGAATGAAGCATGAGCACATTACACCTGTAGTGATCCAGCACATGCACACAACCACACTCACGTGTTTTTCCAGTTATATAACAAGGAAGTTCAGAGTTTATGGAACCACAAAATTATAAAACGTAGAAATATTAACTCCTCCTCACCTTTACACACACATGTATTCACAGAAACACAGTGGGAATTACAGGAAATGTGTTCAGCCCTCTGAACCTCAAGCAGTTTGTCAGCGCTTGTGTGCTTCGGTCACATTTTTCTTCACTGTGGGCTCATTTTTCACTGCTATAGAAAGTCCTGCACCTCTATGGAAACAGAACAACCAGGACAAGAAGTAAACATAACTCAGAAATAAGTTCTGTGCAGTATGACACAGTTACAATGCCACAAATCCCAAAAAAGACTAAAGTTGAATTTCTTTGATTATTTGGTATACAAAAAAAATAAATAAAAAAAATCTGCAATCAACATCTACAACACTTTTCCAAGTGTCCACAAGAACTTGGAAAAATAAATTGTGACTCTACATACTGTAGCTATTTCACTGCTTATGTTTTTATCTGTTCTGTGTAAACACCGCCTGCAGTTCAGCCGAAAAATCCATGAATTTTTGTCACATGACTGTTGGTCACAGCTGAGTCACTAATGGCTTTGTAGTTGCGACGATGAACACAGGGGAGGACAGAAAAATAGTTTAAAAATGCATCATTAACATCTCTAACACAATGTCTTACTGTCTTAAGTCACTGGTTTATGTTAGAATATGTAGAAGAAACATATTCGTCAAATAAAAAGCCACTATAAATCAAAATTTGAGATGCCATGAATAACTTTGGGGAATAATTATGCTTGAAAATCTATCTTAGAAGCTGTTTCAGGGTGAATTAAGGAATATTGGGGATGCTGGGCGGCGGCTAAAGTCGTCTTCTTCCAGTTATTGTTAGATTATTGGACTGAACAGAGCAAACACACACATCTGTGACAGAATGGAAGAATGTTATCAGCGTGGACAAACACACTGAACACACAGCTGTCATGTTGGCTCTGCCTTTATGTAACCCCATTTATGGCTCCTTCTCCCAGCGTGATCTCGGCCATCCTGTTCGGTGCCATGGCCGTCGGAGAGGCCAACTCCTTCGCTCCCAACTATGCCAAGGCCAAGATGTCTGCCGCCCACCTCATAATGCTGATAAACAAAGAGCCCGCCATCGATAATCTCTCACATGAGGGAGAGTCACCGGTACGTAGCGCAAAAAAAAAAAAACCCGACCCAATAAAGCAGGTCTTAAGACAAACTAACACGTCGCTCTCTCGTGTCGTCCAGGACAAATTCAACGGTAACGTGAGCTTCGAGTCGGTGAAGTTCAACTACCCGTCGCGGCCGGATATTCCCATCCTGAGAGGCCTGAACCTGAAGGTGAAGAAGGGGGAAACGCTGGCGCTGGTGGGCAGCAGCGGCTGTGGGAAGAGCACCACCATCCAGCTGCTGGAGAGGTTCTACGACCCGCTGGAGGGCAGCGTGGTGAGCAAATCAAACGCACCCAACACTGCTGCCTCTTCACCTACTGTCCCTGAGCTAATGGTTAGCTGACCAGTCGCTTTATGGCGCCACATGTGCTTTTATCTGGATTACTGCAGGGAAAGGACTGAATATTTATGGCTCTGTCTCTCACGCGAACACAAGGTCAAAGCCTTCTGTTTTCAAATATAACATTATTTTACTGACCTTGGCATTAACTCTTTGAACCCCAAACATCACATTTTTACTCACTGTAATATAAAATCCTGCATGTCTATGGAAACGGAACAACCATGAAGAAGGAAAAAAAAAAAAAAGAAAAAACAAAAGTTGAATTTCTTTTCTTTCTGATTATTTGTTGTGCAAAAATGAGTGAAAAACCTGAAATCAACATACAGAACATTTCTAAGCGCCCACAGGTGTTACCAATACTGGAAAAAGATGAATTAGCTTCACATACTAGATAAAATGAACACAAAATTGTGTTTGATTACATTATTCAACTAGTTATTTCACCATGCTGAATGTATCTTAAACCAACTTGCTGCTCTGCTTACTGTTTTTGAGCCCTGAGCATTTGTTTTATTGATCCAGTATGTTTTGTTTTCCTCTTGTGATCAGTTTAAACAGGTTTTGCGCCATTTTAGACGAGTTTATGTCATTTTGGACATTTTTTTTTGAACATTTTTGGAGAAATTTTGAGTCATTTTGAATAGAAATATTTTCATTTTTACAGCATCTACAAGCTTTTTCACTCTACTCTGCTCATCAGTGGCTCTGCGGTTCTGAACAGCTTCATGTGTAGCTGTCAGATTCACAACTGTGAAGGAAGATGTTTGTAACAAAAAATGCTAAAAGCCAGTTTCCACTAAGTGCCCATTACTGAACAGCAGACAGAGTTAGAATGCAGCTTTTAGCATTTGGCAGTTAAATGTCTAGTGTGCATCATTTAGGGGCATGAATTGCACTATTATATTAATCTTTCCACATTAGCCCAGAAGGCACAAACAGAACAGTAGATCTCTAAAAGGCCTTTTTTTTTAAGCAAGTACTGTGGATTTTCTGATATGCTTGCAAGGATGAGGATGTTGTGCACCAAAAATATTCCTGTCGAGCAGTTTTGGCGCACCAAAAATGTCGCTAGTAAGTGTGTTTTTACATGTTTGGCAGTTCTGGTGCAACAAAAATGTTTACTAATAAAGGTGTTTTTGCAAGTTTGGCGGTTTTGGTGCAACAAAAACGTTGCTAATAACTGTGTTTTTGCAAATTTGCCCGTTATAGTGCACTAAAAACATCTGCAACAATCTACGTCACTGCTAGATACCACTAAATCCTACAGACTGGAACTCTAAAGAGCCATATGCTTCCCTCAGGGGTTGGTGGAGATAAAAACAGACATAATAGTAAACAGTCATGTTAGAAACTTCAAGTGAACGCTCACCCTGGCCCTCAACTCAAAGTGAAATGTGATAAAATGTTTTCGAAATCAGTTACTGCAGGTTTAAGACGTCACTGCTTCTGAATCACCTCTGCTGCCGTCCTCCCCTTCAGATGCTGGACAACATGAACGCCAAACAGCTGAACATCCACTGGCTCAGATCTCACATCGGCATCGTCTCCCAGGAGCCCATCCTGTTCGACTGCACTTTGGCCGAAAACATCGCCTACGGAGACAACAGCCGGAAAGTAACCATGGAGGAGATCGAGGCGGCTGCCAAGTCGGCCAACATTCACAGCTTCATAGAAGAGCTGCCACAGGTGAGTTCACCTCGTGAAGACCATCATGATTGCAGCCCATTAGGCAAATAAAAGATCAATAAACACGGAGACAAAACAGAATATAACCTTAAATAGTCCATAAAAGATAAATGCATAAACTTTAAGAGGTCATGAAGAGCGAAAGCAGGAGTACAGCATTTTTCTGGTACAAGACGTAGTCGCTCCACATACTAGATATTTAATACTTACATTTTTAAAATCGCTGCAAACTCTGCACATCAGCTCTACGACGTTTCACCATGCTGAATGTATCTTCCAACAACTTCCTGACAACTCTGTATACCGCTTTTGAGCCATGCTGCATTTATTTAATTCTTCTGTTATGTGTTCATGATCATGCTGAACAAATTTATGTAATTAGGGACATTTTTGTCCATGTTTTGGGGCCGATTTTGTGTCACTTTGAACAGTTTTTTTCAATCTTTTGCGACAAATTTTGCGCCTCTAAAAACCTTTTCTCTCTACTCTGCACATCAACTCTAGAAAGATGTTCCACCATGCTGAATGCATCTTCCAACAATTTCCTGACAACTGTTTACCGTTTTAGAGCCATGCTGTATTTATTTTATTGTTCCAGTATGTTTCAAGGGCAGATAAAATATGGACTTAAACTGAGACAAAACAGAATAAAACACTAAATCGTCTATAAAACCATGATAAATGAATAAACTTTAAGAGGTCGTGAGGAATAGAGGCAGGATTACAGCATTTTTCTAAGCAGCCACAGGTGTTACCCAGCTGGTAAAAGATGCAATAGTTTGACATACTACAGATATTTTACTACATAAATGTTTAAAATCACTATGAACTCTGCAATACTCTGCACGTCAGCTGTAGAAAAAGTGATTCATCATGCTAAAGCGTATCTTCCAACAACTTCCTGACAGCTCTGTTTACTGTTTTAGAGCCATGCTGCATTTATATTATTCATCCAGTAGGTTTCAAGGACAGATAAAAGATCAGTTAAAAACTGAGACAAAACAGAATAAAACCCTCAATGGTCCGTAAAACCATGATGGATGAATAACGATTTTAAAGGAACTTCCTTTAAAAATCAGCATAAAGTCATAATATCCAGTATTTACGGCGAGGTGTGACTGGATTACAGGGTTACTGGATTGATCAGGAGCAGGATTAAATCTTCTTTAGACCAAACTGACGCCACTGTTTGTCTTATTTCTGTCTTTGTGTTTGAGCAGAAGTACAGCACCCAGGCAGGCGATAAGGGCACCCAGCTGTCGGGAGGCCAGAAGCAGCGGATCGCCATCGCCCGAGCTATCCTCCGTAACCCCACAGTGCTGCTGCTGGACGAGGCCACGTCTGCACTCGACACTGAGAGCGAGAAGGTTTGTCCCGTATTTCTTTTTTGTTTTTTACCTGTTTCCACTGCCGACGCTCCTCAGAGTGGAGATTTGTAAAGAATAAGTGGCGTTAAGCCTGAAGAAATTATGCTGGCATCACTAAGATCCATTAGCCAGAAGGTAGGAACAGAAAAAACAACCAAAGTGTGTCATTTTACTAAAGATCTGTGAGGAAATCTTGAGCAGAAAAAGGTTTAAATTGTTGAGTTATATATTTTTTAGGGGATTTTAAAAGTCACAGTTCAAATATACACTACCGTTCAAAAGTTTATGGTCACTTAGAAATGTCCTTATTTTTGGGGAAAAAAAGCATTTTTTTTCAATAAAGATAACATTAAATGAATGATAAATCCAGTGTAGACATTGTTAATGTGCTAAATGACTATTGTAGCTGGAAACAGCTGATTTTTAATGGAATATCTCCATAGAGGTATAGAGGAACATTTCGAGCAACCATCACTCCTGTGTTCTAATGCTACATTGTGTTAGCTAATGGTTGAAAGGCTCACTGATGGTTAGAAAACCCTTGTGCAGTTATGTTAGCACATGGATAAAAGTGGGAGTTTTCATGGAAAACATGGAATTGTCTGGGTGACCCTAAACTTTTGAATCGCAGATTGGAAGGCAACACTTAATTTTATAAGGATTTAAAAGACTTTGTTTCATGGGTCTACATGAACACAGTTTACCTTTCAACTTGTTCTTTTTCTTTAATTTGATATTTTATTATTCTACTTGCATAAAGTTTGTTTTACTGATTTATTTTCTGAATCTCCACTGTTGCTTCTCTGTTAATTTTTTCCCCCCCCATTCTGTTTGACTTTGTACGCTCTGTTTCTAAAAGATGCCGCATGATTAAAGCCATTATTAATCGCTAAATGTTTTACCTGGCTGGCGCAGGTGGTGCAGGACGCTCTGGATCAGGCCAGCAAAGGCCGGACGTGCATCATCGTGGCCCACCGTCTGTCCACCATCCAGAACGCCGACCGGATCGCCGTCTTCCAGGGCGGCGTGGTGGTGGAACAGGGCACCCACCAACAGCTGCTGGCCAAGAAGGGAGTCTACTACATGCTGGTCACCACACAGATGAGCCACAGTCCACAATGACCAGTTTAGATCTGCACCTTGAAAGCACTTACCGTCGTCGCCTCCCCGCTGCTTCGTCTGAGCAGCGTCCGTGGGGATTTACTGACTGTATTCTGTGGGTAGAAAGTCTGAGCTGCTGTCACCTCTATGGGCATTTTTCACCAAACGTATGAGAGTAAGAAACTGCTGCAGGTGTAAATTATAAACCATGATGTTGTTTGCTTTTCCTGCAACCCTCGTCTTTTCTATCTGCTCAGTTTTGTAAACAGGAACACATTCTAGACACCTTAAAGTCTGTAAACTGCTGTTTCCTCCCACCTCGCTGTAGCACCGACTCCTTCACGGGAGTCTCTAAAAAAGCTGGATTTCCTCATAAAATGTCTCTTTCTCCGTCCTCGAAGGCTTTCAGCTCTACGTCTGACTTGTTATCATAAAGAAATGCTTTGTTTAATAAACTTGTTGCCTTGTTTTGGTCGCTGAGGGCAGAGCTGCTCGATACAGAATTAGCTGTTGATTCCTGCTGCCACCTGGTGTTAAGTCACCAGGTGGCAATTAAGCCTCAAATTGTTCATATCGATGCCAAATTTAGATTTTTTGGGTGAATTTTTACTTCAGCAACGAGTTTCTTCTGGGTTTAAATGACATAAACATGTGAAAAAACACAGTAAAGCATCAGGAATTCTTAATAAAAATGTAAATAAAGCATAGAAAGAGTTCAAATTAACCTCTAACACAATGTCTTACTGTGTTTTGTCACTTGTTTATGACATTTCCAGCCAGAAGAAACCGGCTATAAATAATTTGGGGCTTATGAATAGGAAATAAACTGTGATCAAAGCTAACAATACATTTGAAGTATGTCTCTTAACACTGGAATCATCACAGATTATTTAGGTTCTGTAGAAAATGCGTTAATATTTGCTTTACTAGCTGTTGTGATTCAGTTCTTAGAAAGTTAAAAAAAAAATGGAGCAAAAGTGCCTGAAGCCAAGAATAACACTGTTTCCTGTACACAAGTCTACATAATTTTATAATCACTTGAGTTCATGAAGAGTCTCCACATCGCTGATATTTTTTTTGTGAAGAATGTGCCTATATATAACTATTAAAATTTTATATTGAAAAACTGAAACTGTCTCCTCAGTTTATTCATTTAACTGGACAAAATTCAACTTTATTTGTGAGCTGAAAGTAGTACAATCATTTAGAAAAGCTTACAGTCACATTAGTGTAAGGCTTCGGAAACAGAGAACACGTCTGGGGAAATAATCAAAGTGATATTTTACAGTAGCTCTTATTCATAAGGCCAAGTGAACATTCAGTCGTCTCTAAATGGACAGAAAATAAAGGAAAACTGCATCGATAAGGTGCAGCGATCGAGGTTTTGGTTTAAACAACGATGCAACAAACGGCAAACCAACAGTTGCTGGAGGAAAAATGGAGAACATACTGGAAGACAAAAAACTGTAAAGGAGTGGAGCTGGCTGACTTTGTTTCATGGGTCTAGATGAGCCCGTTCTGTTCACTTTATGTAATAAGATAACAGAAAGATGCTCACTGTAATCTGAATAGCAACAACAAGAAACCAAAGATGGTAAACGAGCCAAATCCTGTCATGTAATGGATGTTATTGTTAATGTAACTCAGTGTTTGTTCGTCTGTCGGCAGGATTACGCTAAAACTAGCAAGGACAAGCAGAGCAATCCATTACATTTAGATTTTTAACCCTCTAAACTGTGAAAGTCATGCCATATTTAAATTTTTTATTTTTTTTTTAAATCGCCAATTATCAGAGCCAGAAACTGTAAAAACCGAAATAATCATCAAATTTTAGACTTTCTGACCCTCTTTGAACTAATAATATGTCTCAAAATCATATTTCAGCAAAATTATTTTTCCTATTCCTCATTTAAATAATCAAAAATTATATTCATGCTCTCCTCAGTGCAACTGATAACCAACGACTGACTCAGCTGTGACCGTGACTAAAAGTCTGCTGAACTGCAGGCAGTGTTTCCACAGAGCAGAGAGGAGACAAGTTTGGAAGCAAATTAGAGCAACTGAGAGGGAAAAAAAGCATAAATGAGAAACAAAATATATGCAGCACGACTCAAAAATCTGAGCAAGTTGTTGGAAGACATTCATCTGTCTACAGTTGATGTGCAAAGTTGTGTGTAAGTTTGTCGCAGGTATTTACACCTATAGAAGCGCCAATTTTTTTTCAACTAATTCAACTTTCACTACTTTTTTATGGTTTCTAACTGTTTCATGCTGCACAGAGGATTCAGTTTCCATAGAGGTGTGGGACTTTATATCACAGTGAAAAATGAGCTCACAGTGAAGAAAAATATACTCGGAAACAACTTCAGAGGGTTAAAATCAGCGAAGATTACTTTGTTCTTTGGGATTAATTCAATTTCAACCATCTGCATGAATCAAACCAAACACTGAGGCTGAATAGTCGTGTGAAAGAATAATTACATCTCATCAAAACTGCTGAGTTTTGTGACTTTTTTGGAATACTGTTACATTCTGTGTTGAGTAGCTGAGGTAGGTTGTGTTTTTTTCTTTCTTTTCCCTGTTCCCAGGTATGCTCAGTGGGAGTGGCCAGGTGCACCTGTGGCTTGGTACCAATCGGCAGGGATGGTTTAAAGATGAGTCGGCCTGAACGTCATGGCCGGTGGGCCAGATCAGCTGCCAGAGTGGGGTGTGCTGTTGTCTCGCACGGGTCTAAGGGACCCGTGTTGGATCTTTTCGAGTGCTGAGCTGGATTTGTCTTGCTAGACTAGAAATAAACGTCTTAGTGGCTGACGTCTCACCAGCCGTTTTCCTGCCTCTTTTTTTTTGGTGACATGTTGCTTCCCTCATCCCCTAGCTGACGGGACGTAACAAATACCTTGTTAAGGAAGAGCTCTTTTTTTGTGGAGTTCTTACATCCACCAAGTAGGTTATGTTTCCATCATGTTTGCTGCTTGGTTTGTCTGACTGACGGTTTAATTTTTGGGAAATCTGGGGGAGAGTTGGGGCAAAGGAAGAATCCTTTCAATATTGGTGCAAATATGGATCATAAATTGGAATGTTTAAGAGTTTGCAGGATGCCTTTGGAAAGGTCCGTGCTCTCTGATGGCCCTTTAAGTTCAAGAAAACCACCTTTATTTACAGGCACAGATTCAAATGTCATCGTTAAAGCTGCAACTAATGATTATTTTCAGTGTTATCAATTAATCAAATAGTCGTTTGGTCTAGAAAATGACAGAAAATTGTGATGACAAATGTCTTATTTTGTTCACAACCCAAAGATATTTAGTTTATTGTCACAAAGGAGAAAAGAAACCAGAAAATATTGACATTTTAGAAGCTAAAATGAGAGTTTTAGACTTTTTGTTTTGTTTTTTTTTAAAGCCAAATAGTTACTCAAACAGATCACAGACTAAGTGATTAATCATTGTGGCTCTAGCCACAAAAAAACAACAATTTCAATTAGATAAATGTTTTTCTACACGACTCGGTTCGTATTTCATAGCTGGGTGCTGTTGTTGCATATTTTACTAACGTTCAGTTGAACAGGAAGCTTGAACCAAAACCTCAACACGGCAAATCAACCTAATTTAACTTCTAACTTCGTCAGTATTTTTCCCGGTTTTAAGTGGAATGCCTTTTCAGAGCCACAACGAAGACCTTCAGAAGATTCAGTCTGAGTCAGCATTTAGCTTAAATGTGGATTAATACTGTCATTAAAGATTAAAGTCTCAATAACATTCAGACTAGAATCACCAAAATCAAGAAATATTTACACTAAAAACAAAAATTTACAAAAGAAAATCTCAAATCACAAAGATTATTTTTCTCTCATGTGCTAACAGTGGAGATCATCTAGTGGTGCGAATTCTGCACCTTTGCATTGATTTGTGCTGAACTAAGTATTAACTAACTGCGTGTTAAGGCTCAAACAGGGACAGAGAGGTAAAAGATGCAGGATTAAACTGGCCTCTCTTCCTTCTGTGAGGAGCTACAGCTGAGATGTGGTGGCCAAGTGCAGCATCTCATGCACGGAGCTGGAGAAGTTGTTGAACAGAGTCACGGCGTCCGTCTCGTGGCAGGAATTCCACGCCGAGATGGAGATCACGATCCTGGACGGAAGAAACAAGGTTTGGATGTTAATACAGCGCAATTTATGACATCTCAGTGGTATAAAAAGTAATAAAAACTAATGGGAAATAAAGGAAAGCGTTCTAATACTGATGACCCCAATCTATACAGATCCAGGAATCAACAAACAGTGTATGTCTTCTGAATGCAGCTGTTGGAAATATAATGAAAATCTAGAAAGAAAGAATAATCCTCCTTTTCTTGGGTTTATTATATGTTTCTCTCGTCTGTTTCTGGGGTCCAACTTGCCTAAAGGTTTCAGCTCTGTAAGTTCCTGTCTCACCTGTCGTCTCTGATGCGGTAGAAGAAGCCGTAGCCGTGGGGCACCATGGGAGCCACGGCCCCCAGGACGGTAGTGTAGCCCACCAGACTGGACGACAGCGTGAAGTTACCGCCACCACCGCTGCAGACAAAAACACAACTCCGTTACAGACAATCATTATTCCCACTGCCAGGTACTCTGTTAATCAAAATTTCTTGTACTTGGATGAATTTTAATGGTAATGTGACGATCACAAACGTTTACTTTTGTTGTTTGAATCTTGGTCAGACGTCTGAACACGAGCTCTGCCCTTCAGCTGGAATATTCACTCTGCATTTCTCTTCTATAGTATGCATTGTTTCTCATTTTATCCTTCAATAAAATACAAAAGACAGATACTGTTGCATCTTGACTGTTTCTGCTTCAGCTCATCCAGGTTTCTACAACATCAATTAGTTGTTTGGTTTGTGAAATGTCAGAAAATGGTGAAAAATGCCAGCGTTTGAAAAGGCATTCCACTTAAACCCGGAAAAATACTGATGAAGTTAGAAGTTAAATTAGGTTGATTTGCCGTGTTGAGGTTTTGGTTCAGGCTTCCTGTTCAACTGACCTTTAGTAAAATACGCAACAGTCATGCTGTGTGACAAATATTAATCTCATTAACATTATTGTTTAGTTTTTCTTTACTAGAGCCACAGTAATTAATCCAGTAGTCAATAACATGTGTCTAAATTCTCTCATTTTAGCTTCGAAAAGGTGAATATTTTCTGGTTTCTTTCATCCTCTATGAGAGTTATCTGAATATCTTTGGGTTGTGGACAAAACAAGACATTTGTCGTCACCAATTTCTGACATTTCCTAGACCAAATGGTGATTTGATTAATTAAGGACACTGAAATAATTATTAGTTGCAGCTTTAACGATGGCATTTGAAACTGTGCTTGCAGATAAAGGTGGTTTGCTTGAACTTTAAGGCCTGTCAGAGAGCGCTGACCTTTCCAAGGCATCCTGCAAACTGTGAACATTTCTGGATCCTATTTATGATCCATATTCAATTTTTTTGTGACTAGAGCCACAATGATTAATCGATTAGTTAATAATCTGTTTGAGTAACTTTTGGCAAAAAAAAAAAAAAGTCTAAATTCTCTGATTTCAGCTTCTAAAAAGACATTTGTCGTCACTGTTTTCTGACACCCTCAAATGTAAACAGCTTCTCATAACAAATCCTGAGACACACCTGCAACTGGTTGATCTGGTCAAGTTCCACTCATACCTGCTCAGCTTGGCTGTCTTTATGTATGTAATCCCACATATTATTACACAACAAGGGCTCCATAGCTCAGTGGTTAGAGCACTGGTCTTGTAAACCAGGGGTCGCGAGTTCGAATCTCGCTGGGGCCTGAGTAATGTTTTTGGTTTATTCATTTTAATCCAAAGTGGTCACAAACTAACAAGAAGATAACTACAGTTTCATTTAGCAAACACTCTTATCCAAAGCAACATTCATCTGAGAGTTGTGTCTGAGAGAAGACACAACAAAAGCAAGGATCTAGTTTGGATAAAAACAACCTGGGTAAGTGCCATAAAACAAAAACAGGAAACTTATGGGAAAGTTTATTAGGAAAATTAAAGTGGCTATTTATCACTGATGATGGGAAAGAAGTTCACAAGATTACACATCCATAACTACGGGCCATTTCACCACTTTTATTGTTAAGCTTTATCTAAGAGAAAGGTCTTTTCAGAACCGTTTGGATTCTGACATCAGAAAAATTATAATAAAATATATGTGCTTAGTGCCGAGGAGAAATAAAATTGTTTCCGTCACCGCACTCCTTACACTCAGTAGAATATTTGCAGATGACCACGCCCTTGCACTTATGTACAGCTGACCTGGGCTCACCTTCTAACAACAAGTTTTGAAACACTGTCATGAAATGCAAATCCCTTGTGTGCAGGAGTCTGTTCCGGACATTCTATGACTCTGTGGTAGCGTCTGCTGTTTTCTATGCAGTGGTCTGCTGGGGAGCAGGGAGCACTGAAAGGGACAGAAAGAGACTAAACAGAAGGTCAGGAGGAGGTTCTGTCCTGGACTGTTCCCTGGACTCCATAGAGGAGGATGTTGGCAAAGCTCACATCCATCATGGACAGTCCCTCTCACCCACTGCATGACACTGTGGGGTCTTTAAGCAGCTCCTTCAGCAGCAGACTGAGACATCCACCCTGCAAGAAGGAACGCTATCGCAGGTCCTTCATCCCATCTGCTGTAAGACTTTACAACATCAGCATCACTGGCTGATGCTAGCATATACTGGACTATATCATATAATCTGAAATCACGGTAAAATCTGCACAACAATTCCTTGCACTGCTGGCATTTTCTGCACTTTTACAGTTACTTTTATTCCACAAGCCACTTTATGCTGATGTCACTTGTAGAGTAGAAATACGGTATTTATTCATTTTTCATTCCTCATTCTTGTATATATTGTATATATTATTGCTATTATCATTTTTATCTTTATTGTACATATGGTTAGTGCTGCTCTGAAAGATTTTTGCTGCTGTAACAATGGAAACTTCCCCTGACCCGGGGAGTAATAAAGGACTATCTTATCTTATCTTACTTTATGTTTACTTTTATGCAGAGGGATTAGCTTTATGCTGGAGACAAACAGGGTTACTCTTAACGAAATCATCAAAAACTAGTTTTATATTTTTAGCAAGCACTTTTAATTATCTTTACTGTAACTGTTAACTTTGTTTTTTTTTTATTTGTGTGCCTGTAACTTTAATTTTCTGTGCTTAAAGCAGAAGTGTGAAAGATTCTAAAGCTCTGATTTCACATTTTGTTACATTACGATATCAACAAATCTATGCAAAGATGAGTTCATCAGTAATTTAAACCAGAGTGACTGGTGTAGATCTGTATGCGGGTTGTTACTATGATTAAATTAGATGGAAATTCCTGATTATTTCTTATCACAGACACTGGAATTGAAAGACAGGTCAAGACGTGCGGCTTCATTTGACATGACCTTCACCTCACTGAAATAAATACTTCAAGAACAATTCATCTGAGAAGAAAGGATGCAAATTAGATGCAAAAAATTTCTGTTTGACTCAAAAAGTGATGTTTTTGGAAGTAACTCCTCAATTTGTAAGTTCATTTCTAAAACAAGTTTCTTTTTTTGCATATCTGCCAACATAAACACCTCTATGTACTATAGACTACACTGTGGCAGTAAAAGCCAATCATCATGACGATACGCGGCTGCTGATAGCCTGTGGAAAAGGTTTATTATCCTGTACGTCGAGATAAATATGGATGTTTGGGTAAAGGTCACTTAAAGGTGTGCATCAGTGGGATTTGAATTGAAATAAACAAGTTTCAAAGGCAGTACCTCCTTGAGTAGAGGGGATCCATGAACAGTTCTGGAGTCGGACGTCCCTCCTCTCTGGCAATAAGGTAAAGTCCTAGAAGATGTCGGTCAAAACCTGCCAACAAATATCACAAAATATCACAAACACACATCAGTCACAAAGAAAAACTCACTAATAGTCAGATTTTAGTGAGGCGTGAGCATTTACCTGCTGCACAAAGGTTTGATTAGCTTTCAATAAGTAGGAATTTTGCTGAAGCTGCACAGACTGTTCAAAGTGTGGATGTAGATGAATATATAGATACTTCATGGATCCTTTGCAGGAAATTACTTGGTTAGAGCAGCTACAATCGTGAACCAAGAACCAACATCTAACACTGAACATAAAACATTTCCAACATGAAAACCGTTTAACTGTAAAAAGTACTGAAGACTTCATCAGAATCAGAAATACTTTATTGATCTCTGAGGAGAAACTGCTTACGTTACAGCCAGAAATATAAACAGTACAAAAATACAGATGAACATAAGTGGCATAATATGTCCTAAAAACATAAACATAAGTAGAAACAGTATTAGCATAAATGTAGCATGTGCTTTTCCTGAGAAAATAAAGTGTAAGTATAGAGTGTAATAACTACAGATAACAAAAATATTTGTAATATGTAGCGGGCAAAACATTTCTACAGCAAATATCAGATGTTCTTTGCAATTAGACGGAAAAACTATGGGCAATTACACCAATTAAGTTTGAAAATATGCAAAGAAAAGTCTCCTAAACTGTCATTTCCTCTCTCATCTCTACATTGCAGCTCCCCAACAAACTTCATTAATGATTAATGATTAATGATTCTATCAAAACTTGATTATTACAACCTTCCTTCTCTATAATGTCTGACTGTCATATTTAATTAATCCAAGGCTTCCTGTTTTATCTCGAGGACTCCAGTACATTTTAACTACATTAATTCGTGTTGTACTTTCTAAAGCAGTTTTTGGTAGACTAACAAAAGTTGCGTCTACATTCAGCGTTTCTCTTCTCTCTACTCTTGATTTCCAACAAACGTTGACGTTGCATTTCCGATGGCAGGATGTGAATGCTGTCTTTGTGAGTTCATGACACAAACCAAACAGGGACAAAGGTCTTAAAGCTTCAAAAAAATCAAATAGTGTAAACTAACCTTTAGCTTCTTGGGCTTCAGCCATCAGTTTGTTGTGTTTATTGAAGGCCTGCAGCATGGCTTTCCTCTTGACCTGACAGAAAACATTCATGTTAACTCGAGGAAAACTGCTTTTTTCCCCCCCTGGGATTTCACCACAGCAAACATTCTCACATTTGTATTGGTGGTGGGGTCCATCATGGCTTTACACCAGTCCACAGCCTCCTGGGTGCAGGGTCGCATCGTCTCCGTCCGGCCGTGGAAGAACTTACGCGTCATGGCCGTCTCGTAACAGCTTCCTGGCCTGAGAGAGGAAACATTCAGGCTCATTTACATCAGCTTCATGTAGCAGTAACAGGCATTAGATCATACATGTCTAACTAGTGCATACTTCTTGTGAATTTTGTAGTAGGACAACTGCATCGCCAGCTGAACAAAGGTGTCCGGATGCAGCTTCCTCTGTTTGATGGCGGCTTTTCCAAACGCTGTGAAGGCGTAACAAATAACCTGGAGGTCCCGAGTCTGTGAACCCAGACATAGAGCAAAGTTTGGCATTTTTCTTAGTAACCTTTAGGCTTTTTGAAGTCTACTTTGCTCACCGACTCCAGGTATTGCTGCTTGGCCTGGTTGATGCAACTGCTGATGGTTTCATCCACAGTAAACACCAGCTCCTCTGGAAGTGGCATCGATCTGATGGCATCTGAGCCCTAAAGAGCAGCGACATCAGCGTGTGAAATGTCAAAAGACATATCAGCAACCACAAATATTCCAGTTTATATACGGAATCAAATTTACCTTCCATTTGCCCTCAGTGGCTCTGATTTGCTGGTCGATATACCAGCACATAGACACCAGCACCATGGCGTCATACGGGGCGTGCTGCAACAACAATTTGGAGTTTAAGTAATTTTTTTTTTTTTGCAGAATTATGTTTAAAAACAGCTCAGTTGGTTTGGACATGATATATATGTGTAAGACACAAAGATAAACATGATGATCTTGATTCTCCAAAACATCGACAAACCTCTCTAGCGTGACAAACGCACACAAACTCACATCACAAGTGGATCCACAGGTTCCGTCTGAGAACATGATCAAATTGTATGACTTGTCTCCCCAGCGGATGGTGGGGTTTCCTGTAAGGGCCTCCACAGTTAACTGCATTAAAAGAATACATAAAAAGTCTTAAAGTCAGACACATGAACACTCACACTAACTGTCTGAAACTGGGTAGGTATGGGAAATTTAATTTACTCTACTCACTGTTAAATTCAGTGTGGAAATATCTACATCTTTTGCACCTTCTTCTCATATGAACCTGGTATCTATACACTAAACCTACATGTTTACATGCAACACTGCCTTGTATGTGTTGGTTTTTTTCCCATTTGCACATTTCTTACTGTACTTTTAAACAAACATGTTGTCTGGTTTTGTGAATTCAGTAACAGGATTGCTGCTTGGCTTTTCTATACATCTGCCTCTTCTGTCGTGGCCAGAACATGATATTTAGCCATTAAGTCATAAATAATTCAGATGTGTGCAGCTCATACGTTCGTGTAGTTGTCTGGGGTCGAGTAGGGTTTCGTCTCGTCCAGAGAGATGATGAACAGGCTGCTCTGAATGGTCTCCAGGATGGTCTCGTTGTGTGGATCGATGTTTATTAGATGTTCTCTGGCCTGCAGGGAGAGTAAACAAACACACAATGATTCTTAGAGATGCTTTTTTGACAAACATGCTCCATAATTTCACTTAGATTGTTCCAGTCCTCCCGGTTTAAGCGGCTCTACCTTCGCCCAGCGAGTCCTCTCCTCTGTGGTGAGGGTAGATACTCCGTCTCCTTCTGGTTCGGCCTCGCAGCGCTCTTTCACGTACCTCAGCTGCCTGCGTGAGTTAACAAACACACACATCAAGCTCTGGTCGCTTTCTCTGTAGGACAAACCAAATGAAACGTCACGCCTGGATAAGTTGCAGGAAATGAATGAATGGATTGACTGATGAGTGTCGACACATGACCACAATGATGAGCTTCCTATCAGCTGTGACAGTGTTTGCTGATGAAAGAACGGACTGAACAGCCTCCTGCAGCACAACCCGAGTTAGAAACCATTACACTTTGATTTAATATAATATAATGCAATGACTCCTGAGAACCTGAAATCAGATACGAAAGCATCATGTAACATATAATATTGGTGCATACAGGCAGAAAGAGAAAAATAAATTAGAATTAACCCTCTGAACCCCAAAACCCACTGGCAGGTTTGAAAGGGTTTTTTTTTGTTTTTGTTTTAAAAAAGGCCAAAATTAAACCATTTATCAGAGCAGAAAACTGTAAAAACAGAGAGGATTGTCAGATTTTCAGCTTCCACTGAAGTAATTTGAAAATGAAAATCACTTGTTCAACTTGTCTCACTTGAAAAATTAAGACAAAACTCAAGAATTAGCACCAGATTCTGTGCTACTTAATACAACTGAGAAGCCATGATTGACTGAGCTGTGACCAACAGTCACAGAACTTCAGATGAACTGCAGGCGGTGTTTCCACAGAGCAGAGAGGAGACAACAAAAGAAAGGAAAATTAAACATATTTGATCAATAAAATAAATGCAAAATGGCTCAAAAACAATATAGAGAGGAGCAAGTTGCTGGAAGACACATTCAGCTTGGAAAAATTCTATAGATATCAGGTATCCATTTTTGTAAAATAAATAATCAAAGAAATTCAACTTTTGCTTTTTCTTTTGTTACAATTTTTGGTTTTCTGTTATACTGTGCAGAAGATATCTGTGAGTTATCTCTCGTTCTTCATGGTTGTTCTGTTTCCATAGACGTGCAGGACTTTATATTGCAGTGAAAAATGAGCCCACAGCGAGAAAAAATGTGCAAAAAAATATACAGAATCTGGGGATCAGAGGATTAAAATATTTCCTCCATCTTCTCTCTCTGTCTCAGCCAGGTTTTATTAAAAGGAGAGCTTTGCAAACATACATCAAGTGCAGCATCCTCTTTGAGCTACTTAGTGCGATGCTAAATCTCTCAAACTCAGCAGGAAGACGTATAATTTTCTGTGTTTTATAAAAAAATCAATTAGCAGTGTTACTGGATACTGGATCAGAGCCACATTTGGGTTTTATTCTCAAGTCGTTTCTGTATTTATGTGCACTCATTTACCTGAGAATTTCTGGAGGAGTGATAATTTCTCCGTCACAAAGGGCATCAAAGGTAAACAGGCGTCCCCGACACATCACTACCACATGGGAGGGGCACGGACCCTCGCTCTCTGTGACAAAGCACGAAATGCACGTTACACAACGCGACATGAAGGCCGACACTGTGGGTCAAAGTACTGCAGGTGTATCTGAAGGGTAAAGATAAGAGCAGAGTTTAATTCCACCTGTCTTGAAGTAGTTACGGATGGTGTCCTTCTTCACTCCGGGCACTTTGCAGGTGCAGAAGAGCATTCTGAACTGGTCCATGTCCAGCACAGTTTTTCCAGCTTTCTGGGGAGCCATCCGCTCCCTAAAAGACGCAAAGGAAAAAAAATACATTACATATACACTACCGTTCAAAAGTTTGGAGTCACCCAGACAATTCATGTTTTCCATGAAAACTCACACTTTTATTCATGTGCTAACTTAACTGAACAAAGGTTTTCTAATCATCAATGAGCCTTTCAACACCATTAGCTAACACAGTGTAGCATTAGAACACAGGAGTGATGGTTGCTGGAAATGTTCCTCTGTATCCCTATGGAGATATTCCATTAAAAATCAGCAGTTTCCAGCTACAATAGTCATTTGCTACATCAAAAGTGTCTAGACTAGATTTCTGAGTCATTTAATGTTATCTTGAATTGGCAAAAAAAATGCTTTTCTTCCATAAATAAGGACATTTCTAAGTGACCCCAAACCTTTGAATGGTAGTGAATACAGTTGTGAGCAAAAGTTTACACACACTTTTAAAACTCATGTATATCATGGCAGTGAGTTTCTAGTGACTCCTCCATCTCTAATTTTCCATAACAGAATCACTGAAATGCATGAGTCTTTGTCAAACAAGCAATCATGCATTTTGGTTCTATCATAGATTTATTATAGATCTTTTGGAAACAGGAGAAATTCTCTTGGGTCAAAGATATACATACAGCAATTTCAATTATCTGTTTTGGTGATGTAGAAAGTTGTGTTAACCAAAGCTCCTATGTGGCATGTCCGCTTAACTCCTTGTGAGTGATTACAACTGACTACAGCTGCTGACTCCCTGAGCCAATTTAAATACAACCTATTCGATTCCCTCACTAGATTCAGACACCAAACACTACAGTGGGAAAGTCTAAGAAGCAGAGTCCAGATCTGAAAAAGCAAATTATTGATGTGAACAAGTCAGGAAAGTCACTTGAAGACATTTCAAAGATGCTTCCCAAAATCCTCTGTGCAAACCATTGTTTGTACGTACAAAGTTCATGGTCCAGTTGTGTTACTGCCACAATCAAGAAGAAAACACAACCTATCATCTGCTGCTGAGAGACGACTGGTCAGGATGGTCAAGAGTCAACCAAGAATCAGCAAAAAGCAGGTCTGAATAAATGATAGCTGCTGGAACACAGCTGTCAGTGTTCACAGGGTTTTACATCAACATGAGCTCAGAGGCTCCATGAAGAAGGAAGTTCTTCCTCTAGAAGCAGAACCTTAAAGCTCTACTCAAGTTTGCTGCTGATCACATGAACAAAGAAAAGGCCTTCTGGAGGAAAGTTCTGTGGTCAGATGGAACAAAAACTGAAGGTGAGACCTTTAACCCCAAGAACACCAAACCTACCATCAAGCATGGTGGTGGCAGTATCATGCTCTGTGGAACTGGAGCTTTAAACAAAGTGGACTGAATAATGAAAGAGGAGGATTTCCTCCACATTCTTCATGAACACCTAAAACCATCAGCAGAAGGTTGATCTTGGACACAGTTGGATGTTTCAACAAGAAACAAATTGTACAGAAATGGCTAAATCAGGGTGGAGTGAAGGTTCTAGACTGGTCTCCAAAAAGTCCTGAATTAAATCCCATCAAGAACCTGTGGACTGATGAAGAAACAAGTCTGAGTCAGAAAGACAACAAATTTAGTTGAACTGGAACAATTCTGTCCAGAGGAGTTAAAGATAAACTAGAGGCTTGTGGACAGAAACCAGAAGCTCCTAGTTGAGGTGAAAAAGACCAAAAGATTTTTAACCGAATATTAGAACTGCTGTATGTATATTTTTGACCCAACAGATTTTGTAACATAAGACCTGCAATAAATCTATGAAAGAACCAAAATGCATGATTGTTTTTTGTGACAAAGATGCAAGTGTTTCCTGTGAGTCATTGGAAACTCGAGCCTGCCATGATGGTCTTTACAGGTGTATGTAAACTTCTGCTCACGACTGTATGTGCCGTCATGTAAACACCAGAGTAACCTGAAACCCAGCTTTAGAGATGTGTGTGAGCCTTTCTTACGTGCGGATCAGGTTCCAGTACTGCAGTGTGTGCCATATGTTAACACTGGCTCTCTGCAGTTGAGTTCCCTCTGCAGGCGGCCAGCAGTGCTCCAGGTAGGGCGCCGGGCCGGCAAAGTTCACATTCAGCTGAGACGGCATGCGAGACTCCAGATACGCTGCGTCCAACCACCATTCTTCCAGCTGGAGAACAGAAAAACAGTAAGCTGAGTAAAACTAAATAAATGGACGAAGAGGACATGCTGAAGACCAAAACAAGGCTCGGCTACACACCCAGTTCCTCTTTGTCTTGGCTCTTTGCAGCAGCTTCTGGTGCAGCTCTTTGCCGACACCCTCTTGGAATTTCCTCACAATGTCTACAGTGGCTTTAAACTCTTTCTCAGACGCAAAGGGACGAACTGGAGCACAATGAGAACAAAATATGTCAATCATCTTGCATAACCGTCCAAAATATTTGGATACACCTAGTCACTGAAGGGGTGTTCCTTCATTTTTACTATTTTCTACATTGCAGAACAAAGCTGAAGATGTCATAACTATAAAATATCACATGGAATTATGAGTATTTTATACAAAGGCTTGAAGCAGAATGACTCCCTACCTGCTTCCAGGTATTTAGAGAGGCTGCTCTCTAGGGATGGGACAGGCAGCGGTGGAAGACTGCTTTGGTACTGGAAGGTGCGCTCCGGCACAGACCCTGACAAATGGTTCGCCATCGTTTCTTCCTGTAAAACAAATAAATATTACACTGATAAGAAACTGAAGCTTTTCTTGCTTTATATCACTCATATGACATTAACTTTTTTGCAGCATCTTAAATTGTGCTTGGAATTTATATCTTTATATAACAAATCAGATGCTTCACAGTTTGTCTTTTGTAAACAGATAATTCAAAGCACACATCAAAAGCAGCCAGTCTTGTGTATATTTTTATATATTATATTTATATATTGTATCTCTGTATAGGTTGTGTAATATTCACTGTTTTAGATATACAAGTTTTTTTTTTGCACATTGAATATTTGCAAGTCATTCTGCACGCCTTACATTTTTTACATTATAAATTTGTCTACATCTTCCCACTCTGACTATTTTCTTCAGTATAATTTGAGTAATATAGTTTAAAAAGTCTAAATTCTCTGATTGCAGCTTCTTAAATGTGAAAATTTCCTTGTTTCTTTCTTCCTCGACAGTAAAACACTTTTTGACATTTTATAGATCAAATAACTAACACATCGGCACATTAATCATGTATAGACATTCTTTATTTAATATTATTTTGAGATTTTATATATATAAGCAGTTTTTGAATAAATGCAAGTTGTTTTGCAATTTTGCACACTATATTTTTTTTCTACATTATATTATTATTCTTGTACATCTTCACACTTTGCATATTCTCGACAGTATGTTTTGCATAATACATATTAAAATACTTTGGTGGAGCAGCTCTTCAGTACTTTTTAGTACTTCTATGAAACGCTTTAGTGCCAGACGTGCTTTATGTTCAGTGTTAGATGTTGGTTCTTGGCTGTGACTGTAGCTGGCATCACTGAGGAATCGTAAGAAAAAACAGATTTTTGCTTCTACACGCCCACAGCTGCTTTTATCTGAATCAGTCTAAACAAGCAAAGGCACAGAACTTTATGTCTTTGTAAGAACAAGGGTTTGTCTTAATGAATTTAACTTAATAATTTTGGCCAAAGAACTGTGATCAGACCTGACATTTCAGATTATACCAGATCTGCAACGATTAACTGATCAGTTGTCAGCTGGTAAGTGATTTACCAACAATTCTGATGACTGAATAATTGGTTTGAGTAGCTTTTAAAGGAAAAAAGGCTATCTTTTCTCAGCCCAGCATAATAAATGTGAATATTTTCTGATTTCTTTATTCTTCGGTGATCGTAGTTAGAATATCTTTGGACATTTAAGGACGTCAACCTGGGGTTTGAAAATTAATAATTGACCGTTTTCACCATTTTCTGACATTTTACGAATCAAAGAATTAATCTGCTAACCCAGAAAATAATCAACAAATTAACCAGCAATAAAAACAACTGTTATTTGCAAGTTTAGATTACAGGGAATAAGGCTGCATCTGCTTGGTGTGTTAAATATTCTTGTTTAGAATGATTTTATGGATGGGTTTTACATATAAAATAAAGAAACAGTCTCTTTTGCATTCATCCTATGTGTTGAGATCTTTAAAATCTCACCTTCATGTATGAAATCAAGTAATTCTGATGCATTAATAAGTTTCCAGTTATAATGTAGGAGTTATAGTGACTTTATGGCAGATGAAGATGTGCATTTTATGAGTTAAATTATCTCTTTAAAGCAGTTAGTTGGTAAAAAGCACTGGATCGGTCCATGCAGAACACAGAGCAGGTTAAATGAGGAAATGCTGCAGACTGCCATCAGATTTTGGCTCAGGATCAATGCAGCTTCTATGTATTTATATCTAGAATTAGCTCGTTTAGCGTCAACAAAGCTTGATAAACGTTCCTAAAAACGACTTATTTACGAATTTAACCGAGATAAATACTGTTAAAGTGTTTCAGTCTGCTGCAGCAGAGCAGTTTATTGCTAATTAAAAGCAGTTTTCGGTGAACCGCTAGTAGCATTAGCTTCCGCTAACGTCTCAAGCAACAACAACACTTTGACATGTAGCCTGTTAGCTAACTTTAACTTCACCGTTAAAACTTCCCCTTTAGCTCTGTCAGCTCACCTTTTCCGAGAAGACGTTAACCGCGACTCACTGCATCCACGGACAGCGGGAAACACGGAGGGTTTGGCTCGTTTCACCAGCTCGGTCGCTGTGTTTGTGTCCGCTGCAGCTCTTCACCTTTATCCCACTGAACTGGGACGACCGGACCGCCGCACTGCGCATGCGCCGGCGGTTGACCTACATTTTCTGGCTGAAATAAATAAATACATAAATAAACAAATGAAGCTCTGATGGTGAGTTCAGGCTGCAGACAGGTGACAGGTGGATTCATGTACCACAACCACAAGACCCAAAGTGCAAAAAAGTCATTAATATCTGGATTTATAGGTACTGTTAAAGTAAAATGTGCAGGAAGGTAAATAGAGCAAGAGGTCAGTGATACAGTTCAACTTGTCCAGCAGCAAAGACAAACAATTATTGTAAGGACAGGTTAACCTTAAAATGACTTTGAGTAACAGGGAGATTTTCATTTGACCAACAGGTTTCTTCTGACTGGAAACTATATAAAAAGACAGGACTGTGTTAGAGATGTTAATGATGAATTTGACCTATTTGTACATTGTTTCTTTACATTTTTAGCAAAAAAAATACTGTATAAAATTAGTATTCTATGACACAATGCAGCTTTTATGCCATTCCAGATGTCCCTTGTAATTTATACCATGTTCAACAGCATTCGAATACATTATAAACTGAGAACAGGAGTTCTCTAGTCATTTACTTGTCTTCACGAAAACCAAAGAGCTCGGTGAGGCTATAAAGTCAAATCCAAACTGGAAACTAAACTAAATTAGCAGGGTTTGCAGTGTCCGTCTGCAGTGGCCACCCCTGCTCCTGAGTCTTCGTCTGCAGTGGCCACTCCTGCTCCTGAGCCTCCAGAGGGGCCTCCCGAGGGTCCCCGTGTCGTCCACCGGCCTCCAGAGTGGTTCCATCTCCATATACCTACTCCCCAGCTCTTGGAAGAGCTGCACCTCTTGGGTCGTCCTCTGGAACGGCCTCGCCTGTCCTGCCAGCCTGCCTTGGAGTTATTTGTGCTTTTCTGACCCGTCTTTCAACATCCTCTGGTCTGTTTTGGTTTTGAACTTTGTTTTTACAGCCTCAGTGCTGCCCCAGATTGATCTGGACACTTTGTCTCTTCCCCCCTGGTTTTGTAAGTACTTCATTTTGTTGCCTGGTTCAGTTATCCGTGTTTGGTTTTTGTAGGTCTAGTAGTGTAGCTTCTTTTAGTATTAGATTTGGTTTAGTTTTCTCCTGGTTGGTTTTCTCTTTTTGTGTTGGCTTCGTTCCTGTTTTGTTAAAATAAAACCTGTTTCTATTCACCACCTGTCTGCCATATCTGGCCTGCGCCTGGGTTCTCCAACTCCCCCAGAAGAAAAGCTCAACTAAACACAATTAAAAGTCAACAAATAAGCACAAGTTACACAAAAACGGTGCAGAAAGAAGTTTAATTTTGAAAAAGTTCCCATTTGACAGCATTTAGTTTGTCTTGTTTTGATTCCAACTACAAATCGAAGTGCTGTTTATATGAAATCAGCTATAAAAAGTTAGTATTTTTAACTTTAAAGAATGCATAGAAGTAGTTCAAGAGCATCAATTCATCAGAACAAACTGTAAAAAAACATACAGAGGAAAGAAATCACATTATTCTGTATATTTAAGGCCTCTGGAAGCAGAATGCTGCTTGTTATAAAAGCAGCAGCTTTATATTAATAACTGAACTTGTAGTCAGGAGTCATTTCTTGCATTAATTCTGCATCTTCAGCTCATTTTGAGTCTTACACCCCGTATTTGCTGATGGTTTCTGTAGCAAGCTTAATGTAGGCGGACATGGAGTCATCCTTGGACATTCCTGGAGGAGAAAGAAGAAGAAAAATGATTTAAAAACTATGGTTGCTGCTTTAGTTGTGCAGAATTGAAGCAGTATTTTGGTTGAAATGCAACTTCTGTCTGTACTGTAACATCTTGACAGCTGCTGGATGGATTGAAATTTAATATAAATATTTTTTACAGTCAAAACTGCCTTAAAATTTTCATTTATTCTGTGAAACATCTTAATATTTACTTGACAGATTGCTGTAAAATTTGGCATAGGGGCCACAACAAGATTAAAAATAGCCGCCTTCATGATCATGTTTCATGTTTCCTTTAGCGCTTTAACCCTCCTGTTGTCCTCATTTACGGGCACCAAAAAAAATATTGTTTCCTTGTCTGAAAAAAATCCAAAAATTCAGCAAAAAAATTCCCCAAATTTTGGAAAATTTGGAAAACCTTCGGGAAGAAAATTCCAATAATTCCTTAAAAGATTCCCTTAAAAGTTTTATTTAAAAAAAAAAAATTAAAAAAATTCTCCAAATTTGGCAAGAAAATTCTTGTAAATATTTTCAAAAAAAATTAGTAAAAATCTTCTAAAGAAATCCTAAAAATATCTAAATTGATTGCAGGGTTTTTTTCCTCCAAATTGTAGTATTTTACTGTACTTTACGGTCGGTATTTTTAATCATTTATGCCGTTCTAATTGCGTCATGCTGCACATTTTTGAGTTCTCTCTCCTTGTCTATGCTTGTTCTGTTCCCACAGAGGTGCAGGACTTTATATTGCAGAGAAGAATGAGCCTCGGGGATAAAAAGCAAGACAGAACTTGATCACCGCTGTTAGGGAATTCTGCGATGTCGAAAGAGGAATCAGGAGGCAAACTCAGAGACACTCTGGAGACTCAGATGACTTCTGTTGAGAATAAGGTTGACTGAATTCAGGAGAAATGCTACAGCGAGCAACACAGTGATGTGAGCACTGGCAGCATCAGTTCTGGGGAGTCTCTCTGGTCTTGGGTACTTATACCGTTTGGAAGGCGTGCCATGTTTATGTTATACTCTAAATGTGGAGGCAGGACTGTTGGTTCAGGATCCATCTGAACAGGAACACAACAATATAATCTTGTTGTTCTGATGTCGTCAGTCAGATAGTCTTTTATCCCTCTGTTATGTTTACCAAGTGTCTGTCTGTCTCAGGGTCATATTAAGGGACAGAGAGAGCATACGCAAGTTTGCATCCTCCATCTAGGAGAACCCTGAGTCAAGGGTGACCATTTGGGATGACTCAGCATTTAGGCTGTCATAAACTAACAACAATGAACAGTAAACAATAAGTACCTCAGTTGTAAGAAAGTGAGTCATTTTTCCTTCCCAAACTGTAGTATTTTTAATCATTCATGCCGTTCTAATTGCGTCATGCTGCACATTGTTGAGTTCTCTCTCCTTGTCTATGCTTGTTCTGTTCCCACAGAGGTGCAGGACTTTATATTGCAGAGAAGAATGAGCCCCAGGGATAAAACGCAAGACAGAACTTGATCACCCCCATTTCACTGCGACTGCTCATGGACACAATGTGCTCTGTAAAAAGTACTTACTGTTGCATTTTAGATTTCTTTCTTTTTTTCCGAGCGCATAATTTTGTTCATTTCACTTATGAAGGCCTATTTGTTTATTCTGTTACAGCTTATTTATTGCGCTGCTACAAATGCTGTGCTTCTAGTTGTTACATCAATGACAATAAAGAACCTTTGAACTTTGAAACTGCAGAGAGTAAATCACCACATGTTAGAACACTGAATAAATCTTGAGCGCAGTTGAGAATGCTGGTATCTTCCACTTCATTTCTAACTTGTTACCTTTCCTGCCCTGCCAGGCGTGCCACTTTGCTTTTCCCTTCGGGTCCGTCAGTCCTGATCCATCTGCAGAGTCAGAAGGAAGAGAAATGTTGTGAATGTAGAGTGAACTCTGCATGGAAGTGCTTGTTGACGTGCATGAAATCGTACCAGTGTTGACGTCTCCCACAGTGGCCTGCTTGTAAAGGCTGTAAAGCTCCAGCAGCTCCTCGTCCGTCGGCCTCGTCTTCACCTTCTTCACATCTTCTGCCGCTTTCTCAAAATCTGCCTGTAGGACGACACATTAGTTAAAGCATCATACTCGCTCAGAGAAAGCAGCAGATTGGAGGCTTTTCTTCTCTGTGGTGCAGCAGGAATGTATAGTAATTACATCATCTGACATTGTGCATGTTAATTAGTCACACTGAATGGGAAATCTGGTATTCTGGGCATGGGGGGCAAAGCCTGGGAAACCGATTTGTGCACAAGTTGGACCTAAACAATGGGCTTTTTATTCTGCCCACTTGAATAATCTGCTCCACAAAGGATCTGGGACGTTGCAGGACACTTAATCAGCACTCCGGACACTTATAAACCCACAGAAATCTATATAAAAAATGCATTATATCCTGAAAAGTGATTTTAGTGCTGCAAAGATACAAAAAAAGAAGTTTTTTCCATTTTCTCAGTTCAGTTAAAACCAAATCCTGCAGTATTTACTGCTTAATTATGCTGTTTTCTGGTCGTTTCCTCTTTTAAAAAGCAGTAAATGAAGTGCAGGTGCAGCATCAGGCCTGCAGAGTCCCGGGATAAACACATTTATTCAGCTTCCCATCACACACAGTCAAAGATGGATGACAGCTCTCTCAGTAGATGGTGTGAACGCAGCACCGACACGACACAGTTTTCATTTATTTCACTTCCAGGTGACAAAAGCTGCAGATTCTAAGCAATAAAAATGCAAATAAAAGCATGTTCGTTACCTGCAGAGTCATGCTGGTGGATGCTGATGATGCCGTTCGTTCTGGAACGTTTCTAACTGCTCTGGCAGTACTGCAGCTGATGAAGGCGGGATTCGGAGCCAATCAGAGCAGCAGGGGAGGGGACGAAGGCGCTGATTGGCTGCTGCCGCATTCACGAACTGCGACACACCGCTGTCGCAATATGGGCGCTGACATGGCAGATCCTGTAAATAATTAACTTCACTGTAAATTAATCCGTTGATGATTTTCTCGATTCTCGAAAAAAGAAAATATCCACATTTAAAAAGCTGTAATCAGATATTTCTACAGTTTTTACTTGAAAAAATTACTTAATTGATTATTTTTTGTCGCATATTTTAGTCTTGCAGCCAAATCTTTTAATATTTAGTGCATGTGTGTGACCATCACCGGCCCTCCCTGAAAGCTAAGCAGATATTCTTTATTAGAATTCCCTATGATGATCCAGGGAGGGCAGTGCTACACCTCAGTGATGTGCAGGGAAACAAAGACGAGACAGGACGAAACAGGACGAACAGGGATAGGAACTAACAGGTGGTGCTATTGCAATTAAAGAGTGTGAGGTGTTGTGTAATTCCCAACTGCTAACAGCCCATCATTAACAGAGAAAAAAAAATACAAAAAAACAACAACAAAAAAGAGATTCAATAAGTAAATAATTAAACAAACGGTATTGAACACCATAATTGTGGATTTCTTGACAGTATAGAATAGAATAGAAAAGGCCAGAAGAGGATACTAGTGAAAGAGAGAATGAGTTTAGGGTAGAGACTCTGGAGAGATTCTCAGCACATTCTGGCAGTTTCCCATCATTCGCTGACAGTGGGACTCGACAGGAGCTGGTGAGACCTGATCAAACATGCAAGTGTGAATTACCCTGAAGCCCAGAACAGCAATCACGGCAAGGCAGGGCCAAGCCAACAGGGCACTCCTTCCCCCCGGGCCGTAGGAGCCACAAGGCGGCGCCCCCAGAGAGCCACCGGGGCCCCCAGAGAGCCACCGGGGCCCCCAGAGAGCCACCGGGGCCCCCAGAGAGCCACCGGGGCCACCAGAGAGCCACCGGGGCCCCCAGAGAGCCACCGGGGCCCCCAGAGAGCCACCGGGGCCCCCAGAGAGCCACCGGGGCCACCGTGAACCACGCGGACCCAGAGAACAAGAGGGAGCAGCTACCGACACCCCCAGCGCACCAAGACCGACCCAGGCAGCCGGGGCATGAGGACCCACCCACCACCCAAACCCCAACCCTGCCCACCCCAAACGTTTGGGGAATGCAGAATCCCACAGTCCAAAATATTGGAGAGTTTCTGTGTGATTGTTACCCAGAATTGATAGACGGGTGTACAAAGCCACAGAGCGTGAAAGTAAGTGTCAGTCATGGTTTGGGTGCATTGCGTACATGTGTCTGAGTGAGAGAAGCCCATTTTATACAGTTTATATTGCGTTATCTGCATTCTGTGAAGCACCTTAAATTGGATCAATTGTAAGTTGGTGTTTTTTGTCATTTTAAATGTGTTTTCACAGATCTGGATCCAAAAATCAGAGTCAAAAGATTTGGATACGTCTTTTTCCCATTTTTGAGTTGGTAGGTGTATAGAGTCTGTCAAAGAGATTAGATTTAGAAGTCTTCTGATATTGTTGGTGGAGTGTCGGCCATTTATAAATCCTGTTTGATCGCTGTAAATTATTGACGGGATGATTTTCTCCAGCCTAGAGGCGAGAGCTTTTGAGATAATTTTGATGTCGGTGTTGATCAGTGACAGAGGTCGATAGCTAGAGGGAAGCGTAGGATCTTTGTCTGGTTTCAATAATAATTTAATTGCAGCTGTATTCATGTGTGGACTGATATAACCATTATTTTTAATCTCTGTCACTGTCCTGAAGAAAAGGGGTGCTAACATTTGACCAGAAATGTTTAAGAAACCAGGTGCCTTGCCTGATGGCATACTGTCTAATGCACATTGCAATTCTTTCATAGTCAATGGAGCATCTAATATGTCTCTGTAATTTGACGTTAGTTTGGGCATGTTTAAATTGTTGAGAAAATTATGAATATCTTCCATGTTTGGGTTAACTGCTGCTGAGTATAAACTCTGGTAATAATTATAGAAGGTCTGGTTAATTTCCTGAGGTGACTGAGTATATTTTCCTGAGGGATCCTGAATTGCTGTTATGAAGGATTTTTCTTTATTGCGCTGGAGTTGGTTTGCCAGAAATTTTCCTGATTTATTATTGTGTTCCAAATCATTATATCTTAGTTGTTGTAATAAAAACTATGTTTTCTTGGATAGGATATTATCGAGGTTTAGTTTTGCATTTTGTAGTTCGGACCATAATTGATCACTTGGGTTTATTGCATAATTCTCTGTAAGTTGTTTAATTTTTTCTTCAATTTCTTTCTCTGTTTGTAGATCTTTCTTTTTCTTGTATGAGGAGTACAATATTATTTTACCTCTGATTACAGCCTTTCCAGTTTCCCAAAGCAAAGATGGAGATAAGTCATGAGAGTCATTGTTTTTTAGAAAGTCTGCCCACTCACTCCTTATTACTCGATCAAATTCTGGGTCTTTGAGTAGAGAGATGTTGAGGCGCCAAGTCTGAGGAGGTTTACGGATGGAATCCGTTTGCAGGCTGAGAGATATTGGTGCGTGGTCGCTGATAACGATTGGGTGGATTTTAGTGGTAACTTTATGTGCGATAGAGTTATTTAAGAGGAAAAAGTCAATTCTTGAAAATGTTTTGTGTACCGCAGAGAAAAACGTATAGTCCCTCTTTGTTGGGTTTTTGAGTCTCCAGACGTCGTCTAGTCCAAAATCTTTCGTAGAATCATGTATGACTTTAACCGATTGTGATTGTTTTACATGTATTGGACTATTAGATCGATCTACTGAAGGGTTTAAAACTATGTTGAAGTCACCACTGATAATAGTTGTTGAGTTAGCAGATAAGTCTGCTAAGTGAGAGAAAACAGTGTGAAAGAAGGCTGGATCGTCATTATTCAGAGCATAGAGGTTTGCAATAGAATATAATTTATTAAAGATTGTTGCCTGGATAATAATGTATCTGCCCTCTGAGTCCGTTACTGTACTGTTTAAAGTGAATGGTACTCTCTTATGGACTAGAATGGAGACCCCTCTGTCTGCTGTTATAACAAGATGAAAAGATGATACTGTAATTCGAGTCTGATAAACATTTTTCTTCCGATTGTATTAAATGTGTTTCTTGGAGAAGCAAAATATCTGCTTTGGGGGGTTAGGGGCATACTCCTCGACTGGATGTCCAGGACGGTCTCCCTCAGGGTTTTGTTTTCTTTTTTAAGTGTACACACCTCTGAAGTGACCGCTGTCAGCGTGGACCGGAGTTCGGTGTTGTCCCTCTGCAGATCCTCTATCTGATGGTGGGTGAACTCCAGGCTTGCTTTCAGGTCTTTTATCTCCTGGTGAAGCAAACAAAGGATATCGAGCTTCTTATTAATAGACTCGCGAAGACTTACCTGGATATCCGTGATCTCCAAGTCTTGTGTGTCTGTCGAGGAGTCTGCTTTCTTCCTCTTGTTCGGGTTGGCGTCTTCCATGGTGCACCGGACGAAGTAGTCGTCAATGAAGTTCTCAAGGTCTTCCACTGTGAGCACTACCCTGTCCGATCTTGAGCAGGCTATTTAGTTAGGTTGTTGTTTTGTTTTGTTTTTTAAATATAAATACGTCGAGACAACGGCGATTTGTTTACTTCTCGTCTAGCAGCTGGGAGCCGCCATGTTGAATTTCGTCACTCTCACTGAATCTCGCGATCTCACAGCATCTCGCGATCACCTCCTGTCTCCCAGACTTAAAAAAAATGTATTTAATTGATTACCTTTTGTCTATAGAATGTCAGAAGTTGAAAATGACTGAAATAACTGATTAATCGTTGCACCTCTGGTATAAAATTGGTGGGTTTGAAAATGAAAAATAAGTCCATAATTAAAAAAAGATGATTTTCTTAGTTTTAGAGAATGATTTATTCTACTAATGCCAGAACAAAGTTTAGAATATTTAGCAAAAGTTTAGGATTGATTGGTGCAAAAATAATGTCTTTTTTCCCCATATTAACAATATTCTGTGTTTAATTTTGTATTATTCTGACATGTAGCAACATATGGTTCAGAAAGTATCACTAGTTGATTCTACACTATCATTTTTGTTAATGTGCTCAAAGATGGGACATTTATTTTTTCATATTTAAACTCACCCAAAATCAGAAATTATTTGATTTATTTGTCCAATATTGTGGATTCTGAATCGAGGGCATGATGACAAATCACAGTGAAATATTCAGGCTTTTATCCTTAATAGTTGCTGAGATTTTGTTGTTCAAACAACCTCAAATTTTAATTTTCATAAAAACCTGCTGGGTGTAGTTTTGCCTCTTCGACGCTGGGGGGCGCTGGTTGATTTCTTGGATGCAGTTTTTAAATAAAGTTATTTAAATCAAAACAACATGGCGCCCGGTGGACTACACACGTGAAAATAACAGAAATAAAAGAGCTGCAGCTACGTTAAAATCAGGTAAAATAACATGATTCTTGTCTTGTTGATTCGAGAACAAAGCTGCAGGTTTTCATTGAAGCTGAAAATCATCAGAATTTAATTACATTTTTTAGTTTGACGCAAGGAATCTGTGGACGTGACAGAGGAGCAGAAAAGTAGTTCTAGTTTAAACCTTTAAGGTCGTTTAGTTTGAGAGTTTCTGGATCATGTCAAACTTATCTTTGCATTAATTTCTTGTTAGTTCTCAGGTTGTTTCTTGAATAAATTACACTTCACTACTTGTTACCTCAGTTTAATTGCCGGTATTACTTTTTTCCTTTTTAACATGTATTATTTCAGTATTGTATTATACTTCTTATTGCTTTTCTACTTCTAGGCCCCGTATTTCTCATGTTATGTCTTTCTGATTTTTTTCTGAGCAAAATCTGACACAAGATTGTCCTTTGGGATTAATAAACTTTGATCTTACCTTCATTTAGAACCTGATCCTGTTTGATGTTTTCTTGTTGCCTCCTCTTCTGTAAAGTAATAAATGAGCAGCAGAGGATAAATATATTTATGTATCTCAAACATATCTTTAGTTATTTGGCTCTGTAACTTTCTTTTCTCTTGTTTTCTACAGTTTCTCTTGCATTAATTAGAAACGAGCCATGGGGACTCCAGCAAAACCATCCAAGAAGGAATTAAAGAGGCAGACTCCCGCTAAGACCTCCTTCACTTCCCCCTTCACCTCAAAGTGGATTCCACTCCCTCAGGACGACATGCATTTCATCCTGAACACTCTGAAGGACAAGCTGAGCTCCACGGGCCTCGAGAAGAAGGAGGTGAAGGTGTTTCGGCCGTGGAGGAAAAAGAAAGAGCAGAAACCGGTGACGGAGGATGTTCCCCAGGTGAGCCAACGGGAGCCAGACGGCGGGAGGAACGGCTGGACGGACGTGGCGGCCCGGCGGCAGCTCGCCATCGGCATCAACGAGGTCACCAAGGCTCTGGAGAGGAACCAGCTCCGGCTGCTGCTGGTGTGTAAATCCGTCAAACCGCAACACATGACCAACCACCTGATCGCTCTGAGCGCGAGCAGAGGCGTCCCGGCCTGCCAGGTGCCTCGGCTGAGCCAGAGCGTGTCGGAGCCGCTGGGCCTGAAGAGCGTCCTGGCTCTGGGCTTCAAACTATCCACCGACGACGAGGTGTTCAGGGACACCGTGGAGGCCATCAGACCCAGAGTTCCTTCACTGGAGGTCGGCTGGCTGCAAGGTGGAGCAGCCGGAGACGCACCTGGAGACGCACCTGGAGACGCACCTGGAGACCTACCTGGAGACCTACCTGGAGACCCACCTGGAGACCCTGTTAGCGTGGAGGAGGAAGCTGGTGAGGCGAGAGGCCAGAAACGTAAACTAGAGGCTGAACCTGAGGACTCTCCATCCTCCTGCACGCTGCAGCCTCTCAAAGTCAAGAAAATAGTCGCTAATCCTGCAAAGAAAAGGAAAGTAAAGCCGAAGAAACAGAAAGTGAAATGAAACAGAAACTCTGCTGGAGCATTCCTGAGTTTTAGGTGGGAAGTTTTCCCTCTTACATTGTTTTAACGATTTTTGAAACCAGAAAAAACTGTCTAACATATAAAAAGGCAGAAAAAATAAGCAGTTTTGGGGAATATAAAGTTTTTGTCAAGGCTATTTGCATGTTTCAATTTAAAATGCAAGTAATCGTTCCCTCTCAGATTGTTTTATTTAAAGGATTTTTGAAGATCAAAGAGTGGAAAAATTATCTTAAATATAAAAAGGCAGAAAAATGAGGTTTTGTTGAGACCGAGGAGGAAGTTGGTGCTACGAGAGGCCAGAAGTGCAAACTGGAGAGTCAATCTGTGGAGTTTCTTTTTCCTTCTGCAGCCTCTAAAAGTGAATAATATTTACTCAGGTTGCAAAACAATACTTACATG